>JAUPFT010000007.1:3865034-4465034 GCA_036936625.1 Parnassius smintheus behrii
TTGAGCGTTATCAAAAGCTTCCTTCCATGTACTTGCTGAGAATAGGAGTGCTATGTCATCAGCATATGATACGATTTTGCCATGGAAGGATTTAAGTTTTAAGAGGTCATTTATGTACACGAGAAACAGAATTGGGCCCAGAATATTCCCCTGAGGAACTCCGAAGCTAACAGGTACATCAGAACTACATTTGTTATTTATTGTAACATGCTGTAATCTTCCAGTTAGATAGCTTTCAAATAATTTTAGTTGTGTACTCCGTATACCAATTTTTTCAAGTTTCTTCAAAATTTTTCAAATTTGCTACATAGTGGCAAGTTTCGATTCTATTTATTTGACCCTTATTTTGTATAATATTTTGATAAAGACTAGTTATTGATTATGTTAAATTATAATATATTCAGAATTGTGTTGGGATTGAGCTCAATATTTAAATCATTTGACAAAATCTACTACACATCTTAATGTAATGATTATTTTTCATCACAAACTGATTTAGTTGATGTGAAATAAATATTCATTACTATATTTATTTTGTGTAGTAAATTATATTTATTTTAAAATCGCTTATTTTTCACTTCATGAATTATGCTGGCAATACTTTATATTTAAAAAAAATATTAATATATAACAATATTAAAAATAAAATTTAACAATATAACATAAAAGTTTTAACGATAATATTATGTTCAAAGTATTTACAGATGAAAAGTCACATAGTCCTTTTGTAGATTTGACGGTTTTGATTGTTTTCGCAAGAAAATACACTGCAATTCACTCAACTGACTATCACGATCATATATAATATACTCTGTACACGATCACTTGCATAATGACGCACAACGTGGAGAAACTAGTTTTATATAACGGCTATGAGTCGGACTCTCGTAAATTTTACAGAAGGGTTATTGCCTTGCGATGCCATCTCCTTTGGTTTAATACTCAGATACTGGTAATTAAGAAACTAGTTTGTAAGGTAATTCATATATTTTATTTCACTACCTACTCACAAAACAAGGCTGTTAGTTCTTACGATATATTATATTAAGTTTATAGCAAGTTTTCTACTTCTGGTATTTGGTTCACTAACTTATAGAATAATTAACTGTTTACTAATTACTTAAATGATTACAGATATTTATTGTATTTTTAACATAATCTAATGTGAATAAATAAATGACATTTAAACTCACATGAAGTAAAAAAGGTAGATACAATGCGGCCTTTGTTATTGTTGAAGCCAAAAAACTCCGCTCCTTTATGTAAGCACACGCGTTCATGCACACACATGAATCAAACTACGCTCATTTTCGCTCAGTACTTCCCGGGGCGTCGTGTTTTTGACGACGACGACGGTAATTTGCCTACAAAATACCGTCCTGTGTAGATAAATGGTGCAAAAACAATACTAAAGTGAACAAAAAGTCTGAAGCAATATCGTTTCACTGGTAAACACTCATTTAACTATATTTTAATTTGTTATTCCAAAACAATTTTGAAAGTTATTTAAAGCACGAACGTCAATGTTTCGAGATTACGTCACGGGAGAATGTTGCCAGTATTTCTTATTTATAATGTTCCATGATTTGCGTAATTAATTTTAGGCTATGTTATAAAAATATATGTAGTCAGCATATTTTTTGAAATTAGTTGTTATTATGTTACATCAGAATGTTATCATGTTATCATTTATGTTATCATCGTGTTGTTGTTGGGGGAGGCCTATGTTCAGCAGTGGACTTGTGAAGGGCTGTAATAATGATGATGATGATGTTACATCAAATTGAAGTCAAGGTAAACATTTAATTTTTTAAGTCGCTGATGTTTCTGTTTTAATTGTTGTAAAGTAAAAAAAAGTAAAGTTACAGCCTATATACGTCCCACTGCTGGGCTCACTCCTCCCCTCATTTCTGAAAGGTTTAGGGCAAGGAAGTATCCGCCGCGCTGCCCAAATGCGTGTTGACGAACTTCACATGTCTTCGAAATATTTTTTTTTCCTATTCGTCAGACATGCAGGTTTCCTCACGATGTTTTCCTTCACCGCCGAGTACGTGGTAAATCAGCACTTAAAATTGCAGTTAACAATTTCATTGGTGCCGGCGGGTATCGAACGCGGGTTACTCGCGTTCTATTATATTTACAGCGAGCGTTAATCACTGAGCTACCACGGCTCTTATTTACAGCGAGCGTTAACCACTGAGCTACCAATTAATTGTTGAGTACTTACAAACTATTTTATTATCAAAAAATATTTATGATTTCAGGCTACCAACGAATATTTTAATAAGACATGAATTTTTTACGCGGTAGAGCCATGCGGCAGTTAATGCTACTTTTTCGTATGGTGAGTGTAGAGAACCGGAGAGCCTTTTTATTGGAAACGGGGCATTCCATCTTAGTCCTCACGCGTGACAACGCATCTGCATTTTGATTCGTAATCGAGGATATATGTAGATGTCTATGGGCCACAGCAACCACTTACCATCAGGTGGACTGTATGCTCGTTTGTCACCCTATCCTATGAAAAAAATGAAGGGTAGCTGCTGTAAGATTGTGCTCAAATGAACCAAAATGGTACCCATCCTCTTGACTTGACAGTGGTGACACGCAGCGGCTATTGATGTCGCATGGATGGGCCTCCTTGAACCGGGATGGTACCGTACGACCTCACAGAATACCTGCGTGAAGTAGAGGTTTACCTCTGCCTTTCGCTTGGGTTGAAGGCCCAATTCCCCCTCCCCCTTAACATCGTAGTGGAATCAAATAAAAACTACCTCAAGAGGGTACCGTCACTTTTGGTGACGGAGAATCGCTCGCTGATCTTCCACGACCAAGCTACATTACTCTTCCTGAGCGTGGGTGCTTAGGCTGCTCCGGAGACGGCGAAGCCGGACTTGCTCTTTTTAACCGAAACTTAGGTGTCCTCTTCAGCTTATACTTCATACCTCTCCTACCCGGGGTACAAATTAGAACACTCCCTTGTGCCGTCCTGGAATTTGTTCTATTTTGCATTTACTAAAATATACTTTTTTTTCATTTAGAAAAGTATATTTTTAATTTCATGGAAATTAATTTTTTATTCCAACTAGTTTTTTTAAGTATTAAGTTATTTTTATAATAAACATGTTTTACATTACATATGTTGTATATTTTATCGATGCTTACATGCTCTTTGGGCTATCTATCAAGAAGATTTTTAAATGACCTACAGACGCCTCCTACCTGCTTCATCTTTTTTGAATTGTCAAATTGTTGAAATTTATTAAAACAGACAGATATACATTCGCATCGCTCATTATTTTTATAGTTGTAGTATTGTATCTCAATTTTCAGGGACTCAAAAAAAGTGGCAACACTTCTCTGAACCACACAAAGTTATTTTTTATATTATTTAAAATGTTTAAAATAATAATCTAAAATGCTGTATTTATGTTTGAAATCCTTAGAATTGTTTATAAGGTCACTGTAATGAATAGATCAGTATTTTGGTGTGAATAATTTGGTGTTATCAATTATGTCTGTACTGTATGTATTAAAAATTAATAATAATAATAATAATGTCCTCCAGACAGAATTTCAGTCACGGTGGCCTGCCTCAACGGAGGCTAGCCATCGGCGTGGGACAGGATTATAGTGCCCAAGTGTGTGTGCAAGCACAGGTGCACTCTTTATTCCCTCACCCTCATAATCCGATGAGACGGTAAACCAACACGACTGGAGAGAGATCAGGTGCAGAACCAACGGCTTTACATGCTTTTGCGAGGCACGGGGGTGAGACGCCGCCAACTTCCTGACTCCGGGCAGCTACTGAGAATTTCTTGACAGGACAACTCAACAATTGATTTTTATGGTCCGACCCGGGATACGAACCCAGGACCTCATGATCAGCAGTCGCACTACTACAACCGCTAGATTTTAAAGTTATAGGGATTGTAACGGGAACATATTACGCTTGATTGAACTGTATTGATGAGGTGATCGCCACCATGCTGTTTCAAATGTCTTCATACTTAAATATTAAATCAATAAATTATAAATAATATTTTAAAGATTTTTCATGTGCCTCTCACACATTTCAATAAATGTAACACGTAGTACCTGCATACTTGCGTCCGCTGACTAGTCTGTGGTGAGTTTTTCGCAGTAAATAGTATTTAATAAATAAGCCTTTCCAATTATAAAGTTGAATTTACAGCCTATAACGCTGCATTTTATGGCAAGGAAAATTCACTCACGTGATGTAGGATACAATATTTAAGTATCGCGTAGTACAGTAGTAAGGATATTCACTAGCCTATATCATCCCGTGGGTTTCGTAGGAGGCAACAGAGGGAAACAAATTAGGATGGGCAGCCGCATCGTCATGATAACGACAAAATAAACCCGTCCCTGCCATACCACTTGCCAAGCGTGGCAGCTATGGCAAATGAATCACCAAAATCTAAGAATACTCCAACGACAAATGGTTTAAACGATAATATTTTAAATAAACATTTATTTTCTATGTTTTGCTTAGATAGTTACTACTTTTAATACCTTTGAACATGATGTTCTACTGGGTATAATGCGCTCTCTGAACTGCGATTGTTTATTTTCAGAGTTTTCTGTCTGGTTGTCAGCAACGTCTACGTATCGAGGATACATTATCATCTTGGTGTAACTTATGTGTTTATACCACAAGGAAACGTTTTATCTTCATTACTTTTTGCATTTTTTTGAACTTCTCCCCTCGGATCGTGCCCAGTGTGGACGTCTGTTAAGAGTTGATTCCACGCTACGTATTTATTGTATTTATTATTCTTAATGTAATCTTTGATTTAATTGAACACAAAAATAGGAGAACATAAATCGACGGGAGTTCTTTTTCTGCAACTAGCAAGTAATCTGTAGTGTGCGTGCATAAAATCTTAAAAATTCTCGGAGCGTGTGTGTGAGTGACTCAATAAAAGTGTACAATCAATCAAGTTTCAAGTGGGAACGAGAAATCCGTCATGTTAACGCATTGATGCATTCACAAGCCACAACTACCGTAAGTCATTAGTCACCACTGCTATTCATAAAACGTGTTCGTAATATGTATATATTGTCCTAACGAACGGTCTATGCAAATTGGACGGAACGAGTTTCTGTATGAAATCGTAGATCTTCGACCAGATAGCTGACCCTAGCGGCGACATTGCATTTACTTCCATTAGCTAAATCCTTAGCTCCCAGTATTTTGATATTGTTTCTCTTAAAGTATTAATATGCCACTCAAACGTACACCGCCCCAAGCTACCCCTCCGGTGGACAAGAGCAAAAAGAAATGCGGGTGCGGTTGCATCCCTAGTAAATAGCGCAACTTCCTCGCCTGACATGCCTTCCCCTAATAACGATAATGTTACTTTGAGGCGCAAAACTGAAGAAAAGTATAGTATGGATTATTTTATGGAGGAAATAAAAGGGATGCTTACCAAGACTTCAGAACAATATAATAGCAAATTTTCATCATTACATACTGCTATGAAATAAATCCTATCCCAAAACAATGAAATAAAGGAATCCATTGAAATGATATCGAAACAGTTCGATGAGATGAAAGTTAAATTTGACTCTCTCGAGAAACAAAGAAAAGATGACCGATTATATATACATCAATTAGAAGAAAAAATTAATTCATTGGAGCAAACAATCATCTCATCAAAGCTTGAATTACGTAATATTCCGGCGGGAACTAGTGACACTAAGGAAAGTTTATACAAAATTGTATTGAAAGCGGCTAACGTCCTGGAAGTTCCACTCCAACAGCAAGAAATAAAAGACATATATCGTACCAAAAATAAAACTGGAAGTGTAAATATCATTGTCGACTTGAGTACTACACTCAAGAAAGAATAATTATTAAAAATGCGCGCAAATATAACACAAAAAATTACGCGAATAAATTTAATACTTCACACCTCTCTATGGAAGTTCCAAAGAAATCAATTTTTATCTCAGAACATTTAACGCAGAAAGCAAGGCGCCTTAACTATTTAGCCCGCAAATTTGCGCAGGAGCACGGATATAAGTTTTGCTGGACTACTTTGGAAGGACGTACCTGCGTCAAGATGAGGGCAAAGCACACGTCAGAGTTGATTCCGAAGCTGACTTAGCCAAGCTGAGCCAAACCAAAAATGACTACAGCAAGAAGATATTCCCAGCTTAAATTTTTGGATCCTTTTTTCTTATACTGTGTTCACTTATGCCATACATGAAGTCTATAATTGTAAAATTTGTTATATTGTATCATATTTTTATATATTTTATGGTTAATAATACCAATGTATACATGAAATTACAGTACACTTTAGTTCATTTTAAATATCGCTTAATAGGTTTTCTGTATAAGTATATAAGTGTTAAAATTATTATTTTAACAGCCTATAGTTGCGACAATGACGTTTTCTTTATCTCAAAGAGATAGAACTACAGAATACTATTGTATCGGACATCGATAATATCACTGTGGCTTCATCTTATATCTGTGATGCTTTAGAGTCCAATAACTTAGTAAAGGAATCAAGTATGTCCATTAATATTATTACGCAAAACATACGTAGTGTTTACAAATACCTTGATGGCTTTATGCCTTACATATCGCAACTATCTTTTGAACCGGACGTAATAATTTTAACTGAATATCGCCTAGAATTGAATAAGCCCATTCGGCGTCTTCCGGGTTATAAATGCCATTTTTTTAAAAAATATCTTAATCAAAACGACGGTATAACCGTTTATACAAAGCATAGTTTTGATTGCATAATTACAGAACCTGAACCGACGGGTGCTAATTACCTATTAATTAAAATTAACCCAGACATAGTTATTTTAGCGGTACACAGGTCTCCGTCGTTTTACTATATTGACAGTTTTCTAAATACCTTAGAAAGTATTATTCGACCAATAAAGGCTAAAAATATCTCTCTTATTGGCGATATCAATATTAACATTACAAAAGGCAATGAGGATAAACATAGTGAACCATACTTAAATCCAGCTGCTGGGTTAGGTCTCTTGCCTGGTTACACTTACCCCACACGTATAAAAAATTGCCTAGATCATGTAATGACTAAAACGATATTAAATACAAAAATAATAGTCATGGATAGTACCATCACAGACCATGCCTTAATTCTAACCCATCTATCTTTAGATTCCGAACGTAAGCCTGATAATATTTTCATTGATAAAATTAACTATAATAACGCCATAAAATCAGTTGAATCGGTAGATTTTTCATTCATATCTTCTACGTGTAACGCAGACATAGCAGCTCATGATTTTGTCAACATATTATCATCGGCTGTAAAAAATAACACAACAAAAATTAAGCTACCTAGATCTAGATGTATTCTTAAAGCATGGTTGACGCCTGGCTTGAACAAATGTATCCGCCACCGTGATAAATTACACCAAAATCTTTAAAAAAACCCTGATAATGAGATACTCAAAATATCTTACAAACGATACAGGAATTTTTGTAATTCATTGGTGGGAAAGCTCAAGCGCCAACATGAAACACATCTTTTAAAGAGTGCCAAAAGCAGTAAAGAAACTTGGTCTGTCATTAAATCTATCTCAGGATGTAATAATATAAATAATTGCGCCGATAATCTAATTAGGGAAAATCCTACGGTTTCAGTTGAAAGAGTGAATCATTATTTTTCTAATCTCGGTAGAAAATTAGCAGATAAAATAATTGCAAATCGTAGTCAACATACGGCTACAAGTTCGAATCACAAATCTCTTAACTCTTTTGTGCTCTAGCCACCAGATGAGACGGAGGTAGAATCTACTTTGTTAAGTCTTAAAAATGATTGTGCTGTTGGCTGGGATTCTATCTCTGCCGAGTTTCTTAAAATGATAAAAGATATAATTATAGTACCGCTTACCAACCTCTTTAAAATTTGTTTTGAACAAGGATGCTTTCCAAGCGTGTTCAAGAGGTCTCTCATTACTCCTGTTTACAAGAGTGGAGCTCGAGACAGTGTTGAAAACTATAGACCTATCTCTGTGCTGCCGGCTCTTTCGAAAATATTGGAAAGGCTGTTGAATAACCGTTTGGCGAAATTCTTGAGTAAATACAATATTTTATCAAGCGCGCAATTCGGTTTCAGAACGGGTATTAGCACAGAAGACGCGGTAAAAGGCTTGACTGAATTTGTAACCAATAAGTTAGATCAACAAAAAAAATGTTTGGGAGTTTTTCTTGATTTAGCCAAGGCTTTTGACACTGTTTCGATTTCCATTCTTGTACACAAGTTGGAAAATATCGGAATTAGAATTCCGGCTCTCTCTATTTTTAAAACCTTCTTAAGTCACCGAGTGCAGAGAGTTAAGATCAAAAACTTCATGAGTTCTGATACTAATGTCACTTTTGGTGTCCCTCAAGGAGGTATCCTAGGGCCAAGTCTCTTTTTAATTTATATTGATGACGTTTGTCGTGTGTCATTAATAAATGGAAAATTATTCACTTATGCCGATGATACGGCTATAATATTTTATGGAGAGACTTGGGCTGATGTTCAGGTGATTGCTGAAAGGGGTATCCAATGTGTGGCACAATGGCTTGACGACAGTTTACTAACACTAAACGTATCTAAATCAACGTACTTACAGTTCCGTATTACCAATACTCCAGCTGTTGAGGATATAGAACTGAAGGTACATTTTTGTGATTTAAAGTCAACAGACAAATGCTCTTGCCTTAATATAACTAAATCTAAAACTGTAAAATACCTTGGTGTGTTGTTAGACGAAAGACTTAGCTGGCTCCCACACATTGATCTTATTTCATCCAGGACTCGTATACTTATTTGGACATTTAAAAAGCTAAGATACATTGCTGATTTTGATTTATTGCGCACATATACTTTGCTTTAGCACAATCAATTATAGGCTATTGCATAAGTGTCTGGGGAGGATCGTGCAAAAGTTTTTTAATTAACCTCGAAAGAGCACAAAGATGTTTACTAAAAACTATGACTTTTAAACCTTATAGATACTCAACAAAATTATTATACAGCGAATGCAAGTTGCTGTCTGTCAGGCGATTATACGTTCAGAATTTAATTACCAAGCAACACGATCGCACTCCCTACGACCCTGAGATCTGTCGTAACAAACGTAGAATACCCAACGTACTGGCACTGTTCAGATGTCGCACTGCTTTTGCTAGACGGCCAAGTGCATATCTCTCTATAGTACTCTATAACAAACTTAACAAAATTCTAAATTTCTATCCCCTTTCAAAACATGAGAGTAAAATTAGAGTTTGAGATTGGTTGTTGTCGTTAGATTATAATAATACGGAAAATTTATTAATTTAATTTAATTTATAGTTCCAAAATTAATAAATAAACAAAAAAGTGATTATTATGTGAAAATTAATGTTAACGTTTCGGTTATGTTAATGCATAATTTATATGTGAACTTTAATATTCATGTATCTATATATGTGTGTGTGTACATATGTATATGTGAGTGTATGTATATATACGTATATATGAGTGTATGTATATATGTGTATATATATAACATATATGTATAGTATAGAGGTTTGGTACTAAATAAAACACATATAGAATAATTTATTATATTATTTTTTTTGGTATTTAATTTAACTTTCAATTGTTTACTTTTCTTTTGTTTCTACTGTAATAATGAAAACATGCATAATTCTCTTAGTGTTACCTGTATTACAACTCTGGGAGAGGCCGCTGATTCCTAAGATACAGACTCGTCTAGTTTGGGAGTCAGAGACTTCAAAAACTTTTGTGATTTATTTTTGTTGATAATAACATCCAGTTATTTAACTTCTTCCCATCACCTTTATGTAGATAATCTACAAATATTACCCAATGCTATCAATGTCATAAATTAAGATCTCGTACGAACACTTGAGTGCAGTAAAGCATACGGCCTTCACGTTAACCTAGCAAACTCACAAGCCATTATCATCGATAGCGCGCAAATGTTTTAAATAAGTCCTGTTTCGATCACCTACTCAAGTATTATTTGATAAAACTATAATCTCTTACAGAGATTCAGTAGAGAACTTGGGGTTTTACGTGGTAGAGCCATGCTGCAGTTATATTAGTAGTATAGTTGTAGCACGAATGGGTCGGCTCGACCGGGGAAGGACCACGCTCTCACAGAATACCAGCGTGAAATAGTAGCTTAATGCTGCTGTATTTCGTATGGTGAGTGTAGAGAACCGGAGACCCTTTTTACTGGAAATGAGGCATTCCATCTCAGTCCTCATGGGTGACAACGCATCTGCATTTTGATTTGCAATGGAAGATAGATGTAGATGTCTATGGGCCGCAGCAACCACTTACCATCAGGTGGACTGTGTGCTCGTTTGTCACCCTATTCTATAAAAAAAAAAAAAAAAAAAAAAACATAGACTAAAATCCATCACGGGTTCATTATATAAAGGAGATTCTTTGTAAAGTTCGTGCCCCTGCAGCGCTTTGCGATTACGTAACTTTCCTCCCATTTGCACCAATACTGTTCTTGCCATGTCACTTCCTTTTCCCATTTTCGACTATGCGTACGTCAGCTATCTAGATCTCACCGGAACTCGGCTTAATAACGTTGAGCAAATTCAGAATTTTGTATAAGGTTTATATTTTTATTACGTAAGTATGACCATTACGTAAATATGGTTGCCAATACGACTTCATCGGAATACTCACTTCTCTATAGTGTCCTTTTTAATCCTTCTTATTCCAAAAATAGCTTTGCTTTTCTTTGTGATTCCCATTTGCGTAACCTAAGATCAACAGAGAGCTTTAAGTTGAATATGCACACACGCAATTAAATTTATAAACGCGTCCTTAACGTACAGGCCGTTAGGTTATGAAATGAACTCATATTGGCGGTAAAACGCGCAACATCCATTCAAGTATTTAAAACTTGTCAAGAATCATTATATCACTCTTTAAATTTCATTTAACCTACTACTAGCCATTAAATATAATATATGTATAATATGTAGTATATTGATTTAATTTAATTATACTTACTTTACTTACTTATCTTCACGCACAATCCCTAACGGGGTAGCCAGAGAGAACAGATCGCCAAGTGTCACGATCCTTACATACCTCTTTCGCTTCTTTCAGGTCCATTAACTTCTTCATACATGCACGTCTAGGTATCCGAGTACTCTTAGACCCTCCACTCTTCGAGCAATTTGTTCACATGGTCTTCGAAAGTTAGTCTCGGTCTACCTCGACACCTTTTAATATTTACTTTCGCTCTATATATTTTCTTCACTCATTCGTTCAACGTGCCCAAACCATTGGAGTACGCCCCTATCAATCTTTGCGATAAGGTCATCTTTCAATCCTGCCATTTGCGAATCTCTTCGTTTTGCTTTCGGTTGGCAATACTAACGCCACACGTTTTACGAAGAGATCGCATCTCCACTACATTCAACTTGCTTTTATGCTTCTTCTGGCATACCCAGGTTTCGCTGCCATATAACAAAATCGGTACCAACACTGCGTTATGTATTGCAAGGCGTGCACTCTTCACCACGCCTTGCCTTTTTACTAATGCATTCAGGGCACCATTGACTTTGTTTCTGGCAGCGACACGCCTATCCACATCTAAATCACATCTTCCATCCCGGCTGAAAGCACTCCCCAAGTATATAATTTCATTTACCTGTTCTAGACATTTCTGATTTACCCATATTTCACATTTCGTTCTCTCTTCGTCCTTTTCAAATACCAGAACCTTAGTTTTATTAGCATTCAAACGGAGACCTTTAATTTCACATTCCTCATTCATACACGTGACTAATGCCTGCAGTTCTGCTTCTGATGGTGCAATAAGCACTGCATCATCAGCATACAGCAGACAATTAACTTTTATGTCACCCAATTTCACACCCAAACAGCTATTTTTCAGCTTCTATAAACAGCTGTCGAGATACAGTATGAAGAGCCAGGAAGACGTGACACAACCCTGTTTTACGCCCGCTTGGACGCTAAACATGGGTGACAGGTCATGCCCTACTTGCACACAGGCTTTACAGTCATAGTAAAGTGACTGCACAGCCCTTAACAATCGACCATCCACACCATATCCCGGCAACAGTTCCCACATTTTCTTCCTTATAACCTTATCAAATGCTTTCTCCAGATCCACAAAAGCACAGAAAATCCTCTGGTTAGCACTCAGAACTTTCTCCGTGATCATGCGGAAAGAAAACATTTGATCCGTGCATCCTCTTCCAGGTCTAAATCCGCATTGTGCCTCCCATAAGAATCTTTCCGATTTCTCTTGCATCCTACGTGTCAAAACCTTCGAGTAAACTTTACTTGCTAAACTGGTCAAGCTGATCGCCCGATAGCACCCGCAGTCAAAATGTGAACCTTTACCTTTATATAAAGGCACAATGACCGCGGATCGCCAATCATCCGGGACATCTCCCGTCCGCCAGCACAAATTGCACAGCAGATGAAAGCTGTCCCAGACGCGAGGCCCACCGTACTCGATCATTTCAGCAGTAACTCTGTCTAGTCCCGCAGCCTTACCACATTTCAAACTTCGAATCGCACGTTCAATCTCTTTCATTCTGATGACCTCAGTGTCATCGAGGTCCGTGTCTGGCGTGCCAGTCACGGCGTCACCCCCGAATCCTTCACTAAGATCATGACACGCATACATTTCTCTATAAAATTCACTCCATGGCTGCATGACGTCCGATTTTTCTGCGAAGACGTCATTGGTTCTCGAAAGCACTTTGTTCATTCTTAATTAATTTAATTATATAATTCAATATATATGTATTTGATTTTTCGCATGTATATATGTTTGTAATATATGTATAGTAAATCGAGTGACTATTTTTACCGTCTGGAAAACGATATGGTGTTTTGTGTAAGTGGAATAGAAGTTTACTTCGAAAGTATTTGAAAATATAACAAAATATAACTAGATAGGCAAAATTTTCGAATATCCAAAAAGAAACTAATAAAAACAATTCATCCTACAGCGTCTGCGTTAAACTGGTGAATGTAAGTTGTAAGGGCGAGCGAGTTCAGCAGCTGATACATCGTTGCAGTCAACATTTGTAGAATCAGCTGACGCGCGCCTTATATTAACAAAAAAGTATTTTTCTTCTTTAAGTATTTAGGCAATTTTGATACTTATTTTTGATTTTGACTGTCTCCTTGGTCTATCGGTTGTAGTAGTGTGACAGCTGATTATAAGGTCCTGGGTTTGAATCCCGGATTTGGATAAAAAAATTATTGAATTTTCCGTCAAGAAATTCTCAGTAACTGCTGAGAGTCAGGATGTTGGCGGTTTCTCATCCTCGTGCCTCGAAAAGCATGTAAATCCGTTCGCCTTATTTAGTAGTTATTTAGCAGTTAATAACAAAAGACCGTAAAAAGTTCAGTATAAGTAGACCTACCATTATTAGTTACAGACTACTATTGCAAGATCAGCTATACTGAAATTAGTAAAATTTTTCGATACAAGAAAGAGATTTAAAATAGCAGCCCTTCTCATTGCTATTTTTTCATTAATATTGCCGTCGTGTTTCTATTTTTTTAAATAGCGAAAAAAATGTGAAAAAAAACTCGTTTCAGGTTATTATTTTTGTAATTTCGATCTTTTCTTCACACTTTTAAGGGCTTTGGGTCGTCTAACATACTGTAATTGAGTATAATTACATGTAAAATTTTACTTGCATTATAATGAATTGATAAACAGTTTCTAATAATAATTTTTATGCCTGCCATATACTGCAACATCTTGGCATATTAAAAAGATCGAAATCTTAAACTGATTGATGTTTACAAAATTATACTACATTATTGTTTCCAAATTAAAATCGCGAATGGAGCGGAAAAGGATATCAAAGAGGCCTAACCGCGGGTGCTACGAGTATTGATTGCTCAAAATGTATAGCATCAAGTTACAAATTCATTGATAATATTGCTAGTCGTAAAGTAGCGTGGGCATGATTAGAGTTTCGATGGATTTTAACTGATTTATTTACTTAGGTCAAAATTTTTGTTTTTACTACGCGTTCATTTCGAGTTTGCCGTCGTAGACCGTTACGACGTCACAGCTGACGGTACCGTAGACGAAAAAAGTCATCATGTTTATGTTTTTTAGTATTCATATTTTCAATAAAGTTAAATAATAACGTGTTCAATGAAATAAAATATTTTTTAATGATGATGATGAAATAATAACGTGTTCGATAAAATAAAATATTTTTAATAGTTTTATTTTACATTTTAAATATATCAAATTAAAGATTTTCTAAATTTACTCATTGTAACAGAACAAATTAACGAATATCAACAGAAACAAAAACAAAAAATCAACAGTAACAAAAACAACAGCAAAAACAGTAACAAACTAGAGAACGTACGGGAGCATAAAAAACGGACGTAAGTACACTTCGACGTTGCTATCGGTACTTAAAGGACGACGCTTGAGGCGCGGAATGAGGGGGCGCGACGGGAGGTAACGGCATTCTTGAAGTGAATGACTAGTATTTCCTGTTAAATATCAGTGCCATAAGCTTCTACTTTGTTCACCTGTTACACTATTTTTTTCAAGACGATAAAAACAGTCATTCAGTATATGTATGTTTTTGTATATTATTTTTACCTCTTTTTTTACTCTACCGATTCGCTCTACCCCTGTCATTCTTCCTGAAATCTTATGGATTCATTGGTTCTCTGGAAGAAATTGCTGTCAGCAATAAAAAATAAGACCATCCATTGTATACTTCTTGTGTATGAATTATTTTTGTATATTATTTATGATGTGCAATACAGAATATTAAATAAATAAAAATAGTGTATGGGAAAGGCCAGAATTGGAATTTAATAGGCTGTGGCGGTGTCACTCCCATAAGTAAGACAAGTCTATCCACATTTCATACACTAAAATCCATCAAGCTATTTAGGCAACAGAGCGTTTTAAAAAAGACGTACTTAAATATTTTTATTCAAATACAATCAACCTTCTGAGATAGTCGGACAAAAAATAAAATCTTTTTAAAACTTACTCAAAAACCATTTTTCACTTGTAAATACTTATTGACAGTATTGAAACGACTTCATGTCAGAATAATAAATTCAGTGTCACTCTGCCGCTAGATTGGATGGCCTCCATCTAACTTGATATGAATCACTATTTATAAACATGAGGAGTGTACGGCGTCTGAATTTTCAGAAATCAACATTTTATAAAAATATTTTCTCAAAGTTGATGGAATTACAGGTTTACTAAAGGCTTTGTTTAATATTAAAATGTATGATACATTTTGAAACATAAAAAACCTATGTATCTACTCGTAATAATGGCGTATTAGTCCTTTTTATTCTTACTATTCTGTCCCATTATTGTTGAAACATTTATGTGTGTAGATTCTACGTGATATTAACCCCTTTAACTCATCAAACCGTTATCCATTTTTAATAAATTATACATGGTATGTAATAAATATATCTTTCATCTGACCGTGTAGTGGCATTGTAAGAATATTCACTACCACATATCGTTCATTGGGTTTTGTAACATGCGACAAAGTGAAACAAACCAGAAGATGGACCGCAGCTTCTTCCTAATACCAACTAGAAAATAAAAAACTGCAGTGGTCAACCCGCCTGCCAGGCGTGGCAAAAATGATAAACATGTGTAAAGTAAAGTGGCAATCAACGTAGAGGCCTATGTTCAGCAGTGGACGTTGACAGGCTGTAACGAATGAATCCACGAAGTTATAAATATCACACACGCACGCGCATGCATACTTGTTTTTCATTCTATCAAGTTCAATAAAATTAAAAAAAAACATATTTTAATAGGTTAATTCAATCCGCTTGGGAATTCATATGTAATAGAACTGAATCCAAATTCAAACATTGATAGGACTAAAAATTAACAATTTTAATTAATTTATTAAAAAAAATTTAATAAATTTTTAATTAAATTAATTATTATAGGGTAATAGGGTTAATCAAAATTGTTTACCTATATATATATATATATATATATATATATATATATATATATATATAGGTAAAAATTAATTAAGAATTCCACAAAACATGCACACCAATTTACATTTGTATATATATTTTTTTGTATATTTTATTATTTATATATATATATATATATTATAGTGTAATTTTATATTATGTTGTATTTTATTAAATTGTTTTGCTTAAATTCAGCAAGGACTCCGCTATTATAACGCTTTAAAATCAAAATTATATTTAATTACAACTTTAAAGCCAGTAAGCAGAGTCCATGAATATAAAAAAAAAATTACGATCCAAAATCAGAAAGCACTTAATATAAGACTGATAAAATAAATCCATCAGAAATTCGAGTAACGATTTTTTGCAGATTAAGCCCATGCAAATTAATGAAAATACCATTTCAAATAAATTGAAGATTTACAGCTGTGGATTAACGAGCTTAAGACCTTAATTTGCGACAGTTTTACCGAGTAAGAACGATTTTACTTAAGCGAATGTTACAATCATTGTTTAAAAAAGCAAATATACGGTCGTGTGAAATTTTTTCGGACGTGTCTTTATATTAAAAGTTATATTGTAGGCTTTCCAAAAAACGTATATCACTTTGTCTTTGCCAAATATTGGGACAATGTGGAAACAAAATTATAAAAAAATTATTTTAGAACCATTTGACAGATCCTATTTTAACGTGCGGTCCGCCTAGTCCCTACACATATATAAGTCAATGGTTATAATTCACTTCATTCCTTCGTTATCTTTCAAAGCATACTAACGTCCCCCAGACCCGATTTCGGTCACTAGCAGCCTATTTCAATAGCAGCCTAGATCAACCTTATGTGCAGGACAGTGTTATAGTGCACTAGTGTATGCATTAGCACAGGTGATTAAATAGAGAGTGCCTTTTATAGTCTGATAGGATGACAAGCCAACACGACCGGACAAAGATCGGACACAGGACTAAAGGCTTTACCTGCTTTCCATGGCACAGGTATGAAACGCCACCAACTATCTAGTTCTGGGCTGCTACTGAGCATTTTTTGACAGAATAACCTTTTTACCCATTTTTAACTGATTTTGTCCTGATCCTGGATTTGAACGCAGAACTTCATGATCGACAATCGCTTTTATGATCACGAGACCAATGAGGCGGTCATTTAATTATGAAAAATAAAACTAAATGCAATATCTAAGTTTCAATTTAATTGAATCAATTTTTAATGCGGTGTTGGCAACATGATGTGAAATAATCTCTTGTCGTTTTGTGAAAACACAACTGATATTGTTAATGGAAAGTGTATTTTAAACACAGACATATTCATTTATTTATTTAAACTTTGTTTGTTAACAGCCGTGGTAGCTCAGATGGTTAGCGCTCGCAGTAAATATCACAGTACGCTAGCAAACCGGGATCGATCCCCGCCGGCACCAATGAAATTGTTAATTACAATTTTAAGTGCTGATTTACCACGTGATCGCCGATGAAGGAAACATCGTGAGGAAACCTGTATGTCTGAGAAAAAAGAAAAAAAAATTCGAGGACATGTGAAGTTCGCCAACACGCATTGGGGCAGCGCGGCGGACAATTCCTTGTCCTAAAACCCTCCCAGAAATGAGGGGAGGCCTGTGCCCAGCAGTGGGACGTATATAGGCTGTAACTTTACTTCTTACTTTACTATTTAAACATTAATGTTTAAAACAACTTAATAGAAGGATTATAAAGGGCAGACTTAATGCCTTTTTGGCGTTCTCTCTTAGTTATTCTATACTTATGTCAATAATTTGATAGGTGCTATAGTACAAAAACGGACATTTGGGTAAATAAGAAGTAACAACAACAACTGTATTACATATACTGCTATAAATTAAATTAAAATGCTGCATAAATTTACAATAAAAGTAACAAATTCAAAATATTATCCATATTATCTCACATGTGATTAGAAAGTACTCTAGTACCAATCTTTTAATGATAGTTTTGTAGGCGGGTAGGAATACCCACTACCCCATATCTTCCTGTGGGTGTCATAAGAGGAGACAGTAGGGAACTGAAACTGAACTAATATCATGGCTGTTAAACGGGATATGAAGCTACAGTCTTTAACAGATTTGACAGCATACAGGCAACCGAACAGACATATCTCCAAATGCATGCGAAGGGACTTAATCAACTTCAATACTGCTGGTAATGATGAAGCGATCTAGTGGAACTGGGGCTCCAAAATCATTGCCAGAAATCTGTCTGCCATAAGTAGCCAACTGCCGAAGCAGAAAACCAAATGTGTAAGATTCGTTTTCGGGACACCTGAGTTAGATTGAGAGGTTCTATGAAAGCCTTTGATTCCGTCGAAATATGGGCGGTGCTGCGGTCCCTTCAGTGGTGCCAAGTTGACTCTCTATATATCGCATTGCAGAAGTGTTTGTACCGAAAAAGAGTGCGAAACCTATCTAACTGCAGAGAAGTGTAAGACAGTGTGATGTAATATCCCAAAAACTCTTCACCGATGCATTGGAAGAAGTTTTCAAGCTACTAGACTGGAAAGGATACGGTATAAACGGCAATGGCGAACACATCACTCACCTCCTATTTGCAGACGATACAGTCCTTATGGCAGAATCGTTGGAGTACCTGAGCACTATGTTCAATGACCTCAATAGTGTCTCCCAACGGATACGTCTTAAGATTGACACGAAAAAAACAAAAGTCAGGTGTAATGTCCATGTCACACCTATGCCGGTTGTTGTTGGGAGTACTAAGCTTGAAGTTGTTGAAGAGAATTACCTGGGACAAGAAATCCGACTAGGTAAGTCCAATTTCGACCGGGAAGTCAATCGATGGATTTTACTTGGCTGTACAGCGTTCGGGAGATAACGACACATCTTCTCGTCAGGCATCACTCAAAACTAGATTCTAAAACCAGTGCGTGTTGCCAGTGATGACTTATGGATCTAAGATGTGGTCCTTCATTGCTGGCTGTACCAGGAAGCTTAAAATCACGCAGCGAGCTATGGAAAGGGCTATGCTCGAAGGTTGTCTGCATAATAAACTTAGAAATGAGGATATCCGTAGTAGAACCAGGGTGACTGACATAGCCCAACGAATCAATAAGCTGAAGTGGCAATGGGCCGCCCATATAGCTCGAAGAACCGACATTCGTTGGGGAAAAAGGGTTCTCGAGTGGTAGCCCCGTACCTGCAGGCAAAGTAAAGGGCGTGCCCTCACTAGATGGAGTAATGACCTGGTAAGACATGCTGGAAGTAGATGGATGCAGGTGGCTCATGACCGTGTTTTGTGGCATTCTTTGGCGGCTTGTGTTCAGCAGTAGACTTGTGGAGGGCTGTAATGATGATGAATGATGACACACACATCTACTACCATATTATACTTCTAAAGAAGGAGGAGATCCTTCCATTTGATCGCATCCAGCGCAGAGCAGTTGGAATCTTCGCTGACCGAGCTCTTTCCTTTCGACTTGTCTCACTGGCACTGCGAAGAGATGTTGCACCTCTTTGCGTATTTTATCGCATCTACCTCGGGGAGTGCTCTGAGGAATTGTTCGTACTAATTCCAGCCGCACAGTTTCACCATCGCACATCGCGACAAAACTTGCGATATCATCCATACCTTTTGGATGACTAGCGGTTCACCACTAAGCGATTTAAAAGAAGTTTTCTTCCTCGTACAACTTTCTTGTGGAATTAACTACCACCAGAGATTTTACATGACCGATACGACTTAGGAATCTTCAAGAAAAGAGCCTATTTCTTTTTAAAAGGCCAGCATCGCATCTGCAATCACCCTGGTGTTGCAGCTGTTCATGGGCGGCGGTAATCACTTACCATCAGGTGAACCGTATGCTCGTTTGCCCCCTCTCCTACAAAAAAAAACTTTGCCCTTTCTACCAATAAAATTATTATTTTTCTATTTGAACAAAATTTAGTTACTCTAACTTTATTTAGATTGTCACTGAAAGAAGCTACAGACATGCAGCAATTCGTATTTTTTTTGTCCCAAAATGTTATTTAAAATTATGCTTAAATTTTTTCCTATGTCATCGCTACGAGTATACTTAATTATATTATTTTTGATAATATTTGAATTATATTTTATTTTAACTTCCTCTGTTATGGTACTGTCATGGAGTTTTGGTGGTGACATAATATCATCAGCACACACCGACTCTGAAGAAACCAGTATTGAGTTCTGACACCCACATTGATATTTTATTAAAGAGTTAAAACGCTCCTCATTATATTTCCATGTACCTACCAGGACGTTCATAGCCAGTTTGTGTTCTTTTACTGAATATTGGGCTGATTTATATTTATTGGATACTTTAAAGGAAATCAGAAAGTAATAAAAGTTCTGATTTAAGGCACTCTACGTCCGTCTCTACCTCAATTGAATACAATTTAAGTTCATATATCAATGCTTGATTTTCTTTGAATACATTTACATAATTTTGGCATTGATCTTATTTTCTATTAATTTTTTATTTTCTTCGTGTATTTATTACCTTTTATATATTTCTTCAATTTGGTTTTGTCAAATGTATTGTTGCAGATTTCTGTAATATTTTAGAGGTATTTCATTACACAAGCTCAGAGAACAGACTTTGAGCCAGGGAGGCTTTTGGTTATCAACGTATGTTTTAAGTTGTGCTATTTGCTCGTTACCCTCATTCAACTGTAACTTCAATGCAGCCATAAGCCTGAGAGCTTCCTTATATTCCTTGCTGCATTGGTCAAACTAATTAACCGTTCTCTGTAGCTGATCCCTTTCTTTTGTAATCATATATAATATATGTATATAAAACTATACTATAAAGATAAACTCACTTATCTGTTCCTGTAGCATATTATATAGCCTATATAATATTTAATTTCAGTCATTTACGCCCAATATAGAGACATATACCGAGGTGACTCTACAAAGATCCAATTTTGCTAATTTTGGTGATGTTTCTAAATTGAGGCCCATGCGAACGAAACTGCGGGTAAAAGCTAGTAAATAATAATAATAACAACTGTACTTAGATCGTTCCCTCAAAAATATTTACATATAAATAAAATTGAAGTATCTGTCCGTAATATTGTAATAGTTGGCCCCTATTTAGCTTGGGGGTAAGTAAAAAGTATTTTCTATCTATCTGTCTGTCCGAGATAATCTTCGAAATGACTAAACCGATTCTGATGAAACTTTACAAGCATGTAGAGATCAATACCAGGAGGGGTCTAGGTTATTGTATCCAAAAACCTTGAAAATTTTAATTTTGAAAGAAATGAAAAATGTATAAAGTAAACGGTTTTTAAATATGCTAAATCTTAATAACGCCACCTCGAGACTCGTAGATCTTATAAAGGCGATTCGCTTGTAAATAATAGAATACCAAATACCTAACTTAAAACAAAAAAAACTGTTTCTTACCAATGTGGAGAGTAAAACATATTTCGAGTTACTTCGCCGTCTATAACCAATGAATATGAAGGATATGATTAGTCTTTGATAAAATTTTATAGACAACATTGACTTGGTACCACATTAATATTGAGTATTTCCCCTAGGAATAGAACCTTCGCTTTGATTTATTTATTATCGTTCGTTTTTCAATTTTGCTACTTCCTACATTTAAAATCTTTGCCAAGTTCAAAGTAAAGGAGAAAATTATAACGTTATGCGGTTACTAGGTGGTAGGACTCATTTTCTGTCTAGAAATTCAGCAGCGTAGCAGTTCTGATGTGTTCCGATTTATAATAGATTTAGAGAGGGCCAGTATATTGCACTGTATTTCTTGTAGGTGACAACGTATCCGATAATAAATCATCTTTAAACTACTTTGCTTTAAGTTTGTTGCAAATGTCCACAGACAGCAATGGTCACATACCTTCGTTTATCACTTCAGTTTAAAAAAAATGCGTATTAATTATTGTAAAATTTACAAAAGTTGTAAATTAATAAACTGGATCACTCACGGGTGATCTCGTATGCTATACATAAGTTTTATATCACAGCCCAGTGAATCGCAGTTCTTCATTTCTGTCTGACTTTCTGAATCGTCCTTGAGACAAACCTCAGTGGGACTGAAAATGCAAATTGTGTCCACACACTGACCTACATAAAATTAACATATTTTCATCTAGTGAACGTAAAAGCTGTTTCCTCGTTGGTTAACACAACTTACTTTTGGCGAGATGTACCCTTTGCGAGAGCCTCGCAGTCCTCCATGTTTTGTGGCATGCCGCATCCCGCTGTCTCCAGCAGGAACAACGCCATTGCGCCCCCAATAAAGGCAATACGCGTTGATGCGCCTTTATTGGGGGCGCTCAGCTCAGCATTTTGAAATGCTGAGCTGAGCTGGCAAAGGGGGAACAAAAAGATGAGGATATGTTCTGATGTCTAGCCATAAATTAGTGTTTATTACATGAGTCTGTGCTTTATATTGACGACCAAGTTCGCCTTTTTAAAAGTTTTTAATTATAAAACATCTACGTGACGACATGGAAAAGACCAAACCATTCACTGGCTGCTCGCCGGCAAGCTGCCCTCTCTACGAACCTCCCCCGCAGATCTGCGATCTGTAACTTTATTAAATGCTACACCATCTGTATTTTATTTATAAAGTTCAATACATGCCAATTCTCATCTTTTGTAATCTAATTCCCGGGATGAAATCTTGGTTACATGTTATAACGTAATTACAAACGCGAAGATATATAAGTTACATTTATGTAAAACATAATTTATTTTGTAGTGAAGGATATTGTATTTTCATTCGTCCATCACATCGACTACTTGTATGTTTCGTCAGCTTTAGTCACTTAGTTTAATGGACAACACTTATGAGTACGAGACAGAACATTTTAAACATTTTACAATTGGTCGTTGCTTCTTTGAATTGGCCGGCCTTTTGCCATTGCCACAACCTTCGTATTTACATTAAAACAAAACTATAAAAAATTTAAATTTTGTATTCTCGAATATTTGAGATAATATTCTGCTCAAAACAAATTATAAAAAACACCACTGTTCAACCAACGCCAGGTATAATCTGCAAAATAACGTTTGAAACCAGAGCTTCTTGTACAATTGTTCCTATCGCTTTAAAATAATACAAGTAGTGAGAAAGGGTAAATGTATCTAATGTTACAATAGTTTAAAAATAACGTAAAATAAAATAATTTTAGAAAAGTTTGGCATTATTCCATCAATATACAAAGTTAAAATAGTGAGAGTACATACTCTTTGGGATTTAAATAGTAAATACTGGCCGATGAAGATGAATTCCTAAATAAAAATAAACCGCTTATTTTTGTCTTTAAAAACAGAAGTGGGGTTTTGGAGGGAACTTAATCGGCGTCGGATTGGTGCTCCCGTATTCTGCCCTCGTAACAAAGAATGCACTAATCGATATTTTTATGATTTTCCATTTCTGTCAAAAATGAACTCCGGATACCTTTATTTATATTTAGATTTTTTTAAATTTTTATATGGCTAGATTGTGAAATAACAAGGAAAAATGCAGCATTCTGTGTGAAATTATCTGGTATTTGAAACAGAAACAGAAACGTTTTTATTAAGTATCTATAGATTTTAAACAATACTTATTGAAAGTCACTTTTTTCATTTACCACTGGTTCGCAAAAAAACACCCCTGACCTGCGAAGAATCAGCAAGAAACCCAGCGGGATTATTTTTTTTTTTTCAAATAACTTACAATCATGTACGTTACAACTAGCAATACAAAACAAATTAGAAATAGCTTGGTAGCGATCACCATTCCTAGGATTTTTTATTATCCATAAATTCCTTAATACAATAATAACCCTATTTACACAAACTTGGTTTAATAATGTTTTTGAACTTTGTGTATGTCAAATGTTGTATATTCTCTGGTATTTTGTTGTAAAAGCGTATATATCGCCCCAAGAATGAATTACTGACTCGGTGGAGTCGAGTAACTGGTACTACTAGCTTGTGTCTGTTCTTAGTATTTACAGCATGCATATGACTTATTTTTGATTAATGAGCTATGTAGGTAGAAATATAATATTAAAATTCCTTGCCATCATCAAAGACTTATTTCCAAAATAATTAAAGAATAAAAAGCAAAATCTACAGAAATGTATACATTACTAATAAAATGCTTACGCTGCGATCCATTTTACATCTTTTTCTAATTTAACATGTTAATTGATATTTTAAAAAAAATTGTTTGAACTTAAGTTGTGAAAATTTATGAAACAATAAATTGGTATTGTTCGAAAAATGAAAAAAGAAAAATAAAATTATATTTTATCATCCAAAAATATCTCTAGAAATAGGAAAAGGTGAAATGTCTACTTTGTCCCGTGGGTCATAAAAATTCATTACTCCTTATTTGCAGTCTTTTGAAGGTCCGGATATCGTCGTTGCTGCATAAATAAACACAATCTAAAGGATAGCCATTTGTAGAGGGTCAGAATATTGTTACGAGCTTGAGGTTCGTGACAATAAAAATTGCCGATAGAATTACCTAAATTAACACTTTAATTTACTTTACACAAATTAAAGTTAAAAACACTAATAATTAAACACACTAATTCACTTAATTCCCCTCCGAAGCTTCGCTTGTATCGCCAATTCAATACTACTTCGATCGCATCTTGCAGCGCCTATTTATATAAATTAGCAAAATATCCAGAATGTTCAAGTAAACACGCTCAAGGTACCGAGAGTTCGAGTTTTAAACTTCAAGAAGCTTAGTTCTTCGGTTCGAGACTAGATGGCGCTAGTGCGCCGATTTAAGCGCGTAACAATATTAATATCGTTAAAGGGGTATGCAAAGATATTTTGTTAAAGCACAAGTCAAGTGTAACATACTAATACATATACATAATACATAAACACTCACGCCTGTCACCCAGAGGGGTAGGCAGAGACTACAGACTTCCATTTAGCACGATCCTGACATACCTTTCTCGCCTCTTCCACATTCATATACCTACGCATACATGCTCGTCGGTTAAGGGTACTCTTAATTTGGCCCATTTTTAGTATATCGCCAATTTGGTCGACAAACTTCCGCCTAGGACGTCCCTTTCCGACTCTTCCATTCACTTCTGCAACATATATTTGCTTTGTCAGTCTTTCCGCATTCATTCTTTCTACATGACCAAACCACCGAAGCATTCCTTTCTTAATCCTGGTCACCGCATCATCTTGCAAACCACACTCTTCTTTTATCACACAGTTTCTCACCCTGTCACTCAGATTCAGCCCTAACATACTCCTTAGCGACCGCATTTCTACCGCATTTATTCTACTCTCGTGCTTCTTCTGCCACACCCAACTTTCACTACCATACGTTAAAGTAGGGACTAATACAGTACTGTGAATTGCCATACGTGCCTTTTTTGACACATTCTGACTTTTCACAATAGAGTGTAGAGCCCCATTTACTTTATTTCCTGCATTCACTCGTCGTTCAATGTCCTTATCATATCTCCCATCCCTGCTGAATACACATCCCAAATATACGAACTCATCCACTTGCTCAATTAACTCTCCTTCTATTCTTATTTCACATACCGTTTTGCTTTCATCTCTTTCAAAAACCATCACTTTCGTCTTACTTGCTACTACTTACATACTAATAGTTACTAATAATTGTTATTTTCCTCCAGAACGAATTTTGATCGTGATATATATATATCCTATACCTTTAAACGAGCAATTCTTGTATATATATATATATATATATATATATATATATATATATATATATATATATATATATATAATCGGAATCTCGGAAACGGCTCCAACGATTTTCATAAAATTTTGTGTGCAGGGAGTTTCGGGGGCAATAAATCGATCTAGCTAGGATTTATTTTTAGAAAATGTCTTTTTGTCCGTGTTTTTAGGCAACGAAAAACTGCTACAATATCGTTAGAATAAGAAGGTAAATTTTGACAATTTATTAATGATTACAAATATCTTAATTGGTATATTGGGCGGTCACAAACTCGTAATACCATGGTTCGAGCCCCGACCGACCGACTTTTTTAATTTTTTTTTTCAAGTTCCTTTCTTTTTTGAGAAAATCTGTTTTTTCGTGCCCTTTTTTTAGTATTTTTTAAAAACACGAAAATTTAAATTAAACTAATTGCACTCATGATTTTTTATTCAAATAACCAGTTCAGTTTTTTCTATTATGTCGCTACGATCAAAAAATATTATTCGTATTTCATCAGTATGTAATTTTTATCTAAATATAATTTCCAAAACACACGAATTAAAAAAAACCGAGCGAAAATTACCGCGCAAAGCTCGGTCATTCGGGTACTATATATATATATATATATATATATATATATATATATATATATATATATATATATATATATATATATATATATATATAATATATATATATATATATATATATATATATATATATATATATATATATATATATATATATATATATATATATATATATATGTATATATATACAGTGTGTCCGGTCACTGACTAGCGATATTTTAGGTACTTACTAGCTGCTGCCCGCGACTTTGTACGCGGATGATGTTGCTTACGCCAGCGATAACGGGGTCGTCAAAATCGAAGTTCTAAAACGTCTATTTTCGAATTCTAAGAGCCCGGGGACGGGAAAACAACGTGATGTGCGAGACGATTCCAGACGTTCCAGATCTTTCATTTCTGTAAGTCAACACGAAATGCCTATATATGTTATAATGTCGCTGGGCTTTGGAGTTCCACAACAGGTGTTCCAGATCTTCAAATAATTATAGCTGTACCCTTGGCTTTGCCCACGTTCTCGGCCACGCGCAAGTCGTATCTCACGCTCCTGACTGCTCTCAAGTGATTGAACAGTCTCAGAGCGGATATTCTGAAAACTCAACCTCTGATCCCTCTGTGTAACCGTTTCGGATGCGCGAGACAAAGAATGATGATCCCGATTGATAGCTAAAAGCATTTCTCGTTGTTCCACACTTTCCTGAGATCGAGAAGCAGTAGTGCGGACTCGTTTAAATTCTAGTCGTAATTGGCGCTGCGTGGAAGTTTCTGCGGACAGACTTAGTGCATTACGCTCACGGTTAGCACCTAGCCGTTGTTCACGCTCTGCGTGGGTTCGAGAGATACTACTGCTACTACTAACTAACCTGCGCATCTAAAAACCCTTGAGTTTCGAGACAGATTTGATCTTTTTATAAAAGGCATAGCTAGATTACTTCTTAATCCGATACTAACGATATTCATAATAATGAAAAGTTATCGAATAAGTACGTAATAGTAGAAAAATAATAGTTATTCGTAAGAAAATTAAACACATCAACCAACACAGACAACAAAGGTAACCCCCGTTTCTATAGGATGATAACTTAGAACCAAAATTTTGACTTGACTTCATGATAATGTAACTTGTTGTACCACCAATCAATCTGTTTAGTAATATTGGTGTGAAACTCTCCATACACTCAGATAGGACATGTAAAGTTGTCGGATTTCCTAATGCACATAAAAAGTGCAAAAATTAAACAAAAATTACGATTTTTCAAAACAATATTATGGGATTTAAACTTGCACCATTTAATGCGGTAAACATTTTTGACGGTCGACATATTGTTAAACAGCTGTTCCCTTGCAATTTATAATATTACTGCCCCGCTCCTTTATAAAAATAGCGTGATTATTATGTTCCCAGAGTTAAATTTTTATTTTTATTTTAATTTTGTGCATTCAATTACAGAGAAAAACCTTTTCAAATCAATACTGCTTACCCCCTATAACATACGGCGTGATAATATGTAGCCTAAAGCCTTCCTTGGTTTACAAAGAATATTTTTGCTGAATTTCAAATCAATCTATTCAGTAGTTTTGGCGTGAAGACGTACCATACACACAGACAAACAGACAAACAGACAAAAATTCTAAAAAGTCACTTTTTGTCATCAGTTACGTTTTTCTAACAAAAGCCACTTATTTTTTCTCGAAAATACTCAATGTACAGTTTTTTTTTCGTTACTGTTTTATTGTATGTATTGATAATACAGCTATTTTAATATAAAAATATACTACACACTGAGGTCTAATCCCCTCCCCCTCTTTTAAAAAAATTTACTTCAAAGAAATATCAAAAAAACATGCTAATCGGCAAATTATTGTAAATTACTGCAAAAACAACCCCGTTCACCCTTTTTATTTTTATACTAGATCAACAGATTTTGAGTTAAGCTACAACATAAAGTTAAGAACCTAAAATATCGCTAGTCTATATATATATATATATATATATATATATATATATATATATATATATATATATATATATATATATGTATATAATAAATGCTCTGTTCCAGATGAAACTAGGAAAGGCGATAAGTTATGATAATATAAGCGTCGAACATGTTCGGAACAGGTTAGGTAGTTGCGTTCCTATCAGTATTTTTCAATGCCTGTTTCAAGCACGCTTACTTACCGGTAGATATGCTTAAAACAGTAATAAGTCTTGTTCTTAAATGTAAATCAAGTAGTTTGACCGACAGTTGTAACTATAGACCGATGTCCATAGCTACAACTTGATGTGCTAAACTGTTTGACACCATATTATTAGGCATTATTTCCAAGTAGGTATAACATATTAACGATGCTCAATTTGGATTTGAAAAATAACTCTAATTAAAATACTTAATATTTTGATTAATTTACCAATACTAAGAATTAATATTTAAGGTGTAGTCTTTAAATTTAATTTTGTAATAGACTATTGTTTCTGTATCTAGTAAATTATTATTATTTTAAATATCCTACGTATGTGTTATACTCACATCAATTTTTAAAGTATATCGCTTTAAAATAATTTTCTCCAAGAATCAATACAAAAATCTATGCTAAACTTGTTTGCTACTTTAACACTACTAGCCACTTTTGCCCCCCCCCCCCCCATAACTCAAAAGTTATTATACATACACACACGTAATTTTGTACCTTCTAATAACGACCACTTAGAACTTCAAGTTTTCATATTTATTGAAAACCTATTGTAGCTCTTATTAAGTTACAAAGGTATGAGAAGTGTCAGTTTTATCACTCACTGATTCAGTCACAAAAAACCTGAGCCATTTTAGTTATACTTAAAATTGGGCATCAAGGTTAGAAAGAACTATACTAAATTTATTAATATATTGCAATATTATAGGTATTTAAGTAGACTTTATTAGTAAGGCAAAATTACAAGTGTTAAGATTTAATAATTTTTGAGTTTAGAGGATTTGGTTTAAAAATGGTATCGTGTAAATTTACGCTGCCGGTTAGTTTCCCTTTTCTTTTCCAAATTTGGTGGACCACTGCCGCTACCGTGTAGATAAATATGATTATTTTTCTCTTTATTTATTTGTATTTTTATCGAAACGACAAACCAATCCCTAATGTAGACATGTAGACACACACACACATTTATTTATATATATATATATATATATATATATATATATATATATATATATATATATATATATATATATATATATATATATATATATATATATAACATGTTATATAGCTACTCGTATGTTTGATTTAAATACACATTTCATTTACTCAAAAATCCTCGCGGATTCTACGTACGCTTAGTGGCAATAATTTGTCCTTATTACCCAATGAAAATTTCAGGTGAGCAAAATGTATCTGCTTTTATCAAATTGATGTACCTATGGCATTTACAGGCTGATCATGATGTTCCATAAGAATACCCATACTAAAAATATTTTAACATGCGGTAGATTGTTTACGAAGTTTACATATAATGTTAAATAAAACAAAGTTAATAAAATAAAATAAGGTTGATACCCTTGATACCTTCGAAAAAATCATTATTAGCAAGCTTCAAAATTACATTATCTTTACTATTATCACTTTAAAACGTAAGCTTTAATGAACACGCAAAGGCGCTATAAAATTATCTGTCAATTAACCCAGGTAAGAGTAAATCAAACGATAATTGATATAATCAGGCGTTACTTTGCGGAAATTCATTATAATAAAGATATCAATATTACCGCTAGTCAACGGTCAGCCGCCATAGAGTCTACATCACCTGAAGATATCTCGTGTAGAGGCGAACACGTGTCGTACTATCATCGATGGTCTGTTTTTCCTGGAATAGTGGTGTTGAGAGTAGTGGTGCCGAGAGTAGTGGTGTTGGGAGCAGTGGTGCTGGGACTAGTGGTGACGGGATTAGTGCACGCAATTGAGGGAGGGCGGGAGGTGCTCTTCAATCCGGGTAAGACATATCATTGTATTTAATTAAGCAGACGGTTGCGAATTAAATATTGATATCTTTATTAACGGATTAGTAAGTTGAAGTGAAAATAGGCCGGCCATATAGCTCGAAGAACCGATAACCGATGGGGAAGAAAGGTTCTCGTGTGGCAGCCTCGTACCGGTAGGCGTAGTGTAGGGCGATCCCCCACTAGATGGAGTGACGACCAGGTAGGACATGCGGGAAGTCGATGGATGCAGATGGCTCAGGACTATGCTTTGTGGCATTACTTGGGGGAGGCCTATATTCAGCAGTGGACTTGTGAAGGGCTTTAATGATGTTGATGATGATCTTTATTAAATCAAACGATGTAACATCAGTTGTCTTTTTGAATTCGTGTCAGTGATGTCTACTCATTTCTGTGACAAACAAACCGAACAATAAATAAAGCCTTAATTAATCTATTAATATTTCTGAACAACTCTGCTATAAATTCAGAAGCCGTACCATACGGATCTTTTGCCTCTCCCCGCTAAAAACTTTACCCGGCAGAAAATCAACCGTTTTCCGTATACGGCCAGAAGTCACTTACTGGGTACAATATTATCTTCCTATAATATCTAGGAACGGGCTTTCTAATGGATATCCTAGTCTTCACCCATCTGACATTCATTATTATAAGGGTCAACATTATTCACAACCCTGAGTAGGCGCGCTGGTAAGCGCAGAACCGGATATTACTGTTTTTTGTTGCTGCAGCACAAAAGTATACTCGAAAAAATACCAGCGTAAATATTTTTTTTAATTATATTGTGGTGGTGTGTATAATTTACCAAGGACACAATTTTTAAAAGAGAACATTCGCTATTTAAAAACAAAAAGTTTTTATAATGTTTAATTTCTGGCACAATAAAAACTTGAATAAAAAGGAAATGTTTTAGTATTTATTTGAAAGAAGATATAGCATACTTGTTTGGGAGCCTTATTCCATCTGGTACTGCGATCGTCAATTCACCTGCCAAGGGAAAATGCTACCTACAATGGCAGAGGCTTTATAGCAGTGAAATTTTACGGTTTGTTGAAAGTGCGCCTTACATTCAAGACTCACTTTCTTTCTAGGAAACAGGATACAGACCTTTTACTTATTCCTTCCATTTAGCAACCACATAGTTACAGACTGGCTAAGCCCAATACTGCCAACTCTAAATAAAGAAGGCCACAAATCTTCTTTGTTTAGAGTTAGCAGTGTTGGGTTACGTGAATATGCGAGTTAAAAGGCTTATTCGTAAACTTACCAAGTAATCAAGCACTGGTTTTTAAAAAGTGGCTGAGAAATGAGTAGCAGCCCTGAGAACCGTGGGTTCGAATCCCACACGGAACAAGTATGTGTGTGGTCTACAAATAATTGTTTCGGGTCTGTACGTTTGTATACTAACTCCTAGTGTGGGCGTAAATATCTACTAAGTTAAATAAATTTCAATGTACTATTCAGTCTGGTGCGTGACAGTCATAAGTGGTATCAGTTGAACTTCAACTGATAAGGGGTATCAGTTGAAGGCAGTAAAACTAATTTGAGTCAGCACGCCACCATAAACAGGTTACAGAGGCAATTTAACAAGCTCTGCAAGACATGTGACGTCGATATCTGATAATCAGGTCATAACGAATGTTCTCTTAAAAAAATAATATAATAATAATAATAAAGAAATATTTACGACTTGCGTACACAACAAAAATTGCATTGTATGAGCAGGTGCGGCGTGCATTTTCTTCCCTTTAACCTTGGCGGAGCGCGCCTCCCATTGGAGGACCAAAGATACGTCCACCGGTATCTAGCTTCCCCATTAGGCGGGGCCGTGTGGGGAAGGAACGGAAGTGAGGATTATGTCGGCCAACTCAGGTAACAAATACGAAATGCAAGTGTGTGCGTTGGCGCAACCAATGACCTGTAGCCAAGAAGACTACGTAAAACGCTGAAATACTATACGCAATATATAAATATGTTAAATTTCTTGACAACTTGTTGATGCGTTACAATGTGATGATTTTGAGAGATTTTTAAGGCAGTTTGTGCACAGTTAGTTTTTCCAGAGAACTTTAATGTTGATCATCAGGACTGGCTATTCCCGTACCAGAAGACCGACCTTCCGGGGAGAGAGGCGTGGAATTTTGCCCTGTCTCAAAGGCTTATTACAGAGTTTGACATGCTAGTATTTTGGATAAGTTTCCAGCATACGGCATGGTCTGATTGAATAAGTAAAGAGACTTTCTGAGTGAACATTCTCTCCGGGTCGTCGTCAATGGCTGCTCATCCAATCCCACAGGATTGACGTCAGTGTTCCTGAAAGGTCCGTTTCCTTCGCAACTCTCCTCTTGATGCATGTTAATGATCTGTTTATGCCCGGTGTCTATGGGTATGCACACGATAGCACAGTTGTGCAAAGATACCAACCAAGAGCCCGGGCCAAGAGCCCAAGTCACGATCAAATCCCTTTCGAACTGGAGCTCTTACAAAACGGAAATCTTGAACACCGAAAAAGATTTGTCAATTTTTACCATCCACCAGGTGTAATATTACTCTACAAGATGCAGGAATGTACAAGCTAGATTGTGAATTCGGTCTTTGTAGGTCAAACAAAAGGATCTGTAAAAACCCGCGTGCAAGAATATATAGCTGCCGTAAAGCACCGACACTCCGGGAAATCTGCAGTCCGTGAATATGTTCAAGATCGTCCCCACCATTACATCAGATTTGTAAACCACACATCCTCCTAAAAGAACACCGATTCCCACCAAGAAAATTACGCGCGGCTATTGAAATTAAAAAATATCCTAATTTCAATAGAGAAGATAGACGAGTGCTGCCATCTGCTTGGGATCCTATAATTAACAAATTTAACCACAAAGCCAAGCATACCACTGCAAGACTTCAAGACACTGCAAGCTCGTTCTGCGTATCCACGCAGAACGAGCTTTGTTGTACAGTCTGTCCAAATATATTTCATAGGGCATGTCTAATGGTGTCTGATGGAACGAAAGCTTTCGTGGCGCTACTCCTGGACAAGAAGGGGTCGTGTCTACGCTCGCCAAGCAGAGGGTAAACCGGTTTACTGCATCCGCACAGACGATGACTTTAATCGTGTTTTTCAAGTACAAAGTGTACAAAGCTCGTTCTGCGTGGATACGCAGAACGAGCTTTGTTGTACAGTCTGTCCAAATATATTTCATAGGGCATGTCTAATGGTGTCTGATGGAACAACGATAAGCAAAGATTGGGTGTTCCCGGAATGCAAAAAAAAGTCAAGAAAGGGTGATAACAGCTGTACCCCTGTAAGAGGTATCTCCGGAAACACCCCTCAAGAATCTCAAGTGATCAGGAGCCCGCCATGCAGCGATGGAACTCAGAAGACTGCTTTGAATGATGATGACTCCCCTGCACGAGAGCTTAGCCGCCAACTTGTTGCCTGCATGGCTGAGATGCGAGAACTCCGTAAGGAAATGGCAGAACTCCATGCATCCGTTGCGTGTTTCACGGAGCGAATGAATGGCTTTGAACGAAGGCTGGAGGTAATCGAGCAAAAGCATACTTCTACCAAAGTGGAGGTCAATGAGTTAGAGAAAACAGTTAATTTATTAAAGCAGGAGCTCAATGACCGGGATCATGAGGCACTGCTTTCGGATCTTGAGATCGGACATCTACCTGAGGAGAAGGGAGAGAATATCATCCACACCATATATGTTCTAGCAGTAAGTCTAGGGGTACCACTGGAAGAACGGGACGTCGTCTTTGCGGAGCGTGTTGGAGCGGCGCCACTGTCTTTGAGCGCTAGTACGGAAGGAGGCGTAGCGATACGAGCGCGCCGCGTGGTGGTACGGCTGGCGCGGCGTAGCCTGCGCGACGAGTTGCTGCGCACTGCGCGCGTGCGTCGCTCAATCACTACCGCGGACATAGGGCTGGCCTTCTCGTCCGAACGCCTCTACGTAAATGAGCGCCTGACGAGGAATAATCGGCAGCTAATTCATAGGGTCCGTGAAGCTTATCGAAAGCTTTCGTGGCGCTACTCCTGGACAAGAAGGGGTCGTGTCTACGCTCGCCAAGCAGAGGGTAAACCGGTTTACTGCATCCGCACAGACGATGACTTTAATCGTGTTTTTCAGTCAAATATTGTTTGCATTAGCAGCTCTGCATAAAGTAAACAATATAAGTCTAAATATATTGATTACAAGAAAATTATTACTACTAAGATTTGTTATAACCATATTTTTAATTATTCATAATGTTATGTATACAAACATTTACAGCTGTTATGTCTATGATGGTACGATGGTAAGGGCCGAGTTTCTAATTACTACTTTCATGTTTACTTATAATTATTTACAATTAAAACCATTAATTCGTGTTAAAACAGTTATATATTTCAGTTAATTTAAGGGAAAATGTTTAAGTTATAATATTAATAATTCTATTCTATTGATGACATTATATATATTTTTAAAACATTGAGCTTAATAAAAAGTATATTAGCGTATCATAATCTTAAGAGCACTCTTCGTAGGTATCTTTTCTCGCTTCGTTGCTGCACAAGTATATTATTTTTGACTATTATCTCATTCATTCAATTCTAAACATAATCTTAAGTTAGGCTTACTTAATGTGGGATCGCTTGGTACAGGACATGACGAATTTCTCGTAGCTATGGATCGTTATTCTGTCGACATAATGGCGATTAATGAAATCTGGTTGCGATAGGGCGAAGAGGGGCGCTCGCCTGCGGTGCCCGGTTATAGATTACGTCATGTTCCTCGCCCTTCCGACGTGCGCTCGCGCGGATGTGGAGTGGGCTTCTACATACGTCAGGGTATTGCAGTCCGCACGCTACCGCACACCCCAGCCCCACTCGTAGAGCAAATGTGGCTTGCACTAACAATTAAAGGTACAAAATTAATAATTGGTACTGCTTACAGACCACCGTGGTTGAGTGTTGACATTTTTTTCGATGCTTTATCGGAAACTATCGGAACATTATCATGGTGTAATAATGTAGTTTTATTAGGCGATTTCAATATAAATTTATTAAATGATATGGATAATAACTGTAAGAAGTTGAAAATTTTTTTACAATGTTATAAATTAAATCAGTGTGTTACTGAGCCTACCCACTTCACGGAATACAGTGAAACTTTAATAGACCTAGTATGTACAGACATTCAACAATCATCCACTTCTGTGAACCATATACCGGAACTAAGCGGCCATGCATTTATTTGCTGCGAATTAAATCTAAAAAAACCGAAACCGAAACCGATTATTATATCGGGCAGAAATTTGCATGCGATTGATAATGAACAGTTCCTATTAGATTTAAAGTCTTTAAATTGGATACGTTTCAAAACATTGAATAGCGTCAATGACATGGTATCATTGTTTAATACTATGTTGAAAACATTATTTAACATTCATGCGCCCGTAGGCAGAAAATCATTAAAACACTTCCAATATCCTTGGATTACTTATAATATAAAAAAATGATGAAAGTCAGAGATGAAGCAGGTGTTGTCGCACGTAAGTTAGGTGGTACAGCAGCCCAAAAATTACTTTATAAAGAGCTCAAACACTATGTTGCACAAGCATTAATAAGAGAAAAGAAAGCTTACTACAATTTTTTTATAAATAATCAAAAAGATACTCGCATCGTATGGTCACATATAAAAAAAACGTTAGGTTAAAAACTAAGCCGGACCTGCCTCACCATATTTTCAACGACCCCGATTTGATTAATACAAGCTTTTTAAATGTGCCCGGAAATAATCAAGTCCCTATTTCATATATGACATTCTTTAAATCACACGTCAAAGTCTCAAATGTATTCAAACTGAAGACTATTGAGGAAAGTGATATTGTGAAAATAACACAGTCATTAAAGTCAAATGCGGTAGGTGCAGATGGTATTTCCTTGGATATGTTGAAAATGTCTTTTCCCGTAACAACACCTGTTACTACGGAGATAATTAATAAATCAATTACAACGCAAACATATCCCTCAGAATGGCAGCACGCACTCATCAGGCCTATACCCAAAAACTCAAATCCTATTAGCATGAAGGACATACGCCCGATTAGTATACTCCCTGTGTATCAAAAATCTTGGAGAAAGTCGTGGCTGAGCAGGTAAGAATATACTTAGAAACTAACGATGTGCTTCCCAGTTTTCAGTCAGGGTTTAGAAAACACCACAGTACGTCAACCACTATGATAAATGTTGTCGACGATATACTATCAGATATAGACAGTAGCAAAGGAACGATTTTAGCCTTGCTTGACTTTTCCAGAGCATTCGACTGTCTTAACGTGCCATTGCTTTTGTCTAAATTACATTACTACGGTTTCGACATATCTGCGATAAAATGGTTCGAAAGTTATTTCGAGCATCGTATACAGCAAGTAGAAATATCAGACGAAAATGGGTTACCAGTCATTTCGAACGCTCAGGCTGTCAAACAAAGCGTTCCGCAGGGATCTATCCTAGGACCTATTTTGTTTGCCGTGTATTGTGCGGATATAACAAATTGTATTAAGCATTGCAAATACCATATTTACGCGGATGATACACAGATCTATATACCTTGTAAACTGGGGGAGAATAAATTAGCGGTGGAAAAATTAAATGACGATCTCGAAAGAATTGCAGCTTGGTCAGATTCGAACGCATTAGTCCATAATGGAAGCAAGTCTAAATATATGATTCTAGGTACGGCTCAGCAAATACAAAAAATAGCAAAACATGAAGCTAAGGTAACCATAAGGAGCGAAAGAATTGAACGCGTGACTGAAGCTCGTAATTTGGGTTTGTTGATAGATGATAAGTTACGCTTTGAAAGTCACATAATAAACACTGCAAGAACATGTTTTTATAGGTTAAAAGTATTATATCAAATTATAAATTGCCTAAATACCGATATACGGATAAGACTGTGCGATTCTTTGATTCTGTCTAAATTTAATTATATGGATATAGTGTAAGGCCCTCGTCTGCTTGTGCGTAGCAAGAAACTTGTCCAGAGGGTGCAGAATGCTTGTGCGAGATTTTGTTTTAAAATACCTCCCCGCGCTCACGTTACTACGTACATAAACGAGCACAATATTTTAAAAATGCAGTATCGGCGAGAACACCACCTAGCCACATTTCTATTTGGATTAATTAAATATAATGTACCACCTTATCTTTATCACAAATTAGTGTGGTCTCGCGACGTACAGTCAAAGATCACTCGCTCGTCATGTTACTCTTTGGTTGTTCCCTACCATCGTACCATCGCCTTTCGTGGAAGTTTCAAATATTCTGCCTCTAAATGCTGGAATAACCTGCCACCACCGCTTTGTAGTCTGAAAACATTAAATACATTTAAAATAAAATATAAAACTCACCTAATTATTGTTCAAAAAGCTATGGCTTGATATTTACCTACCTAAATAATTACAGACACTTAGCGCTGTCCGGCGGGGTCATACGGAAAGCATATGAGTGCATAGTACTTTTTTGATACTTAAAGGCTGAAATAAAAGTGTTTTTCATGCTATTAATTATAACTATGATACAAGTATATGTTTAACGTGCAATCATTATTGACTTTATTAAAATATTGTTTCTAATGATAATATTGTTGTTTAAGATTATGGTTATGATTACATACCTGTGAGAAAATAATTTTTAGGGTACCATCATTTAGTGTTTCTTCTTTTATATTATTTCCAACTGATACCTCATAGATACATGACTCTTATGGTGATAACAATACTTTTTTTTAATAAAAATGTTTCGGACATTCTTGGTATTAGATCCAGTTAGTTCATTCATGTAATCTATGTTAATTATTATTAGTCTATCAATGACGGTGTGAACGTCTGCACGTCACTTAATTTACAGGCTCACTGAAAACCAGCGCTGTAGTCTCGTATCGGCTGCGGCATTAAGCTGAGTGCGGTCTGTTTGCCGTGTACGCCACACACACTTGTGTGCGTAAAATGTGTGATGTGTTTAATATTTTTTTTATTCTTCTTTTTTTTCTTTTTACTATGTATTTTTTATGTTTATGGTTTAAATGTACATGTGGCGTATTTGAGCAATAAATGTTTTCTTTCTTTCTTTCTTTCTTTCTTTCTTTCTTTCTAAAATAAAATAAATACAAAAATAAATAAATAAAAGCCCAACCAGATGGAAGCCCTCGGCAGGGGAGACCAAACGGCCGAGGGTTAGGAGGAAAGGGAAAGAAACCGGCGGACGATGCGGGCGGTATTGAGGAGCACCGCCTTTTGCATTTGAGCCCGGAGCGGTCCGTCACGGAGTACCAGTCGCCTCAAATGACCCGAGAGGCTAACTGGGATTAGCCCATTCGCAGAGACGACTACAGGAATAATTTCGGCCGGCAGACCACCCCACATATCGGTCACCTCGTGAGCCAGGTCCAGATATTTTGTTCGTTTATCTGTTTCGGCTTTCACGAGGTTCTCGTCATACGGAATGGTAATGTCGACCAAAAATATTCTTGACTGTGCCCGGTCCATCAGCACAATATCAGGCTTATTCGCAAGAAAAGTCCTGTCTGCGATGATGGCCCGGTCCCAGTAGACAAAAAACTCGGTTTCCCCAAAAAGGTCCGAAACGTAGCCAGTTGAGGGAGGCGACTGTATCTACGAAGGGCTCACGTAGAACCCTGTAGTACCTCCCGTGGAGCTCCTTCTCCTTCCATACGGTCCCCCGGTTGGAAATGCTTTGTACTTCCGGGTCCTGCCATTGCTCGTTGGCTAAGGATAGAGGGTTAAGTCCTTTATCACTAGAAATGATGTCATTATAGAATGGATCATCCGATCTCACCAGGAAGTACTTACGGGGGCTGCACACTTCGCGATTATGCATGGTGAGCGCGCTCAGGAAGCCACGCCCACCATGCTTTCGCGGCAAGTACAGCCTCATTCCGACGATCTCGGATGATGCATCCTATGGGACGTCATGGTAGTGCGGACTTTTCTATCCAGGGCGTTAAGTTCGGTCTGAGTCCACCTGAGTATGCCAAAGGTATACATGAGGACAGGCATGACCCAGCTGTTGCGTGTATGTGCATATGCGTGTCCATATGCGTGTGCCTTATTCACACCGGACAAAAGGCTGTTAAGCACTTTGGTTAAGCGTGCATAAAACGTGTCGCAAACTAACTGTTTCATACCACTCTCATCGATACCGATGTTCTGTGACATACCCAGGTATCGGTATGTTTCAGCCTCGGAAAGGGTCCTTAAGTTGACGGGCATAGATAAGTCTATGCCCTCAGAGTTTTAGAGTTTTAGTTAGCAACCCTACCCCTCTCAACATGGAGGACCGCATACTTATCCGTCCCCAGCTCCATTCCAATAGAATTGCTAAATTCACAAGTGATGTTTAGCAATTCCATAAGATGGGAGCGACTGGAGGCGAATAATTTGAGGTCATCCATATAGAAAAGGTGGGTCACTTTTGTACCTCCTTTCCGAAACTGAAATCCCCTCCCGGAACCCTCCAGTAAAGTACTGAGAGGGTTCGAAGAGAGGCAGAACCAGATTGGACTCAGACAGTCGCCCTGGAATATACCCCTTCTTATCCTTATGCGGCTTTCCGCAGCCGTCATGCGCTCGCCTAGATGACAGAGGATCGTACTCCACTGCCCCACACACTGCTCGAGGAAGTCTCGAACTGTACACTCAATCTTGTACAGCTCGAGGATCCTCTTTAACCATGTATGGGGCACGGAGTCAATTGCCTTTCTGTAGTCTATTCAGGCGGCGGAGAAGTTCCGACGGTTGCGTTTAACCACTTTGCCAATGACCGCGTCAATGAGGAGTGGTTCCTTAGTTCCACGACCGCCGCCCCGACATCCATTTTAAGCGCGCGACATCACCTGATTTGATTCCAGGTAACGAGTGATTATCGCGCTCAAAATGGATGTTAGTGTCTTGTATATGGTTCGCAGACACGTGATGGGGCGGTATTTGCTCGGGTCTGTGATAACCTGGTCTTTAGGAACCAAATGAGTGATCCCAGTAGTAAAGAGGCTCGGGAGCGACTTCTGGTTGAGAGCCTCTTGGAACTGTCGGGCGAGCACAGTGTGACACACCACAAACCCCTTCAGCCAGTAGTGATGCAGCCCGTCGAGTCCCGGACTTTTCCAGTTCGGGGCCCTACGGTCCGCCTCAGCTACGTCATCCGGCGTTATAATGACGGGGTCCATGGGCGTTATATTAGCACACTGACTCGCCACAACTTCCGTCCAAGGGCCCTCGCTGTGGTTTATGGGCTCTGACCACAGGCTGCGCCAGAATGCTACAGTGTCGGCCTGATTCGGTGCTGGGCCCGTTCCACTTACCATTGGTCGCTCCAACGATTTATAGAGCCTCTTCTGATCACTCTGGAAGAGACGATTCTGGTTAAACCGTGTCGACCTCTCGGTTTATCGCCGAATCCGCTTTCCCCAAGCAGCGATTCTCTGCTTCAGGTCGTCTATGCGCTCCGTCAGTTTTTGCATTATATCCGGCTGGGACAAACTTACATTTGTCCCAGCAAATGCCATCCTGACGGTGCGCACAATCCTTGGCCTGTTGTTGCCTGACCTGAAGCATATCAGTCTGCCGATGAGGTCCCTATCCTTTGCGATACATTCTTCAATTCTTATTCTCCAGGCTGGGATAGCGCTGCTTTGTCCAGTAACGCGTCCAGCCGTGGAAAGTTTGGCGCCTATAATACGGCACACTGCCAGTGCGGCGCCAAAAAGAATTGAGTCCGTCTCGCAAAGGTCCCGGCTGGCTTCCAAATAGGTCACCAGCATTGGGTTCAAAGCCCTCACGACAGCCCGATTCCGCTTGTTTAGGGCTATGCGGGGAAGTTGCGGTCGAATTTCGAGAGGCGTACTGCGCGTTTCCACAATCGCCTCTTACAATATACTCCCCATATGCTCTAATTTTAGTTCCTGGGCGACTGTTCCATCATCGTATGAATCAACCACAACTGGGGTATTCACGGCGGCATTCACGTTTGCGGGTTGCTCTGCAATTTGTGGCTCCGTAACCTCAGCCGTAGCATTTTCATCCGATGAGGGAACACCCTCACGTCGTAGTCGTTCGAGTTCGGCGACATCAAATATATTTCAGCGCAATATATACCGAACCCGGTCTGCCAGGTTTTGCTCTGAGACGGTTAAAGATGGCTCCAGCTCAGCAAAAAGACGATGCATCCTAGCCCGATACGCCAAACCTCCAACTTCTCCCTCTTTCGCCCTAAAATACGCCCGCAATGCGTTAGTATTCATTTCGGTTGTCCATCGCATGCGGCGTACGTATGGGTGGTCGTGCAGCACCTCTCGCTCGGCTGGCGGTTTGCATGCTGTCGCGTCCAGCGCCAGCTCCAGACGCACTCTGGCGACCTCCAGGCAGCGGCTCTTTGCGCGTTTTTGCATATTCCATCATCCATAAAAGCGGGCGTCATTTAGCGGGAGACGCCCAGACCCGGTAATTATTATAATTATTATTATATAATTATTTTTATAATGTTATTTTTAAAATTAATAATTGTTTATATCAGCATCGTAGCACTTGTTTCATCTGTTCTATTAATAGTCTACATGCGCACAAAATCACACCAATTATACACATCTGAAATCACTTCAGAACATCATTTTAATACTCATCACGACGAATTAATCTGCTGGAAATAAATTTCCCGGCAAAAAGCCCTAGTATTCTATTTTAGTCCTTAGGGATTACAATGCATCTGCATTTTGATTTTTAATAGGGAATAAATGTAGTACATCTACATTTCATCATCATCATCATTACAGCCCACTTAACAAAATCCTATTCACTTTTGTCTTGAAGATAACCGCGTTGTAATCGGATAAAAATACAGATGCTGGCCATTAATTTATTTAACTCTTTCGTTTTACGTATAATGAATGATGAATCAAACCAAAAATGTGGATCCTAGCGAAACATTGGTTTGTCCGATGGTGTAAGCGAGAAGCAGCAATTAGGATATGAAATTCCTTCGTACACTCTCCATTTCCTCCCTTCCGATATCATGATTATATTGTATAAGACCTACCAAACTTTTTAATTAATGACAGTAAAATGCAATTTAAACGTACTTAAAACTCTCATACTCAAATCACGTGCCAAATTTATTTAGGACAACATCTTAACCACTTTGTAAACAGTATACTCAGTCTTATCCTACTTTGCGTGTCGTTTTAGTCTCAAGTACCTAATTAACGAACTTTTAACTCAAAGTACATTAACAAGCACGAAACTGTTAAGCAGCTTTGTTTTGGTTTATTATATTCATCATATTTAAGAATTATTTTTAAAATAAATCGCGTATATCGTTGCCATGTAGTTGCGATATTTGATAATTCATTACCACCTAGGTAGTAAGGACATTTTGCAACTACATATATTATGGTTGTAGCACGAATGGGTCAACTCGACCGGGGTAGCACCACTCTCTCACAGAATACCAGCGTAAAATAGATGCTTGATGCTGCTGTGTTTCGTATAGTGAGTGTAGAGAACCGAATACCGTTTTAAATTGAAACTAGAACTCTAACTTAACTTATAGGCCATATAATCCGCTAACAATCCTATACTACATATGTATATACTAAAGACATGGTGGCCAGTTGCTCGTTTGTCACATTTTTCTATAAAAACAAATTAAAAGAAAATATCATTAAAATGATAATAATAATTTTTATTTTATTTTCACTACAGTAGGTACCATACGCCTTCACTACTAAATATAAGCAAGTATAAACATAGTAATATGATTATATTCTCCGTAGAAGTCCACTGCTGGACATACGTTTCTCCTGTTGCAGGAAGATTCTCGCACCTTTGACACTCATCACGCTCTCCATCGTTAATCTGAGTTGGTTATTACGCCATCTGCCGGAAGCTATGGGATTATTTTGGGATTTCCTATCATCGCCTCTACACGTCTCCGTGACAGATTCTATCCTCGCCACTACACGGCAAACTATGTGCTTATAATCAGATATATGTGATATTTCTACTTTAAAAACAAAATATTTTCCACTGAGATTGCAAAACAAATATTCACGCCAAAAACATTTGCTTTTTATACAGCTAGATTTATGACGCAAAACAATACAGGTGAGTGAAGTACAATAATCCACATATTGCTTGAACCTGAGCGCTTATTAGTGATTTCCCTGCGGGTCCATAAGTGAAAGTGAGCTATGGATATATTTTGCGTTACTTCAACACTGCCAGGGTGAAATAATTTAAAAGAAAATTTTAAAAATAATACGGTAGTAAAAATTTTTTTGCTATGATCCGAGTGAAAACAAAATGATGCGAGCGTTTGTGTTGAAAGAAAAATATCCTAACTTTTGCTATAATATTTCCTTAAATGCTTAATGTGCTTCAAAATAACAGCCGCGTATGAATTTTATGATGACTAAAGTAGAGTTACAGACTATAGATGTCCCAAACCTAGACACAGGCCTAGTACGCAGAACGCAGGTAAGGTACATGCGTAGGATGCAGATAAGGTACATTATGAAGAACACTTGCTTTAGGAAGCTATGTGTTTAAATAATAAGTAAGCTATATATATATATATATATATATATATATATATATATATTTGTACATGTATGGGTGTGATGTATATATGTAGTGACATATCTAATATATAATGCCATTATATAAATAATTAAATTCAAAAATTTTACTTGATGAGTAAATCGCATATCAGTTTTTCAGAACACAAGGACAAAGCATTCAATGAATAGGTGTCAGTAGGAGTCCATAAGAGTAGACAAAGGTTATATGAACTATACAATGAAAGGTCATATAATCCTAGCATCGAATTTAGGAAATATGTAAAAAAATATTTAAAAGAGTGTGCTCCATAGCCAAGTCTTTGTATTTGAGCAACAAAATGAAGACGGTTTCTAATAAAATTAAAATGACATAGAGTATAATTAATAGTGAAACTGGTCAGGTCAACTCTCGCAATAAACTAACTAAATCAGATCAAGAAGTTGTAATGGTTTTTGAGAAATATTTTACTGATATTCCGATCTTAACTACTAAGTCACTGAATTCTTCGCCTGCCGTCGCCGAATCATTACTAAAACAAAATGTAAATGTGTGTACAAAGAACTTTACATTTTATAAAATATCATACAATATTTTAATACTATTGATTTTAAGAAAACAGCAGATCTGTAGGGGATTTCCGTTAAAGTTATTGCGTCTATAATAGATACAATCGCACCTCAACTATCTATTATTTTTAATACTAGTGTGGAAACTGGTTTAATGAAGCATAGTAAAGTAATACCTTTATTCAAATCTGGTAGAACATTGGACCCCGCTAATTTTAGACCTATTTCTGTACTGCCAACACTTAGTAAAATTTTTGAAAAAATTATTCTTGATCAAATGATAATTGTTTTTAATGTAAATGATGTACTTCAAAAAAATCAATTCGGTTTAACAAGGCGTTGCTCGACAATAATGCTAGCGTTGAGCTAATTAAATATATCTTCAATGCATGGGAGAAATCACAGGATGCTTTGGGTATATCAACACTACGGTGTAAGAAGTGATGCTCCTAAATTAATTATTTGATATTTAAGTAACAGAACGCAAAAAAATTTACATAAATAGGATGAGTTGTTCCGGGTCGATCGTACAAATAGGCGTGCCTCAGGACTCAATTCTCAGGCCCTTTCTTTTTCTTGTATATATTAATGAAGTACCTTACCATAATATGGTATTATTTGCTGATGATACTTCATTAATTTTCAAATTAAAACGACAGTTATTAAATAACGACAAAGTAAATAATGCTATAGCTAAGTTAGTCAATTGGTTTAATGTTAATAATTTGCATTTAAATGGAACTAAAACTAAATGTACGAAATTCGTAACTCCGAATGTCAAAAATGTTAATTTTAAATAGGGAGGAGGTGAGTCTTGTTGATACCACTGCAAAGCTTCAATAGCCCCCCCCCCCCATGTATCAAAACTAGCTAGCAGACTTAATTCTGCATTATCTCGTATGGTATTTTGCTATGGGGACACGCGACTGATACTGATATTATATTTGTTTTACGGAAGAGGGCCATTACAGCAATATATGATTTAAAACGAAAAGAGTCGCTCAGACAAAAATTTAAGGAAATTATTAACTCTGGCTCCTCAATACATTTATGACAATGTACGTTACGTTTATGACAACGTACACAAAAATAAAAGTAGTTTAAAAATAAGTGTTATTCATTCTGTAAATACTAGGAAGAGACACAAGCTAGTAGTACCAATAACTCGACTCCACCGAGTCAGTAATTCATTATTGGGGCGATATATACGCTTTTACAACAAAATCCCAGAAAATATACAAAATTCGACATACGCAAAGTTTAAAAACTTTATTAAACTAAGTTTATATAAAAAGCGTTATTATAATATAAAGGAATTTAAGGATGATTATAACTCCTGGGAAGGGTGATCACTACGAAGCTGTTTCTAAATTGTTTTGTGTTGTTAATTGGAACGTACATGATTGTAAGCTATTATTTGGAAAAAAATTGTCCTGCTGGGTTTCTTGGTGGTTCTTCTCATAGCAGAGGTATATTTTGCGAACCAGTGGTGAATGAAAAAAATGACTTTCAATAAGTATTGTTTACAATCTATATTGAATAAAAAAGTTTTTGTTTCTGTTTCTGTTATAGTAAGGCTTAATATCCTAGTATCAGTAAACCTAAAATTACTTAAATTTTATTACCGTTATTTTATTAAGCTGTTTTAAATTGAATCAATTTTCATCGCTTTTATTCATACATCACCTGTAACCAAATTAAAAAAGAAGTCTACAGATGCGCCGTCACATGTTAAGACTAAGTTGAAAATCCTAATAACCTGTAATTATACTGGTTTTATGTTCCCTTCAGACTGTACGCACTGCTGATTGACGCCAGAAGTAAACAACCTCTCTGTGGAATAGTTTACCACCGGCGATTTTTTCGGACCGATACGACGTGGGGACCTTCAAGAAAAGAGCTTACTCCTTTCTAAAGGGCCACCAACGCACCTGCAATTCCCCTGGTGTTGCGGTTGATCATGGGCGGCGGTAGTCACTTAACATCAGGTGAGCCGCATGCTTGTTTGCCCCCCCCCCTTCTACAAAAAAAAGTAGGTAAGAAGATAGTAGATTCCTAGGCAGAAAAGGAGCCTTATCGCTACCTAAAGTTACCTACTTTTTACTAGAAATCTCTGTGTTGTCAGTATGTAGAATTAACATTTTTCGCAAAAGGTTTGTGTGCCAGTTAATAAGAATCACGGGTAACAGATGAGATTCATCATTTATCATAACTACAGCTACTCACAAGTCCACTGCTGAACATAGGCCTCCCACAGGGAATGCCACAAAGCACGGTCCTGAGCCACCCGCATTCACTTACTCTATCTAGTGGCGATTCACCTTACACTACGCCTATCGGTACGATGCTGTCACTCGAGAACATTTTTTACCCATCGTTTATAGATTCTTCGAGCTACATGGTCGTCTCATTGCCACTACAGCTTACTTATCCATTGGGCTATGTCATTGACTCTGGTTCTATTATTTCTAAGTTTATTACGCAGAGAAAACGTGAACATAGTCTTCTCTATAGTTTGCTGAGAGACCTTGAGCGTCCTCATATGTTCAGCAGTGATGGACCACATCTGTTTGTAAATGGAACGTATTTGAAAAAAGTATAATATAACAGCACAGCTGACAATATCACTACTTTCAGGCCCCCAGCGTAACTAATGATATTGCTTGTTGTCCGCCTTTCGAACATCACTTGTGAATTCGGCAATTCCATTAAAATGGAGCTGGGGACGAATAAGTGTGCACTCCTCCATGTCGAAAGGGGTAGATTTACCTATGCCTAGCAACATAAGGGCACGTTCCGAGGCAGAAACATACCGATACCTGGGTATGTCACAGAATAATGGTATCGATGAGGCGGACATGAAATAGTGAGTTTGCGATATGTTTTATGCACGCTTGACAAAAGTTCTTAGCAGCCTTTTGTTGAGCGTTAATAAGATACGCATATATAACGGTTACGTCATGCCTGTTCTCATGTTTACCTTTTGCATACTCAGATGGCCTCAGACCTAACTGAATGCTTTGGATAGAAAATTCCGCACTGCAATGACGTCCCACAGGATGCATCGCCTGAAATTATCAGTAATGAGGCTATACTTGCCGCGAAAACATGGTGGGCGTGGCTTTTTAAGCGCTTTGACCATGCATAATCGCGAAGTGTGCAGCCTCCGCAATTATTTCCTGGCTAGATCGGATGATCCATTTTACAGGGACGTCATTTCGTGTGATAAAGGGTTAACTCCTCCAACCTTAGACAAAGAGCAATTGTAAGACCCAGCATTTCTGTGCATTTCCGACCGGGAGACCGTATGGATGGAGAAGGAGCTGTTTGAGAGGTTCTAAAAAGCTTTTCATGAGCCTATCGTAGACACAGTTGCTTCCCTCCACTGGCTACGCTTTGGTGACTTCTTCGGAGAAACCGAGTGTGTTTCTTTGTAATACAGGTTATTAAGACCAACAAATATAGGAGATACATCCTAAAGGATGGCACCGTCGACATCCTTCGAGATTGTCGCCATTCCTATGAGTCACTTAGGCATATCATGTCTGGTTGTTCGGCGCCTTCTAAATCTGAGTACTTGCGCAGGTACAAACTAGTAGCCAGGATTCTACACCAGAAGCTTGCTCTGAAATACGGTCTCGTGGATAGTAAACTGCCTTATTAACTATTTAACTTTAAGTTCTTGTCAGAAGCCGTGCGTGAAAACGACCGCGCAGGCTCTACTGGGACCAGGCCATCATCACGTACAGGACTATTCAGTCTGACATTGTGCTGATGGATCAGGCACAGTCAAGGATATTTTTGGTCGACATTACCATTACACATGACGAGAACCTAGTGAAAGCCCAATCAGATAAGAAAACAAAATATCTATGTAAATTGACATGTGGGGTGATCTGCCGACCGAAATTATCCCTGTAGTCATTTCTGAGAATGGGCTGACCCCGGTCAGCCCATTCTCGGGTCATCTGTGGCGACTGGGACTCCGTAACGGATCACTCCGGGCTCAAATGCAGAAGGCGGTGCTCCTCGATACCACACCCATCTTCCGCAGGTTTCTTTCCCTTTCCCCCTAACCCTCGATTTAGTCTCCCCTGCCGAGGGCTTCCATCTGGTTGGGTTTTTATTTATTTATGTATTATTTATTTATTTACGTTTGTATTTTAATATATTGTATATTTATCACTTCCTTTTATATATTTATTAAGCCCAACTAGATGAAAATACCTATAAATACCCCATATAATAATAATAATACTTAACTTAATAATTATAATACTTAATTTTCATTACTTGCGTAACTATCACAGTAATAAATGATCTATACTTAGTTCACAAACATATGTGTCTGAACTAGATAAATATTTGTCTATATTTCAGATCACAGTGCTCTCCCTTATCACATATTAACAGACTAACGTAGGTATAACTTAAACAGAAGTTATACAACAAATAAAATGTGAAATTTAAACATAAGAAAATGTGTTTTACACAAAGAAAAATGTTAAAATGTGTATTAATATGTATCTCTTTGTGTAAATTATATTAAATGCATAAAAACTCATGTCATAAACACACGTGTATGAGTGTGCGTAAGTAATATTAACCAGCAGTAAGTAATGCTTCAGTTTCTTCAAAGATTAAGTGATGAAAAAGTTTAAATAATTTAATTTTGCATTGTTTTACTTCCCAGTGGGAAGTTATTGTAATGGGTCCGATTTAGCAAATTCGAAAATTTGACATATCTCCACGTTTCAAGGTCTTCAGAGTATTTTTTTATACGGCCGTGTATTGGAGAGGTAAGTAAATTAATTCACTTCAACATGTTAACCCGTAGTACCCCGTAGTACCCCCTGTAACCCGTAGCGTCGTAAGAAGCGAAACAGGGAAATTAAATGGCAGATGGGCAGCAGTATCTTTTTGATGATAACAAAAAATAATATGCGGTTGCGAATCCGCCTGCCAAACGTGCCAACTATGGAAATTATCCTACATCTTTATCTGTTGTTAAAGTTTCATCACAATCAAGTTATTAATTTTTTGTCTGTTATATACTATATATAAGATATACTTAATACGAGCATGCAAATAACCCCTGAACTTAATAGAAACCAGTTATTTCAATGTAACAGACACATAATTCAATTTTATAATATGTAATAATATAATAAGAGAAAAGTCCTCCAGACCGAATACCGTCCACGGCGGCCTGCCTCAACGGAGGCTAGCCATCGGCGCAGGACAAGATTGTAGTGTCCAAGTGTATGCGCAAGCACAGGTGCACTCTCTATTCCCTCACTCTCATAATCCGATGGGACGGTAAACCGACGCGACCGGAGAGAGATCAGGCGCAGGACCAACGGCTTTACGTGCTTTCCGAGGCACGGGGGTGAGACACCGCCAACTTCCTGACTCCGGGCAACTACTGAGAATTTTTTGACGGAAAAACTCAATAATTAATTTTTGGCCAGACACGGGATTCGAACCCAGGCAGTACAATATCTATTGATAATAAGAACAGGATTTATCTCAGGGCTTTATTGTACATTTTTATTTCATATCTCAACTAAATCATAATATTTATTAAAACATTGAAGAACATATTTCAGCTTCATATGACCTTGCTAATAAAAAGGCGCTAGTTTTTTTTGGTCGCTTCATGAACGGCGAGGATTTTCGTGTATTAGTGATTTCCCAATGGATACGGAGGCGTGTACTCTTTATTTTATTCTATTTTTCAAATCCCTTTCCTTAAGTATAATATACTTAGTACGTAATTTTTTCATACGTTTTACGTAAGTTAAAATCACAATATACACAAACACATTGGGCTACAACACCGTAATAGAACCATGTATTGTCGGTGTTAGAATATTCGCTACCCCCATATCATGGAAATTAAATTGAGAAACAAGCTGCAGCATCCTCCTGGTAGCATATTGGGACAAAAATATAAAACTGTGGCTACCAACCCGTTTGTCAAGCGTGAGAAGTACAGCAAATGATTCCCCCTATTTGACGCAATCTACTGATAATGAGCCTATCGAATTAGAAATAGAATATAGATTATGAGATCTATAGAAGAGACCTACATTCAGCAGTGGACTTTCCTAGACTGTAACCGTTACAGGAGTTACAGGAAAGGATATTCTTAATAAATGTCTTTTTAAGGCTTGCCAATATGTACGGGAAAACCAGTACATTTTTATTTGTTGGCGCAATTATTTTATTTGTAAGCGCAATTATACATAGTTCGTTTCCATTTGTGATTTCACTTTACTGCACTGTATTATATTGTTTTACAATAAATTCAGCATCGGTCACGGTGGTTGAGTGGTACTCTTGAACACCAATTAATCTAACATAGCATTGCATTTTGTCGTATACAATAATATTCTATTGCTCGTACACTATAACATCACCTTTGCAGTTGACCGCTGAAGCTGTCACCGTGGGGGCAAATCTACTACATCGTCGCAAATAGCCTTGACGTTGCCTGGATTTAAATAGTATTTTTAAATATTCGGTAAATTTTTGAACAGAACGACATGCATAATATTACGTGATGTTTTATGATGCCTTATAAAATCGATGATAATTATAATAATAATGTCCTCCAGACCGAATCTCGGCCAAGGCGGCCTGCCTCAACGGAGGCTAGCCATCGGCACAGGACAGGATTATAGTACCCAAGTGTATGCGCAAGCACAGGTGCACTCTCTATTCCCTCACTCTCATAATCCGATGGGACGGTAAACCAACATAACCGGAGAGAGATCAGGCGCAGGACCAACGGCTTTACGTGCTTTCCGAGGCACGGGGGTGAGACACCGCTAATTTCCTGACTCCGGGCAACTACTGAGAATTTCTTGACGGAAAAACTCAATAATTAATTTTTTGGCCCGACCCGGGATTCGAACCCAGGACCTCACGATCAGCAGTCGCACTACTACAACCACTAGACCAACGAGGCAGTCAACGATGACAATTGAATTAACGCTTAAAGCTGCTCTCTTTCTCTTTTCACTAATTGACAATAGAACAAAATTTATATAGAGATAATTAATATTTAATTTAAATAAGTCTTAATCAACGATGACAAGTAAGGCCATTGTTGTTATTGCTGTGTCTTTATCGTCTTTGTTAGTTTCCACACGGTACACTACTAACGCAATATTTCGTAGGCGAAGCGCCTGCCACGGTTCTATAATTCCCCTTTTTTTGTGGAATTGGTTTAATCGTAAATTTTGTTTTTCCAGATTGTTTCGACTTAGGCCTTCAACAAAAGAGTCTACTCCTTTTGAAAAGGGCGGCAACGCAGCTGGCTCCTGGAGTTTCTGTTGTACATTTGTGGTGGTATACACGTAACATAAGATAAGTTTTATGCTTAGTTGCCCCCCCCCCTTATATAAAAAAAATTGATGTGAGAGAGCCATGTTGTAGCTGTAGTATAGTTGTAGCACGAATGGGTCGGCTCGACCGGGGAAGGACCACGCTCTCACAGAATACCAGTGTGAAATATCATATCAATACTGCTGTGTTTTTCATTCTGAGTGTAGAGAACCGTAGATACGTTTTACATAATACGAGGCATTGTATCTTAGTCCTCAGGGGTAACCACATTGGTTATCTATATCTCGCAACACGGGCTAAAGTAACGAGTCTAGTAAATTCAATAACCTCTCAGAAATGAATTCTCATTTCTACCAGACACAGACAGCTTAGCACAGTACTATTCAGTCAAATTTATTATAAACATTTTTTACGGTTTTTTATTTTAAAATGGATAAAAAGGATTTCTGCGCTTACAAATTGTACTGTATTTAACGTATCAACTTATGTGCAGGGACATTAGTAATTGCATCAGCGTTTAAACGTTATTGACAACTTAACCTTGCATAGTTCCAATGAACAATAAACAGTAAGGAACCCGTTTTAAGTTTATGATAACAATGGACAACAATAGTGAACTGGCGCCAGTACCTTACCGAACATGCAATTAGCGCAAAGTGTCAGGCGTAAGGACCAATCGGAGCACATCATTAACCACGTGCACTCGTTAATTTTACTTTAATTATAACTAAAATAGGAGATGAATTAACTAAATTACGCGACAGTATCCTTATTGTTGAAGATGGACTGTAGACTTGGAAAGTCATGAATTCGGATCCGCTATTCGGCTACTCCTGTGAACCCTTACTCATAAAAGCATTTTAAGCTTACGTGCAGTGGTTCATACAACGAAAGATAAATTATTTACACATTTCAAACAAAGAAATATACAAACAGAAGACGCAATAATATGCACACATCAGTCTAAGACTGCTTCATCATCGTCATCATCATCATCTTCATTACACACCCTCACAATTTCGCTGCTTAACATAGGCTACCCTATGACTGCTAACGCATTAACAATTAAGAAGCAGTAATGCACATCATTTATTAATAATAAAACAACAAAAAAACTATATTGTGACATCAAATAGGTCTCCAACTCAGGATAATATTGCAAAGGCAACGCTGGTTTTCAGTTGGAGCCTTATAACTTTACAGGCAATTCCCGCCGTCCCTTTATAGGAGAATATGTTATAATGATTACAGCGTTACTAGCATTTTTTTATGAAAAATCGAGGACTGCATATTGTTTGCAACAGGATCTAACAGTATTTGAATTACTTACTATTAATTATCTTTATTATTATATTAATGCTCAAATTATAACACCACATATAGTATTTCAAATCTCAACCAAAGTGTCGGCACTGCTTTTGCACCTAGATTCTATTCGCACCATATAATTATCTACATTTCTCATCATAACGTCGTATTTAACTCGAAGCGGTTTCCGTAAATCGGCTTCCGTTGCATTGGGCTCAGCTGGTAAGAAGCAATATCGACGTAAAACTGTCGCTAGCGCCGTCTTCATCGCCATCATTGCGTATTGATAACCTGCAAAGGAAAGGGATTTTTATAATTAGTCAAAGTACTTTTTACACCTAATTAGATAAAAATACATTCGGTTGTTTCATAAATTACTTTCGCCAAATTGCAGGACAGTTTTTTGGCAAATACATCACTCACTTGCATCCCAATTATTCCTCCTTATTATCCATCTGTAAAATGTAAAATTAATATCGTAATCTATATAAATAAATTAAAAAGTGTTTCACTATCATCACTGTCACTATCATCTTTATCACCGGCAGTAAAGTTAGTATATGTAACGGAATAGATCCATTGTATTAAAGCTAATAGATGCGCTGTTAGTCCGAGCAGATCAGACCCCACAAGTAGCAACTGCATACAGGTGAACAACCGTTTGAAAGGAAGGTCGGCGACCCGATTCACGACGCCGCCGCATCCTTTACGAATTTCATATTGGTTACACAGCTAACTTGCCGTATATAAAACTATTAGGTGCAATTTTGTGAAGTACTTTACGAACAGATGGGCTGATAAACGGGTTATAGAAACAATATTTTGCTGGAAATCTTGTTAATCTATAACTCCACAATGTTTTGGGTGATGATTTTTGATGAGTATTCCAGCAATGTTGCCTCCTTAGTGCTCGGGATAACAACGTATCAAGGTTTTGGTTCGTAATCGAGGACAGATGTAGATGTCTATGGGCTACAGTATTCGCGTACCGTCAGGTAAACCATCACCCTTATCCTATAAAATAAAAAATATAAATAAAAGACTATAAAATGAATAAGAATTACATTTCTTTTTTTTTGTAGGATAGGGTGACAAACGAGCACACAGTCCACCTGATGGTAAGTGGTTGCTGTAGCCTATAGACGTCCACATCTATCCTCGATTACGAATCAAAATGCAGATGTGTTGTCACCCGTGAGGAAAAGTGAAAAGCGTCTCTGGTTATCTACACTCACCATACGAAACACAGCAGCATTAAGCTACTATTTTACGCTGGTGTTCTGTGAGAGCGTGGTCCTTCCCCGGTCGAGCCGACCCATTCGTGCTAAAACTATACTACTAATATAATTGCAGCATGGCTCCACCACTTATAAGAAAATCTCAACGTTAAGTCACATGACACCGACAAGTCATGTCATTGGTTCCATACATTTTATAGCATTTTATTTAAATTAGCAATTGTGGAATATATCGTCGAATAACCTCGCATGGGAACGAAACTTAATAATGCATTTAGATATATGTAGATGGCTCAATCTCTTATCAAAAATCTTACATGTAAAAAAAATTAATTTGAGACAAGTGATAAGTATTTTGGAAAATTGTCATCATTATGAATAGATACTTAAACATTTTAACGACAAAAGTTTAAATCAGCAGTAACCTAGTGACTCAGAATTTGTACTACGAATTTAATCGTTTAAAGATATGCATCCGTGTTTTCATCTATTCTCGTGAATCTCTTTAAACAGTATTAAGGTTTGCTTGCAATAATAATTGATTATAATAATACTGTTAATAGAACTGATAATATTTTTTACTTACCTAAGCAATTTCTGGCTCCATGGCTAAACGGCATAAAAGCGGCCGGATGCTCGATTGGACCTTCCAGAAATCGTTCCGGTCTGAATTCTGTAGCATCTTCGCCCCAATAACGTGGATTACGATGAAGAGCCCAAATGTTTATAATTGCATCAGTTTCCTTTACGAGTGTTAAGCCAGATGCTGGGAAAATATCAAATTCTCAGTGGAACAAATAAGCTTTTGCTAGCTGCTATTTTACGTTTTTATTCTGTGTAAGCGTGAACCTACCCCTTTCGAGCCGACCCATTCTCGATACAGCTGTAACATAGCAGCAGCATGGCACTAGCGCGCCATCCTTATTAATCCATAAAAGACAACTTCAAGTCGTTGCCCTACCTCACGCAATTGAAGTTGTTCCCTGTCGCTGAAATAGGATTTTATATCTGGCTTAGATTAAATGACGATTGCGACGTTTTGTGGAAATATATACGATTTTTATAGTATTTATGGTATTATCATTACTTAAAACGATGAAATACGGACGATGGTTCCGTGGAGCATTGGCTTATCAATGAGTTGTATCGTTAGGGAACTTGAGTTTGAATCCTGCACGGAACAAATATTTGTTGGTCTACAAATAATTAGGGTACTGTACCGTTTCTGGATGTTTGTCTTTGTGAAATTTATACAATATACCCCGAGATACAGCAGAAAATCTTAGTGTGCCTTAGAAAAACAAATTTCTTTCATTAAATAATGTTATGGATGCTCTAACCCAGTCACCACACACCCAGTTTCATCCTAGTCTTTAGGAGTAACAACGCAAGTGCTTGAAGTTGAACTGCAGTGGCCATCGGATGGACTTTTATCATCAGGATCATTTCTTTTGTCACTTTAATTTCATAACAAAATTACTTATATATACTTACGTAAAGTGATATCCTTATCTATTTTTCGAGATATAATGGGAACTGGCGGGTAAAGCCTCATTGTCTCTTTGATGACAGCCTCCAGATATTTCAGTTTTGGCAAATCTGTATACGTAACTGGCCTTCTCGAGTCTCCGAAAACTTCGCACAACCTGTTACAGATATGGTACATTAAAATTGAAGAAGATAATTTACGTCTGTTTATTTTTTCCGTGCAACACGATGATAGCATTAGATGATTAGAGAATTCATTACGTTAACGCTAAGTTAAATAAAGTTTCGCCAACCAATATCAAGAGGATATCTTCGAGAAATTGTGTAAAAACAAATAATCTAAAAAAATTGTCTCGGATTGATGTACACGTCGTTCTCAGAAATCGGCAACTACAGTGTATAAAAGAAGTTCCTGGAATAGTCAAGTTATTTGCCAGGCTAGACGATTACAAACCTAAGGCACAATAAAAGCTTAAAAATGAACTGTTTTAAGGTAATAAATACAATAAAACAATGTCACCACACAATTTTCCTTTTTAATAAATTTATTCTACAGATTAGTCAGCAGTTTACTCACTCGTATTCTGATGCTTCTAGCACGTAAAGATAAAGTATAAAAAATCTTAAACAACACGCGCGAAACACTGGTGATTCTTTACACACCGGCCGTGCCAATATTTCTCGGGAAAACGTCGGCGAGTACTGGGACAAACTTGTGTATGAAGTCGAGAATTTGTTGAACAAGATCTCGGACTGGTGCGACTAAATCTAGTCCAGTTTAATCCCCAGATGCCACAAGTTTGCACGTTTACAACTCAAAGGAACCCCTTCGTCGTATGTCCTCAGTTTCAAGGCACTCCCCTCGTTACCTCAGGCAGTATCGGAATCCTCGGCGTTAACATATAGAGTGACGTGCAGTTTCGTGTTCACTAGGAAGAGAAGGCCAAACTGACCTCTAAAAAGCTTGGCGTGCTCAGCAGAGTGGGACAGTATTTCATGCCGACTTACCACCTGCAACTTAACAAGGCGCAGGTTTGGCCACACATGGAATACTGTTCTGGTGTACTGAAGTACTGTTGTTCATGGAACACTGCGAAGATATGTTGTATCGTTTTGCGTATTATATCGCATCTGCCACGGTTCCACTGCTCTGATGAATTGTTCGGACTAATTCCAGCCGCACAGTTTCACCATCGCACATCGCCACAAAACTCGCAATACCATCCATACCATCTGGATGACTGGCGGTCCACCACTGTGCAATTTAAAAGAAATTTTCTTCCTCGCACAATTTCCTTGTGGAATCAACCACCACCAGAGATTTTTCGGGACGATAAGACTCAGGGAACTTCAAGAAAAAAGCCTATTCCTTTTTAAAAAGCCGGCATCATCACTTTATTTTGAAAACAATTCACTTGATCTTTCGATAGTTATAAGACTAGCCCCGTTTTCTTTATTATATTTTAAGGCATATAATAAAATAATCAAAATAAATAACTAAACAAAAATGAGCATGTTGTTGATGTCGATTATTGCTGACATTGCGAACGAAATCGCTATAGATTAAATATGAACGAAAGTGACGTTAGACATAATACTACTATAATAGGCATGTAATTTTTCTAGTAAATCAGAATATACAATTGTACTAAATCTCATATTTAGCATAGTATAAAAAACCAAAGATAACCACTTGACATTTTTATTTCTACGCATGAATTAAACGCAACATCTTTCAAAGAACTTGTATCTTTTTGCCTTATTTAAAAAAATAAATTAGAAAAAGCGAGACAAGTATATTGGCTCTTATTAATGTGCAATTGTATATTCTCTAATAGGAATTATAAACGTAAAGAAGGAATGTCATATTTAATTTAATTTAATGTATTTGTAGCACTTATTATAAATTAATTTAGCTTTCCGCACTTCCTTTCTGTATAAACTTGAAATATAAAAAATCTTACACTACTTTGTGCATGCAATATGTTTAAAAGGGATCAAGTTTTTTCCTTCACGTATTAATATATAAATAGATAGAAATTGTCAATATTAAATAATTACATTACATTCTTTTGGGTTAATTATATCGCTACGAGATCTTTTAAGATTTCAGTCAATTTCCACGAAACAAATGGGACAAGATAGGGTAAAAGTCGCTCTCATTTCCGACGGGGCAAATAGTTTGATAATGTAATTATTTAATATTGATAGAAATTGTCAATATTAAATAATTGCATTACATTCTTTTGGGTTAATTATATCGCTACGAGATCTTTTAAGATTTCAGTCAATTTCCACGAAACAAATGGGACAAGATAGGGTAAAAGTCGCTCTCATTTCCGACGGGGCAAATAGTTTGAAACTTACTCATCATAAACTTTATTTTGCACTTCCATGTATCTAGAGAGCATCGCCGAAGTAAATGACGCACCGACGGCAGATGTATCTGTCCCGGCTAAGACGATCACGAGAGTTTCTTCTCGAAGTTCAACATCGGTGAAACAACGACTGCCTGATGATTCTATTATCAATTCCAGGAAGGTCTTGTAAGCTTTTGCGTCTGCCAAAAAAGTTTGACTCTGTTATATAATCTATCAAAACAAAACGACATTTATATACGCATTTGCTTGCGAATATTTCACAATTAGGCCCTTGACTCTCGCTCAGCCAGGCGAGTCCCTTGAAAACTCAGTTTTATGATTTTTTTCAATTGGAAGCATTCTTATATTGGAGAAAATCATTTATAAAAAGAATTATAACACAAATTTAAAAAAAAAACACACTACGCTTGACAACGTTTAAACACTAGTAGGTAACTATAAAACGTTTAGATCATTTGACTAGAAGATTAATGCGTTTAACTCAAAACTTAATTAGGTAATTATTATCAGTGAACTGAGAATGCATGTGAAAATAGATGAAAAATATAAACCAACAGCATCTTTTTATAATATCTTAATATTTTAGTAAAACTAAGTTACTACTAAACTAACCTAACTTATTTTAGTTTACTATATTCTTTATTGTACACACAATAAGTTGGTAACAATTATTAAATATTTAAATAAATGTACAAAGGCGAGCTTAACCCTAATAAGAGTTCTCTTCCAGCAAACCTATTGGGAGAGAAATAGTTTTATATATAAAGCAAGTAGGTAGCAGCGTGCGTACTTAATAATTAACATAACGCTACTTAATAGAAATTGGCTATAAGTTACAGTTAACAATTATCATATAAGTGTATAACATATAAGTATAATTTATTTTCTTATTTATTTTATTCTTATTTCTATTGATTTACATACATATATACCAATAAAGACAATAAATATATACATATATACACATATACACACACATATACATATATACCTATATCTATATATATATACATATATATATATATATATATATATATATATATATATATATATATATATATATACATATATGCATATATATATATATACACACATACATATATATATACATATATATATATATATATATATATATATATATATATATATATATATATACATACATACATACACATACATATATATACAATTATACATATAAATACATAAAATATGTAAATATTTATAATTCTAAGTTGACAGATAATATTTCTTTACTCTGCTCCGAAATATATCAAGAGAAGAGCTAGCACGTATGTCATGTGGGAGTGAGTTCCATAGCTTGACCGCCCTTACTGTAAAGGATCCACCACATCGGCTTGTGAAATGAGAAGGAGTTTTGAGAAGTAGTTGTTTAGTGGTCCTGCACTGAGTTTCACGGGGTACAAGATACTCAAAACGCTCGCGGAGATATGGAGGTGCAAGAGGATTAAAGAGTAGAAAGTATAGAAATGATAACACATGTAAGTCTCGACGTCTACGGATAGGAAGCCATTTTAATTGAGCCCTGTACTCTGAAACATGATCAAACTTACGAAGACCGAAAATAAAACGTATACACAAATTTTGAACACGTTCCAGTTTGTTCAACAGCTCCTCTGAAGCATCCAAAAAACTAACATCAGCGTAGTCAATGAGAGGAAGAAGAAGTGCTTGAGCTAAGGTTATCTTAGTTTTTAACGGTAAAAACATCTGGAGACGCTTGAGAGATTGAAAAGAGTAGTTCACTTTTCTGCTAATCATATTAATGTGAGCGACCCAAGACAAATTATTATCAAAAATAACACCTAAGTTCTTAGCGGTCTCTGTATATGGAAAAGTTTAGTAAAATAAAATCACATATTTTTTTATTTAAATTCCATCTCTGAAAATCAACCCGTAAACTCTACGCTTGCCTTACAACCTTGAAAGTAAAAAACATATTTGGGTTCATTCATAGTATATATACAAGTTGCAAATAAACTTCGTTAGATGTCTCTGTTAATATATTTTCAACAAACAAAGCGGCCAGATTTTTTGCATGAATATAAAAAGAAGATTGTCATGGAATTATAAGAAATATTTATAAGAGTAGTAATTAGAAACAAAATAAAATATTAACAAGTGTGGGTAAAATTCTAATCTCCTACTCTTTCTAACAGTATAAAGTTCCCTATGATATTAGTGTTTTGCGGTCGTTCTACGAGCCAATCGGTGTCGTTGTTCTGTCGCTTGTGATAATTCATCTAGTTACCAGAATCTAGTACTAAAAAATAATATTAGTGAGCAGTGGCCTTAATATCTAACAGCAGAACACTAATAATATGGCTAGACTGAGCGAATAGTTCATAATATAGAGCTTTGTAAACATAATATGTTATGCAAAAATTTAAATGTATAATATTTAAAAGATTTTTTAGAGATAAAAGGAGATAAACGAGCACACAGTATCACCTGATGGTTAGAGGATACTATGGCCCATAGATATCAACATCAAGATTTATTATCCAAAACGCAATTCTGCTACGTAAAACAATTCCCGTACGTTCTTTGGCCCTTAGGTTTATAAAATTAAGAAGACGAAGGAAATGTGTACAGATAAAGCATTCAGAGTATGAACAAGAATTTATAAGCTACACAAGGCAGGTAGTTAGTAGGACTAGGAATGTACCACCCACATAGCTTTTACTCTCATAAAGTAGCAGAGCGTGCACTGCTGTGTTCCGATTGGAAGTGTATAGAGAGGCAGTAAATTCACAGGCTGCGAAGCATTCGAAATTTAGACCGCAGAGGTGACAACGCTTCTGTAACCTGTTTTTAGGTGGATCGTAAGTTTGTTTGTCACTCCAGTTTTATATATAAAAAAAGTTGTCCCATTTGAGAACGGGAACTTTTTCATTCGTGCAACAAAGCAAACAAAGAAATGTTTTTATAAATTTTTTAAATTAATTGTTGTATTATTTGACATCATCATGGGCCCATCACAAGTCCACTGCTAAACATGGTCCTCCGCCACCTGCATTCATTGACTTCCTGCATTTTTCATTATCGGGTTGTTACTCCATATAGGAGTGGCAGGTCAACCAAAACTACACGAGCTAGTGCAAGGTATTGTTGCACGCCACAATTAATGCCGGGTACATGGCGAGTTACCACTAGCGCCATCTAATGTCGAGTAGCAGAACTAGGAGAGTCAAGATGTTTATAGTACAGAATTTTGTAGTCTTTTGGTGTTCAGTAATTAAAGTGTTAATTTTGGTAATTCAATCGGCAGTTTTTATTATCACGAACCACAAGCTCGTAACAGCATTCACCCAAAAATCTTTCTTCCTCATTGGTTGTCGATTCTTCGAGCTATATGGCTGCACATTGCCACCTTTTCTATCAGTTACTTTTGTTCTTAATTTACTTACTTTCATCAGATGATAGATGTTTCTCGTTTGCTAGTTTTGATTTTACAACCTGAAAATACATGAAAATATTAATTTTGATTTCTCCTTCCTTTCTGAAATTTACGGCCTGGATTAAAAATGTAAGAATGGTTATAGTAATGATGTCATCCTGCAGTGCGATTATTTAAATTCGGTAAAAAATCTTATGCCTGTGGAAATTAATGAGGTGGTAACGTGGGAAGTGCTGTCACCAACAGATCTTGGTGACTGTAGAACCGCAACTCTCACACTGGGAAACAGTAGTTAGCCTTGTCCAAATAAGTTATTGTTACTTTTAGTGCCTATTAAAATTTTGCTGCTGAACATCGTTCCCCCATAAAGTGCCTCAATATCCCCCAAATTTGCCATAGTACGTACGTCAATAATCAACTCTTTTCATCTAAAACGTTAAAATTTTACAAGTTGTTTTTGTGTAACCCTATTAAATACCGTAATTATGTAATTTTATTATAATCATATTATTTCATCATTACTTTTGAATATAAATTATTTATAAACAGGTAAAATTAGCTAGCCCATGATGCAAGTCGTGGTAACCTACAATTATATTCTCAATCCTAGAATAAAAGTATTGTAAAATAAGAAATAATGTATGTCTTGTTGGTTTTCCTTAATAAAATAAAGTAAAAATCAAAAATAGCTGCCACGCTTGGAAGGTTGGTAGACAACCGCCATTTTTGTTCAATTTGTTATCAGGAAGACACTGCTGCACATCTCCTGGTTTCCCTCTATCTAGTACTATGACGCCCATCGGACAATATGATGCAGTGAATTTACTAACACCGACAACTTTACTAACACCGATAACTTACTTCTAGTAAATATTTAATTTAATTTGTACCTTGTCAACACAATCCCAAATCAATTTCTTGTACTTTTCTAACTTTTTTGAGTCTGGGAAAAATTTGTAGAGAGCGTTGATACGCAACCAGGGTTGGCACATACGAGCGGCGATCAGCTCGCAATACTCGTCAAACGCAGCCAAAAAAGGCTGATCAGGTTGAGTTTGTGCATTCACCTTAATACCAAGAGCCGTTTCTGTATGATAAAAAATAAGTCACTAAAGCTGTTCTATAATTTATATTTTGTATTTGTTCATTAACTACAGCCTATCAATGTCCCCTGGTGAAAACACACCTCCCCGAAGATTACCACGCTATCAGCTACACGTTAACATCATGTATTACTCTATTATTGCACTGTATTTAAAATTTGAATAATCCAAGAAAATATCACTTATGTTTCAAATTTATGGTAGCTTAACAAAAATTAAGTTAAACATTTCTCCTTTATCTGTAATGTAAATATTAATCACATTTTCTTTCGCTTTTATAACACCGCGATATTTTTTACTGGTATAGCTGCAGCTCGAATGGGTCGGCTCGACCTGGGAAGAACAACGCTCTCACAGAATAACAGCTTATCGCAGCTGTGTTTCGTACGGTAAGAGTAAAGAACTGGAAACTTTTTGCTGGAAACGGGGCATTCCTCACGGGTGACAACGCGTCTGAATTTTGATTCGTAATCGAGGATAAATGTAAATGTCTTTAGTCCATAGCAAACACTTACCATCAGGTGGACTGTATGCTCGTTTATCCTATAAAAAAACTTTTCCCTCTATTAGAATTTTCTTCTGATTATACTGAATCGTATAAAGGACTGTTACGTGCCATAATCAATGCTACTAGGGCCATTTAGTATCGAGTAACAGAATTAGGAGAGATTGGCTGAAGTAAAGAAAACGCTGGATAGCCTTAATTTTTGGGATGAAATTACAGCTCCCGTAGTAGCTACAACACCTTCGCTACGTGGATTCAAAGTGTCGCCGTTCGACGGGACTTCTTCCTGGCCTGCCTACAAAATCTAGTTCGAGGCTGTCATGAAGGCGAACGGCTGGAATAAAAATCAGGCCATGACTGCTCTCACATTAAGCCTGCGCGACCAGACCTTAACTGTTCTAGAAGCTCTCGGCAAGGAAGACATTTACGAGCAGCTCCTTGAAGCATTGAAAGTGAGATATAACGACGCTTACCTAGAACAGCTTTAAGATCGCGTGCAATGCAGCAATGAAAACCTGCAGCAGTGAACCTTTGAGGTGAAGAAGCTGGTTCAAAAAACATATCAGTCTGTACCTGCACTCATTGCAGGGAACCTGGTGCAGACATTCATTGACGGCATCCGCGACCTTGAAGTCAGAGCTGCTGTGAGGCTCGGGCACCACAAGACTCTTAAGGATGCCTTAGCCAATGCACTGGAGGTGGAAGCCGTGTGGCAGGATCATCGTTCCCATCGCGTCAGGGAGGTTGCAGCAGCTACAGTTTGTGACCGCAATAAACGATACATCCCTAAGTGCTATGGCTGTCTCTTCTATCGGTATCTTTGATCCAGCTGCCCTAAGCGAACTGTAGATAGGGAAGGTGATCGATCTTGAGAGAATAGTGCGGCTAACAGCACCACCCACCAGCAGCAGGGAAACGAGTAAAAGCCAGAACTGCTGGGCTGGTGCTGACTGGTGTTAAAAGAGCCCCAAGGATCTCGATCTCACAAATCCATGATGGAAACAGCCTAAGCATCAAGGGCGAGGTCAACGGAATGCCGTGTAAACTTACCATAGACACTGGACCCTCTCGTACGATTGTAAGTACCCAACTTATAAGTCAGTTCCTTGGAGGCTCCGCATACAACCGAGAACGCATTAATTTAGTGACAGCCAGCGGTCAGCTCATACCTGTCCATGGTGAGAAGCAGATGTTGTTGAAGCTAGGCAACCTACCTACATGCATAATTTAATCGTGGCTGATATAATTGATGACTGAATCCTGGGCCTGGACTTTATGAGGAAGAATTGTTGTGAGATCGACGTTAAGCAAGGTATCTTGAAATGTGGACAAGCGGAACTTTTCGTGGAAGAGGCATTACCACGAAACGTGTACAGCCTTACGAAGATTGTTCGTCCGCCGAGATCGGAAACAATTGTGCCGTTTAGTCTTCCTCGGAATCCTGGTCAAGCTCATCAAGCTCATTCGATGTGTACTCGTGTAAATGGTAGACAATAACCTTCCGTGGAAAGTGGCTCGAACCTGGGTAGAAACCAATGACATCCCAGGAGTACGTGTGCTGAACCTTTGTGGCCAGGAACAGTTTATAGAAGAAGGAATACAGGTTATATACATATATATATATATATATATATATATATATATATATATATATATATATATATATATATATATATATATATATATATAGGTTAAATACAGGTTGGTTGATACTTGTGAGGAAGTGGATTGGTTGTGCCGGTGCCAATATTTATCGACTGGCGTCCTAAGCAAGGATGTACAACCGAGAGTGACTACACTTTTAGAAGAATGTCGCAGCGTTCTCTCCGCGAATGAAATGGTCAAGGCGAAGAAGTTGTTACTACTTGAGTAACAACTTCTTCGCCTTGACGATCGTCTCGTCGACATTTTCTCGTCAAAAAATACTGAGATAGGAAAGACTGGTTTAGTTCAACACAAAATAAACACATTAGAAGAATTGCTTATACGTCAGTGGCCAAGAACATTGCCGGTAACACGTGAAAAGGTAGTGGATACCATGATTGAGGGAATGGTGAAAGATCGTATTACTGAACCTTCATCTTGTCGATGGTGTACACCTATGGTGTTAACAAAGAAGAAGGACGGTAGAATGCGGTTTTGTGTTAACTACCGCCGTCTGAATGACGTCACAGCAGGCCAGCTATCCCTTGCCACTTGAGAACATGGTGGATATACATACAGGAGTAAAGTGGTTTAGTACGCTGAATCTGAAAAGTGGCTACTGGCAAATAAAAATTGACCCTAAGGGCAAGGAAAAAATCGCGTTCTCGACGGGAAAGAGTCTATGGCAATAAAAAGTTACGCCGTTTGGATTGTGCAATGCTCTGGCAACGTTTAAAAGGTTGATGGAACTTGCACTTACTGGGCTAATCGGCGATGCCTGTCTTGTCTACTTGGATGACATCATCATCGTAAGCTGTAAGTTTGAGGAACATCTACAAAACCTGGAACGCGAGCTCCTGAATATCCGGAGTGCCAACCTCAAGTTGAGCTCGAAGAAATGATTATTATTCATAGGCGGGTTAGATTTGTAGTATCTGAAGAAGGTATCCTCTCGGTTCCAGAGAAAATCAACGGTGTTAAGTATTGGCCGGTTTCAAAATCAAGACGCAGGTTAGAGCATTTTTTGGGTTGTGCTCCTATTACCGGCGATTTGTGAAGAACTTTGCAGATATAGCCCAACCTGCATAAGTTAACCGAAGAGAAGTGACATTTCTGCTGGGATCAAAATTGCGATATCGTATTCCAGGAGCTCAAGAACCATCTGCGCAAAACACCAATTTTAGGATAACCTGATACGGGCGAGGAATTAACAGTTGCACACACCCAAGTAATATAGGACTTGGCGGTGTGTTGTCTCAACGGAATGGTGATCAAGAGGTTGTGATAGCGTACAAGAACAAGCAAGCAAGCAAGTATAAGAACTATTGCGTGACAAGACGGGATTTGCTTGCTGGTAAAGTTACTGCAACATTTTAGTTGATATCTTCTGGGCCGGAAATTCCACTTACGAACTGAGCATGCTTCACTGAAATTGCTATTGCAATTCAAAAATCCAGAAGGACAAGTTGCGAGATGGATTGAACTACTGCAGGAATACAACTTTGTAATCGAACATCGCAGCGGGAAATCTCATGGCAACGCAGATGCATTGTCAATAAGCAACGAGTGGAAGGACAGCTTACTACATGCACAGCAGAAAGATTCGGACATAGAGCCGATTCTGATATGGATGAAGGCCAGTGCTCCCAAACCCAAAAGGAGTGACGTCTCAGAGATGACTTTGACCACGAAAAGCTATTTGGCCGAATGGGACAGTCACAGTCAGTCAGACAGGAGTCCTGTGCAGTAAATAGAAAAATGGTCAAGGAAACAGCTGTCATTTGCAAATCGTTGTCCCTAAAGCTAAAGTACCGGATGTTTTACGGCTGTACTATAATGGTCGTTCAGGATGCCATCTGGTGTCGCAAATGTACAAGTTGTGCGGCTGTGAAAAGACTTCAGACTCATAGTAGAGGTGCATTGAAGTTGTACAATGTTGGTGCACCATGGGAGAGAATAGCCATTGATGTTTCGGGGCCGTTTCCGAAAGTGAAAGTGGTAAGAAGTATTTCATGGTTGTGATGGATTACTTCACGAAGTGGCCAGAATGCTTCGCCACTCAAAATCAATAAGCTTCAATAGTTGCAGATAAACTAGTTTATGAAGTCTTTTGTCGTTGAGTACCTTTGGAGATTCACAGCGATGAAAGAAGGAATTTTGAGTCTCAAATATTCTAGGAAACTTGCCGAGTTATGGGTACTCGTAAATCAAGAACAACTTCTTAGCACTCGCAATTTGATGGAATTACGGAAAGATTTAATCAGACATTGGAGAAGTACCTAGCAAAAATGTGTAAAATCGGCAATGAGATTGGGAAAAGCACATACGTTTTGGTTGTCATATCGAAGCGCTGTTGACGAAAGTACATCAGTGACTCCAGCTTTCGTAAACTTTAAAAGAGAATTACGGCTGCCTGCTGACCTGATCACTGGAACACCTCGTGATACCCCACGCAGCATTACCGATTATGCAAATGACTTGCGGAACAAAATTAACGACATTTTTGAGCACGTCAGACATTTGGGCCAGCAAATGCCTGAAAAGATGAAAACCCGGTATGACCGCAAAATTAATAACAAAGGGTTCGACGAAGGTTCACTAGTGTGGTTGCACAATCTAGTCCACAGCAAAGGGAAATCTCCTAAGCTTCTTAAAATAAACAGTCGACGTTTCATACATTATATTTCACTTCTGTTTAATGTTATTCACAGTCGTAAACTTATTACTTAATTGATAAATTATTTTAAACTCAGTCGTGCGTCTGGGAATATTATTTTTTTCCCAAACATAAAACAATAGTGTTTCAAGGTTGACCTTTTTAAGACCGCTGCTAGCAAATTCTATTAGCCACACTTACGTAATTTTAAGTCTATTAAAGATTTTAATTGTAAATTTAAAAATGTACACCTTGCCTTTAAATTGAAAATATCAAACGCATTTATTCTATTTGTAGCTGATTTTTTACAGCTAAGCATTAGCTTTCTAGCTATTTCTGTATCTATCTGAAATTATCCTGTGATGGGCTCAAAAATTTTAAGATTCTTTTTATAAGTGCTTCATTCAATCATCTTCATCAAAAGTTGAGAACAGCGAAGTAAAAAAACGCTTGCTAACAGATGTCGCTACGATATTCCACAGCCGTAAAAAAGGAACAGTTGACAGTTGTAAAGTCTAAGAACGCAAGTTGACTTCATAACATTTATTCTCAGTAAAATTGTGAAAATGTTAGTGTTAGAGATTATTTTATGAAAAAAATTATAAGAAAAAGGGTAATCTTTACTTATTTTTGTTATTTTATAACAAAACCTACAAGTAATATAAGTTTCATCGAATTCAAAATCTTAACCTCCGACAACATTGCTAGCGTAAGAGAAACTGTAATTACAGGGTAAGAGAAGAAATATGTTCCTCTTTGCTGACATCAGGGGTGAATAACATCATGATTTTTTAATAGTTTTAAATAGCATAAAGACATAATTACGCCCTATTGTGAATAGATTTTTGGGAGTTGGTTCGATGAAATACGAAAATTTTAAATTAACGCATAGGTACTAATAGCGCACATTTTAGTAGGTACCATTACTTCTTAAATGTGCAAAATGGCACTGATTTGAGTCGACACATATATTTTATGTATTACTTATTTTTGGTTCTTTTTTAAAGGTGGTGTCTATACTCAAGAATAATTAAAAGATGCTGTTTAGGCAGTAAAACATGGCACATTTTCTGCGTATGTCGTTACAAAATTCTGCGACATATCAAGGGCAACAATTGTGAACCACGTCTATAATCGAAAAAGTCTAAAAATCAAATACTTCAGATAGAATTATTAGATGTAGAGAAACACTTGCGAAAAATCTCCATATAAAGGAGATGTACGGTTTTGGTTTGACTCGCAAGGAAGTGCTTAAAGTTGTTAGCTAATATGTGGTTGAAATCGATATTAGAATCCCGTTCCAGAACGAGATTCGACTAGAGCATTGGTTTCTCGCTTTCTTAAAAAATCTAACCCTTCTTAAAGGCGTCAGTGCTTAAAAAAAGAATTCAAAAGATTATTTTGCCAACTGTTGGAGAGTAATGCCCTTTTCCCTTTCGTTATAACGGTCACTCTATACAACGGGGTATTAACATTATCCAAAACGCAGGAGACGAAGACTTAACGATTATTAAAATCACACTTCATGCGGGCGATAATTTACAGCCATTGGATATTGCCAGGAAAAAATCGTTTATAGATAAGTGGGTAGTTTAATTAGTAAAGTGACATAATTGAACGTTGGCAAAGTGTTGTCAAAAAGATTTTTCAAGAATTATGGAGCAAGTGTAGACTCACATTAATCCCCTTGTATGTACAGCAGGTTTCTATATAACTGAAATATATCCGTTAAATAAAAATTCCATCCCCGAAAATAAATTTAATCCAGTAATATTAGCTGAATGGAAAAGATGTGCGAAACTGACGAAGAAGACGAAACCTCTGAAAGAACCCAATAAACTGAGAAAAATCACTAGCTTCTGTGAACAAAATAGTATTTGAGGCACAAGTAGCTGTTGAATATATTTTAATCCATATATCTTTAGAAAATATCTGCCTAATTTCAATTAATGATGCTTTGGATAAAAGAGAAAAAACAAAGAAAAAATTGAAATGACAATAAACAAAAATAATAAAATGTCAGCTATAAATTCTAAAAAGGGAGAAAACCCTAGACGTAGGCTGCTTACTCGAGCCTCACCAGGAACAACTATTTGGACGACTTACAAATTAATGATTATAAAATGCCTTCGCCAACGCTGAAAACTGGGGATATAAGAGAATCTACTACTCCATATATTTTCGTGGGTATCACAGGAGGTGAAAGAGGGTAATGAAGAAACGAAATGGTAGCAGCATCTTACTGACTACTTCCTTATTGAAATGAAAAGAAATTTTCATTGCAAGAAAATAAAATTTCGTTGACCAAATGTAATTTTTTTTAAATCTACCAAATTTTTGAAATGAGGTTCCTCCGACCTAAGGAAAAATCGACAAACGATAAAATCAATATTACACGGGCATAGAAGAGATCGTTTAGTTTAAAACTGCACCTTTTTACCTTTCTTTTACATTCATCGTATAAAGTATGAACAATATTATCTATATCCGCACGCTCTTTCTATTGTGTTTAGTAGAATTTAGAATTTTTCACCCGCTATTATTTTACCCGCGTAGAATAGTAGCTTTACCTTGCTGTGTTTCGTATGATAGCTGTAGAGAACTAGATACTCTTTTTAGTGGATACAAGGCATTCCATCTTAGTCCTCATGGATGAAAATGCATCTGTATTTTGATTTATAATTGAGGAAATATGTAGATGTCTGTTTGTCACAGCAACTACACCATCAGGTAGATTATGTGCTCATTTGCAACCCTTATCCTGTAGAAAAAAAAATACGGAAACCTTCCGTACATAGAAACAGATTAATATGAGTACTCACTTGTCTTATAATTCTTGAAAAATCTTTATTTGGCAACACTTTGCCAACGTTCATTCTATTCCACCTTACCAACTCCATGTCATATTTATCCTTACACTATTTTTCACGGCAATATTAAATGGCTGTAAATAGTCGCTCGCATATGCTGAGATTTCCATAATAAAACCAAACAGAACTGCTACTATTACTATTAAAACTCATCAAAAGACCATTGCTTAACATAGGTCTTCCCCATAGATAGCCCTGAAATACGGTCCTGAGTCATTCGCATCCAACGAGTTTGTAGGAGTGGATGGATTTCATAAGGTGGTCACTCCATCTAGTGGGGGTCTAACTAACACCTAACACTGCGGTCGCCAGTACGAGGCTGTCACTTTACCACCTTTCATCCCCAACTATCAATTATATTCTAAACCGAACATTTAGTAATAATATTTTGCCTACAAACCGCAAACAGAGTCCATGGTAAATGTCGTAAAGTATTTCCAAACGGAAAATGCTTCCTTGTCAGCAACCAAACTTAACCGTTCTGCCAAAATGCAGCTTTGCTTTGAAAAAATTTCTACGAAAGTCTGAAGATTTTTCTGCGAGAAAGTTGGTGCAACAACTTTTCGACGAGGTCGCCAAACTTTAACTGAAATTTAAACATAACAGCAATGAATGTTTCCCACCATGTTTAAAAATAAGCTAGTATGCTCTAAAACTTCAAAATTCATAATAAAGTAATATTTCAAAGTGCTTTGAAGACTAATGAATTGACTAATATATTTAGATACGAGCCACAATACTTACCAGGGGCAAATATGCTTCCATTTCCAAGGAGATGACGAATAACGTCCGATAAGTTACTTTTTTCTAGACAAGATTTCATTACTTTATCAGCTACAACTGCATCGGCAATAACTGCGAAATCAAATTTTTTGTGTTTTATTGGATTTGTACGTGTGACTTTGACCTTATTTATCACTATGTCATTATCATCAAAATACAATCAGTATATCTTTTCATTGATTAAATAATGTAACATTTTATAAAATTTTATTCCACACATAAATAGGTTTTCTCTTATTCCTAAAACAGGTTTGGGGTAAGGATGAGTCTTCACATTTATTTATTCATTTATGACACATGTCAACTGTTATAAGATTCTAGTTGTTAAGAAATTCAGGATGCGCACGTGGATTATCATTCATTAAAATTAAATTTAAAAATTTCAGCAGCACGAGCGGGAATCAAACTCGGAGCTTTTGAAAGTGGATGGAAAATCAATACTTGAATTCCTTGAGATGGTCTTTAATTCCGTTCTCCATTGTGACACTACATTGGAGGCGTGTGGCAGAAGTGCAGTGGTATTGTTCTTCAAGAAAGGCGATATCGCTCTCTAGGAGAATAGCAGACCGATTTCGAATTATCACGCATGCAGACTCAGGACCGTGCTTTGTGGCATTTCTTGATGTAGGCCTATATTTAGCAGTGGATTTATAAATGATCATGATGTATATCAATCGATTTAAACGTAGTAAATCCTCTTAAATATGTTGTAATTGGGTAAAACATTCGTATGAGTGACTGTATGGTATATTCAATAACATTTAAAATTGTTAGCACTTACCTGTGTAAAAATCCAAGCCCAACCATAAACTTGTTACGCCATTGTTTTTAATCGCCTCCAAGCCAAATTGTATAAAAGCTGTCATGCGATCTGCAACAAAACTTAAGCTGTAACTTTAAGCACTAGCAACCATGGTACGATTTATAGTGCTGTCACAACATGTATTTTAAATTTTTATTATAATTATTGTAGAAATCAACCAGTTTTATCTCAGGGCATCATCAAATTTTGAGAATCACGCGTTTGTCCAAATAGCCACCAAAAATATCACAATAAAAATATGGAAGCTTAATTTGGTCACCACAGTACAAATTTTATCAACTACGTAAAGAATTAATACAAAAACGGTTTATGAGGAATCTTGCTTATTGTTATAAGATAAATGATAAGGAACTTGCTGGATATCCTAAGAAGTTAAAATTGTGTGGTGTTGACAGCTTATCGAACCGGACAAAAGTTTTTTTGATATAGTAATCTCTAATATATAAAAATCACTTGCAGTTTATTAGTTTTGCTAAAGCTCGAAACGGGCTCTACAAGCTTCGATGATTGTTTTGTATTTGAGTGGGCCCCTAGATGGTTCAGATTCACAAACTAGTAAGGTGGCGCTGTTGTTGAGATCCAGAAATCACTCGTGTGAAGCAGAAAGAAGAATTCGTGGGTGGATCGCTGTCATGTTTCATAAAATGGTGTACGGAACTACGGACAGAGCTGAGGTAGTGTTAAAAATAAATTTTAAAGTCGTTATCCACATAAATCTGTATTGTTTTTTATAGGAGAGGGGGCAAACGAGCACACAGCTCACCTGATGGTAAGTGATTACCGCTACCTATGAGCAACTGCAACACCAGGGGAAATGCAGATGCGTTGCCGGCCTTTTAAAAAGGAATAGGCTCTATTCTTCAAGGTCCCTAAGTCGTATCGGTCCGGAAAAATCTTTGGTGGTAGTCGATTCCACAAGGAAGTTGTGCGAGTAAGAAAACTTCTTTTAATTCGCACGGTGGTGGGCCGCCAGCCATCCAGATGGTATGGATGGATTCGCAAATTTTGTTGCGATGTGCGATGGTGAAACTGTGCGAATGAATTTAGTCCGAATAATTCCTCAGAGTACTCCCCGTATTAGATGCGATAAAATACGCAAAGAGGTGCAGCATCTCTTCGCAGTGCCAGTGAGTCTAGCTGATCTGAAAAAGCTCGGTCGCCGACGATTCGAAGTGCTCTGCGCTGGATGCGATCAAATGGAAGTAGCCGGCACTGGGATTCCCGGACCAGAGATGGGAACAATATTCCATAAAAACCGAACCTGCGCCTTGTAAAGTTTCAGGCGGTGAGCCGGAATTGAATACTGTTCCGCTCTGCTGAGCACGCCAAACTTTTAAGAGGCCAATTAGGCCTTCTATTCCAAGTGACCACGAAACTCGATATGTCGACGCTGAGGATTCCGATACTGGCTGAGACAAGGGAAGTGCCTTGACACTGAGGAGATACAAAGAAGGGGTTCTTTTTAGCGGTAAACGCGCAAACTTGTATCTTCTGATTCGAGATTTTGTTCGTCAAAATCTCGACTTCAGACACAAATTTGTCCCGGTACTCGGCGATGATTTCCCGAGAAATAATAGCACAGCCGGTGTATAAAGCATTACCAGTGCCGTCGTCTGCGTAGCAATGATGCTACCGATTTGCAACATGTCATTTATATGCAGAAGAAACAGCGTTAGTGATAGCACGCAGCCTTGTGGAACACCAGCGTTAATGGGTTTGTAATCGGAGCATGCACCGTCTACTATGACCTGGATGCTTCGATTAGCAAGAAAACTTGTGATCCAATTGCACAATTTCTCGGGAAGCCCATAGGAAGGAAGCTTCGTAAGAAGCGCTTTATGCCAAACCCGATCGAAGGCCTTTGCTATGTCCAAGCTAACGGCCAACGCCTTGGAGTCTACTGCCTTCGCCCATTTATGGGTTAGGTAACCTAGAGGATTACCAGCCGAGCGACCGCCACGGAAACCGTACTGGCGGTCACTTATCAGCTGGTGATCCTCAAGGTACCGCATGAGCGGGCTATGAATAATATATTCCATTATTTTAGAGAACAAGGAGGTGATGGCGATAGCCCTATAGTTGGACGGATCAGAGCGGTTACCTTTTTTAAGGATCGGGTGCACGAAGTCTTTCTTCCATGATTTCTGGACTACGCTTAGGGAGTAGGAGTACAGGAAAAGACGCGTTAAGACGGTGCCAACTCCGGAGCACACGTCTTCAGCAAAATAGATGGACGTCATAAGGCCCGCTTGACTTGTTGATATCCAGGTAGAGGAGTGCTCTGTGCACCGAGCGTTGAGTAAACTGCAAATACTGCAAGGAGCTCTCACACTTGCGGGGTGGTCGGCTTTGTCTTTTGCGGCATGGGTCAGTGATTCATCCTCCTTTTGCTTTGATGGAACAGATGGCTGGCAGAAGTTCCCTTGGACAGCTTTGGCAAGAGACCAGAATGCACGTGTTCCCAAAGAAAGGCGAACTAGTTTCTCCCCAATTTTGCCGAATTGCTCTGACTTTGCTTTTACAATGACACTTTTGTAGGAATTGAAAGCAGAATTATACTTCTTTTTAAGAACGCTGGTATTTACATCCCGAGACGTCGATGCGCGAGGCCAGGCCAGGTAACACTCCTGCTTATGATGTAATGCAATTTAGCAGGGGCGACCAAACCAAGGCTGGGTTATGCCTCCTATAGGTACCACAGAATAAAATAGTTGCATTCCCTGTAGCACTAAGCAGAAGCAGAATGAAGAAGATAGATAGATAGATAGATAAAACGTTTATTTGTATCTCCAATCACACACGTAAATTCAGTGATTAAACAAGACATACAATCAAGATATTATGGAAAAAAAATATACATAAACTTATGATCTAAATATACATGTGTGTTGCAGTTAAACAAATGGGTCATAGCTCAGCGATTAATATTGCTCAGAGAGCAAACACTGATTTTCAGCTATTACCCTCGAGGTGGCGAGAAGAAAATGAGCACAATAGTACAATCAGAAAGAAATAAGGAAAAAACAATTATTTTTTGCACGTTAATATTGTTGTAGTGTAATTATGTCTGAAAGATGTGTCCTTTCAGCTCTATGATTTATATCTTGGGTTTAATTTAGTAAAAAATTTCGAAAAAGATGTGTAAGACTGCGTACCCATTTTAGACTAGTACCCAAATGATTTAAAACCATGATGAGTTAGTAAAAGAAAAAAAGGAAATAACATGCCATGGTTTATAGGTGGCAAACGAAGTGTTTGGGAATACCTTGTTTTTGTTTATCTAGAAGATATGTTTTGAATTTATTTTTAAATTTTTAGTTGGTGTTAAGATTTTTTATTGGTGGTGGGATGTTATTCCAACACTTCGTTGCCATATATCGGAAACTGCCGGTAAATGCTGCTGTTTTATGGCTGTGATATAGGAGTGCTGATCTTATTGATCTCAATTGTTTTCCAGAATTTGCTTGCTTAGCAAACTTTATCTTTGCATGCAAGTACTCTGGTTTCTTAAACTTAATAACACTAAAGAGTAGACCCCCTAAATGTAGCTCTCTACGTGAGTCCATATTGAGCATGGAAGCATTGTTCAGAAAGGGTGTAATGTGATTTCTGGGAGGTACATCAAAACAGAACCGACAACATGCATTTTGCACGCGTTGTATTAGTCGCTTTGTTTTGTTGAAAATCCGGGGTCCATAAACAACATCCCCGTAGTTGAGCCTAGACAAAACCAATGACTCGCAAAGAGTAATGCGTGATGGTACAGAAAGTTGGTCACGGATTTGATATAAAACCTTTAGGCGATAAAAACAGTTTTTTACCATATTAAGGACATGATTTTCAAATCTGAGATTAGTGTCGAAGGTAATGCCAAGGTTTTTGGATTCATCCACGCGCATTATATGTTTACCATGAATCTTAACATCTAGGTCACCACGAATTCTATTTATTTGCGTCTTTGTGCCCATGACCATATATTTTGACTTTGAAGGGTTTAAAACAAGAGCATTTCTTATTGACCAGTCAGCAATTCTGTCCAAGTCCTCATTAAGCCGTGTGACAGCTTGTGGTAACTTATCTGGTGAGTCCGACACGTATATTTGCACATCATCAGCGTAGCAGTGGTACGTAGAATACTTTATAACTTTAACAAGATCAGCGCAGTAAATTATAAAAAGAAGTGGACCAAGTATTGAACCCTGAGGAACACCACGATTAATAAGCCTTGGTTGAGAACTTACGATAGACCCATCACTTTTTACCAATTTTACTGATTGGTACCGATTATTCAAGTAACTACTGAACCACTTGACCGAATTTTTGTCTAAACCATAATATGACAGTTTAACAAGCAGTAGGTGAATATTTAGGCAGTCGAAAGCGCGGGAATAGTCTAATAGCGTTAGAATCGTACTGTGTCCGGAATCTTGTTCAGCTAATATATTGTCTGTGACATCAAGTAAAGCAGTCGATGTGCCACGTCCTTTGCGAAACCCAGATTGTAAATGAGGCAAGATGTTGGTCGTTTCAACAAATTTTGTCAACTGTTCGCAAATAGCTTTCTCCAGCAATTTCGCAAGGAATGGCAAAATGCTGATGGGCCTAAGATCTTTTAATTCGATAGGGTTTTCATTTTTGGGTATTGGGGTCACTAGTAGGGTAAGAACGCGGTACGCAACCGCGATTGGAGTGTGAGTGGCACCGTACTCCAGATCAGGCAATGGTCTGAGGAGCCAGGAGGGGCATCAACGGAGACCTGATATCCGTACGGATGAGAGGTCAGCAGAAGGTCCAATAGGGAAGGTGCATGATCTATTCAGCATGGTGGGCGTTAAAATCACCAAGTATCACGATCTCTGCAGATGGGACCCGTTGTAGTACGGAGTCTGCAGCCATCTGGACGTGTTCGATCCATCGGTTTGTGTCGGCATTACCACTATGGGACCCATATAGGCACCCGTAGACGGGAGATGGTCGTCGCTGTCCACGCGTAGCCATAAGATGGTTAGGTCCGTACCTTGAAGACTGCCGAGGCGTCGAATACAGATGTCCTCTCTGACGTACACGCAAACTCCAGCCTGGGGCACAAAAGAGATCTGTACCCCGGGTAGGAGAGGTATGAAGTGTCAACCGGAAAGGACACCTGTGTCGGTGTTAGAAAGAGCAAGGCAGGCTTCGCCGTTTCCAGGTGGTAGTGGACGGCGTTGAGGTTCGAATGAAGTCCCCTGATGTTGCAGAAATCCATGGATAGCGTGGCAGGGGGCGCCTTTGACTTTTTGCTTCGTTTGACCCGAGCAGGTTTAGTCTCGAGCGGAATTGCGCCCCCCACCCCCAAATACGAGGGACAGCCTGAGCACTCACGCTCAGGAGAGTAGTTTAGGCGTGGATGCTCAGCGAGGGATTCTCCATTCTCCGTTACCGGGGCTGCTGGTACCCTCCTGGGGTAGTGTTTATTTAACTCCGCTACCATGTTAACGGCGGCGCTACCATGTAAACTTTTTCGGAGTTTTCTTTCAACAACGACATCTCTCAAACGAATTAACGTCTTCGTATTTTAAATAGAGTAGTTATTTAGATTATATAATTGATCAAAACAAGGGTATCAAAATTATTCCAAAAAAAAACAGTTTTTGAAAATTTAAAAATACTCAAATTTTTGAGATTTGCTCAAGATCTATCGTAACGATTAAATCTAAATTCACAAAAATATCTAAGTTCAGCAAGGCCCTTCCACGCACACACACACACGCACGCACACACGCACGCACGCACGCACGCACGGACGCGCACACGCGCACACGCGCACACGTGCACACGCGCACACGCGCACACGCGTGCACACACGCACACACACGCGCACACACGCACACACACGCGCACACACGCGCACACGCACGCGCACACACACGCGCACACACACGCGCACACACACGCGCACACACACGCGCACGCACACGCGCACGCACACTTGAACGCACACGCGCACACACACGCGCACGCACACGCGCACGCACACGCGCGCGCACACGCGCGCACACACCTACACGCACACGTACACACACACACGCACACACACACACGCACACACACGCACACACACACGCACACACACACACACACACACACACACACACACACACACACACACACACACACACACACACACACATACACGAAATAAAACAATAACTTTGATTTTCATAGCGGGTGCTTAAAATTTAACAGGTTCCGGAATAAAATATTATAGTGGGCCAAGCGAAGGGAACAATTGTCATCTAGTTTGTGTTATAAGTCTGGGACCTTTTTCACTATTTGTTTAAAAATTGTACCCTTGTTGTGAAGCATGTCATGGCTGCCTTTACTAGGTTATACATGTGAAATAAGTTTATTTATTATAATTGATTTTTATGATTTTATTATATTTGCCATCCTTAAATAAATAAGTAATTAAAATGAGTTATGAGAGATAAATTGTCACTTAAGCAAGATCATTAAAATCTAAATTACAATTTAATTATTATCGTCAGCGCGTCTGTTAGTAACCATGTGACTTCTAAACTACTTGACTGACATCATATTCACACAATATAATTTTTTTGTAGTGACAATGGTTCACAGCAATGCTAAGATCCAATAATTAGTTACAGTAACAGTAACAGGTTATTCACAAATTTTATAAGGACACAATGACTCAAATTAAAAAAAAAATGTGATCGATAACTATCATAATAGAAATCACAAAATCTGAGCCCAATATGTGCACTGTGTAATGATAGACACTATGGTCGAGTTTTTATATGTACGGCAGAAAGGGCTGAAAAACTGCCAGGCAACGTATAGTAGTAAAATTATTATTTTTACATATTGTGGTGGTGAGAGTGCTTGTTTGTGCGATCACCCAGTTAATCCCTTTAAGGCCGGGAAAAAATCTTGCGTAGCTCGTTTTCGATCTTATTTTCTAAGTACTCATATCCAAAGTCATCCTAGAAAAATAATAAAAAATTCCACCCCCCCCCCCCCCTCCTGAGAAAACGTCATGTCACGATAGTGCGATGTCAGCTTGACCTTGTCTATCAGAATTTTGTTAAGGTATAATTTTGCTATGTATATTTTTGTAATGTATAATGAAAAATGCATGATTAATCGTAATTGTTAATTTTTATAAATAAAAAATTGATTAATCAAGATTTAAACCAAAAAATAACTTCTTGAGATCAATCATTTCTTAAACATTTTGGTACAATCACTTTGAAATAAAATCTTAGGAAACTTAGCCTCTAATTACTGCCTCCATTCTACAGGATCGACGGTTTCCGATCTCGTCAAATACCGGGTAATGTTCATAACCATTGTGACGTTTCGCCTCTGAAGGTACATTAGCCGGTCGGTATCTCTTTGCAGGAATATTTGGGTGGACATTTTCCGGATCTTGAGCCTCCAAACCTTCCATGTATTCAACAGGGTCTTGATCTGGCCTTGGACGGTCAGGGATATTGGTAAGACCATCAGCTACTTGCAATTTGAATTGAAGTAAGTCAAAGACTTAGCCCCTATGTACGTGAGCCGTCTGGCAGTGTATTTTGTATAAACGCCAAGCATTTGCGACTGCAAGATTATTAAAATCGCATAATCAATGTAGTCAATCACTATTAAAAATATTTTTAATCATTACTTACTTTTCCACGCTCGTCGATCAGCTGCACCGACATTTTGAAAAGGGCAGAAATCCGCGACAACTTCTCACAAGTATAACCTTTGCGGCAAAGTTCACACTATACTAAACGCACTACCGTGTGGTACCGGCCGCATCTCGTAAAGTTAATCGAGCGGGCGAAAATATTTTTGTAAAGTTGAACGCACGATCGTATAAGAGCGTCGTTAAACCAGTTATAGCGTAAAATATGCTGCTGCGTATCGTATGGTGGCTGTAAAGAACTAGATACCCTTTTTACTGGAAACGAGGTGTTCCATCTCAGTCGTCAGGGGTGATAAGTCATCCACATTTAGATTCTTATTTTTTGAAACGTTACCTCCACACTAGACTAACCACTTTGACAACAAATTGATTATAAATGTAGATGTTTAAGGACCACAGCATCCCCTTACCTTCAGATGGACTGTGTACTCGTTTTTCACCCCGATTCTATATAGAAAAATTATGTTTCCGTATAAATATATCAATTTTTAGCAGAGTTCCGAACCCTTGATCTACAAGTATGTATTTGACCAAACATTGTACCTTCTTTTTCTTCTTCATCAGCTTATAAATTACAAAGCTGGATGTAAACGGGATTAGATTGACATTTTACTTTGCTGGTTTGTCATTAATGACCAATTTTATTAAGAACTTTCAAACGAATCTAAATACCCGAGTGTATATTATAATGTAGAATATGGTGTATTATTTACAATATATTTACAATATACGTGGCACCTTAATCTACTGTCAAAAAGGTAACACGAACAACAACACTACAAAAACTGAAGATCTAATGAAATGTCGCGAAATTTGTTAAAGGACTATTTTTAGTAGCTTTCTGAGTTGTCTACAGATTTATCTCTTTGGACCCGAATGGGTTTTCGTTATTGCATTAATTGCACAACAGTTGCGATCCGTAATCTTTACCACATAATGATATTCCACAAGTAACATGAATATTTCGTTTACACGAGCGACACGAGTTTGCTCCTGTATCCTGTATATTCAGTTTGCAATTATAACTTTTTAACTTGAATGGTCTAGTAGGATAGTTATATTGTTAGATCGTGCTCGTATTATAGTTATTAATATTCCTAGTAAGACAGGAACCATTGTCATATATGCCTAGGAATATAATTAAATCACTGCTTCAACCATCTTACTGCGACATATACGTTGCCCTATGTATATAACTCTGATCCTATGGATTTGAATAGCTGGTACTTTTAGCTTATTTGTGTGTTTTGTCGAAGTATGTTCCTAGTATTTGCAGAATGAATATCACTTATTTTGAAACTTCAAATATTTTCGTTAGTTTATTGAGAGGCCATAGTAAATATTAGTGATCATGAAACTGAGGCCTATATATATTAGCCTATTTAGGTTCTAAAGTTTTAGTTACGTTTGTATACAAACGCGCAATAATAAGATATAAAATAATATTAAATAAGTAAATAAAAATAAATAATATTATAAAAGTTAAATACTGACCCATAGCAAAATACTATTTGACATTATTCGATGGAAATAGCCTAAATGAACTGCTGTAAAACGAAATAAATAAAATTAAATAGTTAAAAGAACTTCTACGGTGACGTATTTTATTGTTAATGGAGCTATTTTCTGTTAGTATTCATTTAACAATTGAAAAATAGTGAGAATAGTAACTATAATTTGATTATGCTAATAATAATAGCTTACTAATATTTAATTATTGCAATATTGTGTAATTTATTTTATTTATTACATATTTTAAATAATTTATACACAGTGATGTTCCATGTTGTACCCAAACCTGCGGCGCGTGGTAACATCAAAAGCGCGACATACTTTGGTATTGTGATGACAATTCTCAACTAAACCAAAAACACACATATTCATTTAAAATTATTTGCAACTAACAACGTGGTTTCAGATGTAAGAGCATGTGTCCAGTAGCTAACGTTTATGGGCTGATAAAAAGAAAGATGAAAGATATGTGCACACCTACCATGTATATGTGATACGTGCATAGTACCTTGAAGAAGCTGAGCCTGGTTTCAATTTGTGAACAAAGCTGGAAAAGCTGACCAATTCATATGTCAAGTCTGGCATTAGAGGCCTCTCAATCCGTTATTAGAGAAACATTATCCTTGTCCAGTTGTGGAATATTACAAAGTGATAAAAAATGATCTACTAATAAAATAAACTAATTAACCACTAATGAAAAATCCCAATATTTACCATAGTTAATGAACAATAGCAGTGTTACTTTATTTAACATTAAAAACGTGTATATGTTTAATATGTCTTTGTTTCAATATTGTTATGCTATAAAGCATGCGAAACGCCGGGAATTAAAATTAATTTAATTAAGCACCATAAAAACCTTATGAATAATTTTATTCAATGTGAAGTGTTCGCGTAAATATAAGACATCATTATACAAACTCTCGTTCTGTCTCATATTTTATATTGCGTTTTTATTACGCTGCAACCATTGGCTGTAGGTTATATGATTTTTAATAACTATATCAATTTAAAATAAATAAGCATACTAAGTTTATTTACAAAATATGTATGTACAGACGCTCGTTCTGTCTTGAAAATGGATTTTACATTTTGCGTTTTCTGTATCATACAAAGATTTGACATTTCGTGTTTTTAATAAATTCTACCTTACAAGTTCTTTAAAATGCAAAAATTACCTACATTAGAATCGTACAAAACGTGGACAATAAGTCAATAATACGTTTTTTCAACAAGATTCCTTCTCAATAAATCTTCAATAAGTTATGCTTGTACTAAAATCCAGAAATTTCACTTAAAAAAAACTAATTTTAATTTTTTTTTTAATTTGAAAATGCGACTCACGGATTCGACACAAAAAATTCACAATGACACTATGTGTTGTCAATGGAGGCTCATATAGGTGCATATAGCTTCATAATTCATATTAGTTGGGATACCAGTATAATCACATTTCTTCCCCGGAAGGTTAAAATTCGTGTGATTCGGTCCGTCAATTCACGACCACATAATATACAAATAGAGGAGGCGTCAACGAATATTATAGAAGATATTTGTAAATGCGATACAAAGTATTTAACCCGGAGATTGTCAGGTTGGGTCATAGCTGGAGCCAACCCCTTTTGTTTCTTATGCCTATTAACATGAAATGACATTAGATGTCGTCAAATGCAAAAAAAGTAAATATGACCCATCTATACCCAGAAATAAATACATTCCATAATGTAAGAAAGGGTGGGGTAGACGTTGCGGACGAACTTTTTTTACGTACGATGTAATTCGGATCTCAAAAAATGGTCCCTGACCATTTTTATGGAGTTTTAAGTATGGCTATTAACGTGTATATCATATACAAAAATAACAATTTACAAGATATAAAGCGACGCAAATTTTGAAAAATTTAGGACTTTCACTTCTGGAGGATCACTTGAGAACTAGCAAAGACGTATTACGTTTTCCCAGAAAGATGCGCAAAGAATAAGCGAATTTACAGAAGAACCGTCATAAGGGCCAAATGCAAAAATTCTGGGTATAAGGAAACGGTTTTTAAATATGTCCTGCCAAAAAAGATAGTAAAACTAGATACACCTACAGCATCTGTTAAACAAGTTGTAAACAACTTGTTAAACAAGTTTATTTGCCAAGAGCTCATCATTACTTACTGCAGTGTATGTGATGATTTAAACGCGGATAGTGATTAATTTTAAGACTTGAATGTAACTTTAGATTTAGATTTTCAAAGATAAAACATTAATTTCATAAAAAGTAACAAATAAATATCAAAAAGTAAGATTTTCGTTTATTTACTCATAAGATTATATTTTTTAGGTTTTTCGTTAAAGATTTTTATAGTATTCCAAAGTACATAAAAATGTCTAAACATAACACAATTTTTCAACTTTTTTCACCTAATTTTTATTGTTTAATAATCATATATCCCATTTTATTAAAAAGTTCATTAAATTTATTTAAAATGTAAAAATAATATACAATTCAAACTTCGGATCATTTTGACCAACCATACAGTAGATGTACTCCTTTTCTGCCATAGTCACACCGGGTTAATAATGTTACGAGCTTGAGGTTCGTGACAATAAAATTGCCGATAAAATTACCTAAATTAACACTTTTATTTTCTTTACACAAATTAAAACCTAAAACACTAATAATTAATCACACTGATTCACTTTATTCCACTCCAAAGCTTCGCTTGTCTCGCCAAATTCAATACTTCCCCGATCGCACCTTGCAGCGCCTATAAATACACATTAGTACCAAATCATCCAGAACATTCAAGTAAATACGCGCACCAACCGACAAAGCGCCGAAAGTTCGAGAGTCAGCTTCCAGAAGATTAGTTCTTCGTTTCGACAACAGATGGCGGTGTCGGTCGAAAGATTAGTGATGTCATTTTCTGGAAAGCTCTCCCCTCGCTCCGTTACCTGACACTAGATGGCGCTAGTGCCAGATGTCAACTTAGCCGCGCAACAATAATAATATTAAGAGTATTAATCGCACAAAACGAATACATCGGAACGATATACTCTACTTTGTATTCCAACTTGTATTAAGTATCTCTCTCACTGGCACCGTCGCCAGTGCCGGGGCAGCAAGCATCTCGTTCGATCCCGGCAGATAAAATTCATTGTGTACGTATTGTAGCCGTGTGTAGTAAGGATGCGTTGAGGTTGAGACTAAAAGTTGACTTGTAAAGCTGGGTCCACACTTGTGTCATCGTGAATTTCAAAATCAGGCGCATCGTATCGAGTATTTGTAGACGCCCATTTCGACCATATCTTATTTCTCACTATGTCTTGCCGCAGTCATGCCGTAAACCACGTCCACACTTACGATACCTTTATACTGTGATGTTAGCGCTGGTAGCCTATGCATCTATTACAGCTTTATCTGACTCAGGCTGATTAACAAGGGAAAGGCAATCAAGATGAGGATAATGATGATGATGATGATGATGGTTTATGATTTGGTAATGTTCCAATCATCATGACGCCTCTGAAATGGTTTTTGAACTATCTTATCTAAGCTATCACATCGCGGGTGTACGGTGCGTACGCGATGTGAGCTGGGACGCGTCGTGCCCGCCTACGGGTGCGACATGCTCCATCCGTTATTCTATTGGTGCTTTTCCTATTTCGTGTAGGTGTAAATTGTTTGACGTACCTACGACATTTGTGTCGACGAGATCGAGTGGTCGTGGTGGATAAATAAGTACGTTACGTGGTCTACGGAAAGTCGGCGCGAGGTTTAGTATAGGAAAGTAGTTGGCTGCGTTTGCCACTAGCAGGTTTGGATGACACTTACGATACTGTCACGCGTTGGTGACACGCTGACACCTTGTCAGCGTGTCACCAACGCGTGGTGTCATGTGTAGACGCTCAATAATCGGCAATGAGTGAAACCAGGGTAAGAAAAAGACAGATACGTCGTTGGTGGTAGCTAGAACTCTTTGAAAACCGAAACCTACATAGCGGAAGAGCATTACTTTACAGTTTCAACATTAAAGAAGAAAATACAAAAACTTGTTTGATTTAGTTTGATTTACAGGCATTACGTATCCCCTTTGATGATCGTGATAAGCTACCTCGAGATGGATCGCGGTATATCATACCTCAAATGACATAGACGTGTCGTGACATAGTACAAAATGTGTTCATACTTCGATCATTCTGCCAATCATGATACGTGTATCCGATACAACATGTATCATATAAGCGGTTTCATATGGATTGGGTGTATCAAGCTACGACGTGTAACATGATCGCGTATCATTTTGCGTCCACACTAGCGACAAGTATACACGTCGATGCCACGCGTCGGAAATCTGATACACTATGGATACACTAAAACGATACAAGTGTGGACCTAGCTTAGAATGACGAAATGTCTCCTTGTTCATGCAGAAGTGGTCGAAATATTTTTAGAGTCCATTTTCAACTTTTAAAACAGGACATAATATGTTCCTTCTTCGAGGTTCAAGGTTTAACTTCTTTGCGTAAATTAACTTATATATTTTCATATTAAATGTAAGAGATATAACCAACAAATATGATGACTTGATGACTTGACGAGAATATTTATATGTGTTGTAGAACATAAGTCTGTGTTAGTACTGCCCAAAAATATGGCATTAGCTCTGGACTAGTCGAAAAACGGAGCCTGGCATCGTACCGGTGCCGCGCCGTTGCCTTGCCAGTGCCTTGCGGGCGAATGTAAAAAGGGCGAAGGTAAATATTCAATCATACTTGCTTCCTGACTCCTCCATCAATATACATTATTGAGTTAAAATATGATGTGTATGACATTTGCAATTCTGCACACATCGTAAGGACTCCTTGCGTAACTAGAATATCAAATTTTACGAATTAATTTACACACTATTGTAATTTTTATCTAACTCTCTTGACTCACGAACAATTTAAGCCATTTTGAGGATACTTTAAAACATGGAATTTGATATTAACGTAGATCACTTTTTTAAATGTTAGCTCTACAATAAGGATTTTATACTGTAACTTGAGGGTAGTTTAAATAATTAAACTTCACAAGAACAATCGTTCAGACTCGACGTACCCAGGATTCAAACTCGTGGCCCTCAGCGTTGCAACTCATTGATTAGTCGTTAAAAACAAAAAAAAAATAAACGCGAGAAAAATTATTGGAGGTTGATTATTTATTGAGGTTGGTAAAAGAATAAAACTTCTTTTTTCAAATAATGATATCCCACCAAAAACATTAATCTGAAAAGGGATCCAAGTTCGGTACAAACAACATCCAGTTGTGAATAAACGTGTTGAGATCTGAACGGGCCCTAAGATACAAAGCAGTTCCAAGTACGTTTTACATTGCTATAGATTCTATCATTTAAATAACTATTTTAAAAAATCCGATAACATAGAATGTCGACTGAATCGTTCTTGCTCTTGCCCCTTTCACATTTATGTTTTTGGTAGCCTTTATGTTTTCTCCCCGAGGGTAAAAGAGTAAAAGGATACTGTGGACCATAGACATCTACATTTGTCCTCAATTAAGAATTAAATGCGTTGTCACCGCACAGAACTAAGATGGAATACCTCGTTATCAATAAATAGGGTTTCTGGTTTTCCACACTTACCATACGAAACATAGCGGCATTAAGCTATATTTTACGCTAATATTCTGTGAGAATGTGATCCTACACCGGCTCCATACAAAGCATGGTTCTACCACGTCTAGTAAACTGTTCTATGCGAAATGATCAGATCGATTTCAAGTTTTTAAGTCCTTTTAACATTAAAAAAAATTAAAAAGCTTTTTAGAAAATGTATTATTACCTTATTAACAAGTAACAAGTTTGTTTTTCCGTAATAAGAATTATAAATTTTATAAATCCAAGCAGACGAATAATTATAAAAGGTAAAAGAAACTTTTATAAAGCCGTTTCTTTCCAATTTGAAAGTATTGAATTTTCACTTACCTACATCGGACCCACTAAACACATACCCGTGTCCAACTAATGGGTATGCTTTAAATTTATTCTGCAACTGTTTCGAAAGTTTCAAAATTCTCCGCGACTTCCATCTGTTTATTAAAATAGTAAGAAATACAACAACTAAAAATAACCCAACTATCATTTTTAAATTTGTCGATTTTTCTATTATGAATAATAAATACAATTTAAGTATCAGTATCACTCAATAGGTACACGTCCTTACACAACTGTCATCCTAATAAGAGTTACTGTCAGAATTCGCGTGTATATATATATATCTTAGTAAATTCTAACGCCACTCCTACAATATGCGGATTATTTTCCTTAACAAATTTTAAAATTCGATACATGAAATAACTTCAAATTAAAAATAATAGATATAACAGTAGTTTAAAAGGACACGTCTCAGACCTTTAATATAATTCGTTATATATTTTATTATAGTGCCTTAATATTGCATTGTATATTATTCCGATAAATAATGGACAATGTTATAACTATTACAAGAAAAGAACTCAGATATAATGTAGTAACCTTTCGCATATATATTAAAATGCGCTGCCGCGTCTGTCTATCTATTTGTTCGTGATAATCGCAATTTGATGGCTCCATGGCGCAGAGGCTTGGTAATGAATTATGTGGCTGAGGACCTTAGTTTTAAATCCCGCACGGATCAAGTATTTGTATGGCCTACAAATAATTGTTTCAAGCAAAGTTTAAAAAAAATAGATTAAGGGTGACAAACTTGCACACAGTCCACCTTATGGTAAAGGAATGCTGTGACCCATAAACATGTACATCCTCCATTGAGAATCAAAATGCCGATCCGTTGTTCGCCCTGTGGACTAAAATGGAATGCTTCGTTTCACGTAAAAAAGATCTTAGGTGCTCCACTTTTTTAATTTCAGAAACTTACATACAAAAAGGTTATACACTACCCAACAAATTACACATTTAAGGAAACTAGTGACCTAATAAAAAATACTCCGAAAAATTCAAATCTGGAGGCGAAATCGATAATACATACGTGTGCTAAACCGGAAAAGTTGGATAAGATATCAAAAAATACTCAAGCTCAATATTCCACTATGTCCTTTAAAATATAATAGAATCATATTTATCCAATATAGATTACAAAAACACTTATTGGAAATCATTTCAGCTTTACTGCTGGTTCGCAAAGTAACCATCGGAGAAACCCAGCGGGACAATATACTAGTAATAAAAAATATACGATAATGGTAACAAACGATTATACAGTCCACCTAATGGTAAATGGATGCTGTGGCCCATAGAGATCTACATTTATACCCAATTAAGTATTAAAATTCAGATGCGTTGTTACCCCTGAGAACTGAGTTGGAATGCCTCGTTCCAATTAAATAAAGGTCTTGGGAACTCTACATTCACCATAGGAAACATATCAGCTTTAAGCTGCTAATTATTTTGCTGATATTCTGTGAGAACGTGGTCCTACCCCGGCAGAGCTGACCCATTCGTGGTACATCCACAATAAAGCTGCACCGTGACTCTTTATTTTTTTTCAATTAAGTTTTATACGTGGTAGAGCCATGCTGCAGTTATATTAGTAGTATAGTTGTAGCAAGAATGCGTCGGCTCAACCGGGGAAGGACCACGCTCTCACAGAATACCAGCGTGAATTAGTAGCTCAATGCTTTTTATAGTATAAGGGTGACAAACGAGCACACAGTCCACCTGAAGTGAAGTGGATGCTGCGGCCCATAGACATCTACATTTATCTTCTTGCAAACCGCAGATGCGTTGCCAGCCCTGAGGGCTGAGATGGAATGCCTCGTTCCAATTAAATAAAGGTCTTCGGTACTCTACATTCACCATAGGAAACATATCAGCTTTAAGCTGCTAATTATTTTGCTGATATTCTGTGAGAACGTGGTCTTACCCCGGTAGAGCTGACCCATTCGTGCTACATCCACAATAAAGCTGCACCGTGACTCTTTATTTTTTTTCAATTAAGTTTTATACGTGGTAGAGCCATGCTGCAGTTATATTAGTAGTATAGTTGTAGCAAGAATGCATCGGCTCAACCGGGGAAGGACCACGCTCTCAAAGAATACCAGCGTGAAATAGTAGCTCAATGCTTTTTTTATAGTATAAGGGTGACAAACGAGCACACAGTCCACCTGAAGTGAAGTGGATGCTGCGGCCCATAGACATCTACATTTATCTTCAATTAAAAATCAAAACGCAGATGCGTTGCCAGCCCTGAGGGCTGAGATGGAATGCCTCGTTTCCAGTAAAAAGAGTCTCCGGTTATTTACACTCACCATACGATACACAGAACCATTAAGCTGCTATTTTACGCTGGTATTTTGTGAGAACGTGGTCTTACCCCGGGCGAGCCGACCCATTCAACCACAATATAGCTGCAGCATGGCTCAACCACAAAATGCTGCTGTATTTTGTATGGCGAGTGTAGAGAATCGGAGACCCTTTTAACTGGCAACGAGGCATTCTATCTTAGTCCTCACGGGTGACAGTGCACTGCATTTTGTTTTGTAATCGAGGATACACGTACCTATAGGCCGCAGCAATAATTTACTACCAAGTGGACTATGTGCTCGTTTGTCACCCTATTCTATAAAAAAAACATTTCGAAACAGCATAGTAGCGATTACCTCATTCCGATGGGTTATTATAAATCATGTACTCTTTTGTAGTTGTTTGATCAAACAAGGGTGTCGAAGTAATTCCCAGCAAACTACTTTTTAAAAACTAAAAATACTCAAATTTTTGAGGTTTTCTCAGAATCAACCTTGACGATTCGGTTCACACACACACACACACACACATGCGCGCGCGCACGCACGCACGCACGCACGCAAGCACGCACGCACACAGGCAGGCACGCACGCACACAGGCAGGCACGCACGCACGCACGCACGCACGCACGCTCGCACGCTCGCACGCAAACACGCACGCACGCACGCACGCACGCAAGCACGCACGCACGCACGCACGCACGCACGCACGCACGTACGCACGCACGCACGCACGCAAGTAACTAGTATAATTAAAATTATACCATAGAAGCTCTTTTATTTTGTACAGTAATTTTTATACAGTAAAACTTGGTTAAGTGGGACCTGTATAAGTGAGAAACCTCCATAGCTGGAACTCATGCTTAAGTCCCGACATTTTAGCACATTATACCTCTGTTAGTGGGATGAAACAAACCTCTATATCTAGGATTAGTTCTTTCAATTTTATCGGCATAATTACCTCTATAACTGAGACGGCGAGTTAATTTTTTACCTCTTTTACTGAGACTATATATTTATGTAAACCGTGTTGTTTACTATTTCTTATTCTACCTATGAATTCCGTACTTGACTAATTTTATAAAAGTGATCTGCAGGTTTAGTTTGGCTTTCTATTGCCGAAAGTTTTTTTAACAACGCCGAAGCGAAGGTTTAAATCTTTATCAGTACGTGAAAAACTAAAGTTAATATCCGTTTATGAAAGTGGAAAGACGCGCGATGAAGTCTATGTGTCTGTGTATCTATGAATTTAATGTGCCAAAATGAATTTAATGGGCCGGCAATGCACCTGCGATTCCCCTGGTGTAGCGGTTGTTCATGGACGGCAGTAGTCACTTACCATCAGATGAGCCGCATGCTCATTTGCCCCCTCTTATATATAAAAAATAATAATAATAATATCTAAAGTGGTAGAGCCATGCTGCAACCATATTAACTGTATAGTTGTAGCATGAATGGGTTGGCTCGACCGGGGAAGGACCACGCTCTCACAGAATACGAGCGTCAAAGAGCAGCTTAATGTTGCTGTGTTTCGTATGGTGAGTGTAGAGGACCGGAGACCCTTTTTACTGGAAACGAGGAATTCTATCTTAGTCTTCACGGGTGACAACGCATCTGCAATTGATTTGTAATCGAGGATAGATATAGATGTCTATGGGTCACAGTAACCACTTACCATCAGGTGGACTATGTGCTCGCTTGTCACCCTTTTCCTATAAAAAAACCTAAAACAGTTTTAAAATTATGTATGTTTGAAGAATATTATATCTTACTTTAAAAACATGTTACAATTCTATAAATTATGTATCTTAAATCATAAGTTACAAAACGCTTACTTGATTATACAGTTATGGACTTTTTTCACTAGAAACCGAGCACAAAATGTTATTTAACTTTCTATAGCTGTATACACCGAATAAGTGCTCCTACTCATTAAGCTTATTTATTTTCTTTTAGATAAACTTTTATAAGTGCTTTTATATGAGAGCATAATATCAGATCATACATAAAAACATCAACAAGAAAAGATTTGTGAATGGAGGGCCTATACTGGGTGTTTTTACCATTAGGAAAAAAAATAGGTTTGTTACAACCTATTTTTTATGAACGGAATATAAGCCTGTTGCACTGATATTTCACAATTTTTACATTAACGTTTTACGAAATTGATCTATCAATAAATACTACTAATTGGGTGTGCATAATTTTAATATTGATAGTTTTTAAACGATTTATTTGTTCAAAATTATCGTTTTAATTTTTTATTACCAAAAGCTTATTTCTAATTATTGGTATTTATTGATAGTTCAATTTCGTAATATGTTAATGTAAAAGCAAAACAATTGTGAAATGTTAGTGCCAAACATCCAGTATAAATACCAAAACTAAATGATAACAGAAAAGGAAGAACATAATATGTCACAGGAATAATTATAGCAATTGCCTCAATTGATGATATAGAGCAAATTTATGAGATTTTAGAAGATTGCTTGAAATTATTTCAAGGACAAGGAGGAACTCTTTATGGTGATTTTTTTTCCACAGAAAATTTACCTGCTGTACTGCAGACTCTTCGACGAAAAATAAGATTTATTTCATAATGACCACCAGACGCCAACAGTTTCCCGTAGTTTTCTCCTTCAGTACTCACGAGGGAGTAAACTGGTAGTGAACAACCAAATGATGAGAGGTACTTAACGTATTAAGAGAGAATGATACGTTATTACAACGGCTGTACGCACAATCATTGGACGAACACGTAAGTGTGAGTAGCGATTCAAGAGCTATCTTTATCTAGATATTTAGAATAGATTCTGATGATATTCTGGGAGTGTTTCTAAACGAGATTAGAATGAATATTAAGCTCTTTAAACACGGGAAGACCCCGGGTGGGGGTATAATTAAAGCGAAGCTTATGAAAGTGGTTAATCCTTTAAAATATTCTTAATTCTACGTAGGATATTCGATAAGTTTTAAGATATACAAAAAGTATTCTGGATACTATTAATATATAATTTTTTTTTACATATTCTCCGTTATACTCCATACAAAGTTCCATTCGCCTAAACCAACTCCGAAAACACTTTTGCCGGTATTGATCTGACAGGTCGGAAATCGCTTCTTCGTAGGCAGCTTCGTAGGCAGCCACTTGCTGCACGGCGCACACAACACGGCGCTTGAAAAAAACTTGCCTTTTATTTTTTCTTTGACTCCTGGGTACAGAAAGCAGCAAAAAACAGAAAGAGCTAAGTCAGGACTGTAGGGTGGGTGGATTTGAGTTTTAAAATCAGATTCCTCAATAAATGCTTTTGTTCTAAGGGAGGTATGTGAAGAGGCGTTATCGTGATGCAGCATGATTCCCCCGGTCCCAGTCCTTGGTCTTTTCTCCCGCACAGTTTGAAAAGCTGTGGCAAATGCAACTGTAGTATACCACACAGAGTTGACTGACCTACAATTTTCCAGCATTGACGTCGACAAATGTCTGCTTTGTGAAAAAAAATCTAGCCACTATTTTTTTGCCGATGTTGCGAGGTCTTTGCAGTTTTGTCAGTAACTATCCTTCTGAGTAGACCCATATCGATGATTGAAAACGTAGACGCATTTCGTGGCACCAATCCACATAAGTCTGTTTTCGCTTTCGGAGAGCAATCGTATACGGTATGAGTGCTCCCCGAACTGATGCCTACAATCTTTTCGATGTCCGTCTATGTGATTCGTGAGTCTTCTTGCACCAACATTTCAGCTGACCATACATTTTCTGCTGTTACTGCTGTTTGCGGGGCCCCGATTCTTTGGTCATCTTTAATTTTCATAGCTTTGGGTAATGTAACTGTAGTATACTATTCAGAGTTGACTGATCTACAATTGTCCAGCATTGACGTCGACAAATGTCCGCTCCGCGAATAAAAATCTAGTAACCAGTAGTAACAACTGTCTTTCTGAGTAGACCCATACCGATGATTGCCTTTTATTTTCCGGATATATTGATAAATTTATGTCTCGTCACTAGTAACGATTTCTGAAACACGCCTAGATGCCCCGTTTTCAAAACATAGACGCATTTCATGGCATTAATCTACACGAGTCTGTTTTTCGTTTTCGAAGAGCAAACGCGGGATCCATCGACAACAAAGTTTCCTCACTCCAAGATGTTGATGTAGGATGGTATGCGTGCTCTCCGAACTAATGCCTACAATATTTTCGATGTTCGTATATGTGATTCGTGGGTCTTCTCGCACCAACATTTTAGTAGTCCATACATTTTCTGCCGTTGCCGTCAATGCTGATTGTAACCGTTGTAAACCTAATTGTTCGGATGAACTAATTTTAAAATCATAACAGATTATAGCGCGCAAATGTTCACAGTTAAGATCCATGGTTTTTAATGAAAAGCGCGGGTAGCGTTGCAGAAAAATTAATAGAACTTTGTTTTTTTTATTGAGCAATTGGTTTATGGAGTTCTATTTTTAAATAAATTTGCTTTTTAGAAACATATAACACGGGTGCGTTCCATTTTTAAATTTCGAGCATCTTAAAACTTATTAAGTGACCTACGTATCCTCCACGGTGACCCTATACAGATTTTTGAGACATGGCTTCGGGTACGGACACACTTCGTGTCGTCTTTAGCTAAAATCGGCAAGATTTTATCCCACTTCTGATACCAATTGTTACGAGCTTAGGGTTCGTGACAATAAAAACTGCCGATTGAATTACGAAAATCGACACTATAATTACCGAACACCAATTAAAACTTAAAACACACTAATAATTTATCACAGTTAACACTTTAGTTTACAGTTATATCACTCCGAAGTTTTCACTCGTATAGCCAATTCAATACTAGATGGCGCTAGTGGGAAAGTTCTACCATGGAATAGTCTAGAAAGATATCCTAGTTCTGCTACTCGATATTCGATGGCTATCTAGCCACGTGATCAATGATATCTTTTATTTAAAAAATAAAAGATATCAATCGCGGATTAATTATTAATTATTTATATTTTCTGCACGTTTCACCCCTCCAAAAATTTCAGTTTGATAATTAAAATTTTGGCAACGAATATAATAACTGTCAATTTGTGTAGATTCGGTGGACCACATCATACACTTACGATCAGGTGGAATAAGTACTCACTTATCACATTTATCTTCTTCTTTTCATATACCTAGTCAGGTCATAAGTATTGTCACACAGTAAAAACTTTTCTTTCTTTCTTTCTTTATTCTTTATTGTACACACAATAAGTTGGTAACAATTATTAAATATTTAAATAAATGTACAAAGGCGAGCTTAACCCTAATAAGAGTTCTCTTCCAGCAAACCTATTGGGAGAGAGAAATAGTTTTATATACAAAGCAAGTAGGTAGCAGCGTGCGTACTTAATAATTAACATAACGCTACTTAATAGAAATTGGCTATAAGTTACAGTTTACAATTATCATATAAGTGTATAACACATAAGTATAATTTATTTTCTTATTATATCAATAGAAATAAGAATAAAAGATATTCCCATTTCTATTGATTTACATACATACATACCAATAAAGACAATAAATATATACATATATAAACATATACACACACACACATATATATATATATATATATATATATATATATATATATATATATATATATATATATATATATATATATATATACATACACATACATACATAGACACATACATATATATACAATTATACATATAAATACATAAAATATGTAAATATTTATAATTCTAAGTTGACAGATAATATTTCTTTACTCTGCTCCGAAATATATCAAGAGAAGAGCTAGCACGTATGTCATGTGGGAGTGAGTTCCATAGCTTGACCGCCCTTACTGTAAAGGATCCACCACATCGGCTTGTGAAATGAGAAGGAGTTTTGAGAAGTAGTTGTTTAGTGGTCCGGCACTGAGTTTCACGGGGTACAAGATACTCAAAACGCTCGCGGAGATATGGAGGTGCAAGAGGATTAAAGAGTAGAAAGTATAGAAATGATAACACATGTAAGTCTCGACGTCTACGGATAGGAAGCCATTTTAATTGAGCCCTGTACTCTGAAACATGATCAAACTTACGAAGACCGAAAATAAAACGTATACACAAATTTTGAACACGTTCCAGTTTGTTCAACAGCTCCTCTGAAGCATCCAAAAAACTAACATCAGCGTAGTCAATGAGAGGAAGAAGAAGTGCTGAGTTTTAGAATGCTGGCCACAAAAAAGTTTATTGAATTTGAATTTCAAATTGTTCATGAAAATAAAACTGTATACTTTTTAGAATTTTACTCATTTTTAAATATGGAGTGGACGCTTAAAGAAGACCGTGTTGCAGTTATTGCGTTGCATCGTTGCGGTTACGCGCCAATTCAAATTTTTGACATACTGAAAAAATTGAATATAGCCAAAAGATTCGTTTATCGTACCATCAAACGATACAATGAAGACTCTAGTGTAGATGACAGGTCAAGAAGTGGTCGCCCTCGGTCCGTTAGGACTCCAGCAGTGATAAAAGCTGTGAAGGCGCGAATTCAAAGAAATACCAAACGTAACTGTTGGCCCTTCAGATGGGGTTAAGCAGAACCACGGTGAAAAAGGTGTTAAATGAAGACATAGTGCTTCGGGCATATCGAAGAAAAGCAGGACATCGTTTAAATGCCCGTCTAATGGACCTGAGACTGAAGAGATGCCGCGCTTTGTTGAAGCGGTACGCGGGAATAAAATATCGGGAAATTCTTTTTTCGGATGAAAAAATTTTTACCGTAGAAGAGAGCTACAACAAACAAATGATAAGGTGTACGTACACAGTAGTGAAGAAGCGAGCAACCGTATTCCGCGTGTCCAACGAGGTCATTTTCCATCCTCGCTCATGGTATGATTGGGAGTTTCTTATTGGGGCTTAACAGAGGTACATTTTTGTGAGAAAGGTGTAAAAACGAATGCAGTTGTGTATCAAAATACAGTCCTAACGAACCTTGTGGAACCTGTTTCTCATACCATGTTGAATAACAGGCACTGGATATTCCAACAAGATTCGGCGCCAGCTCATAGAGCGAAGAACACACAAGACCGGCTGGTGGCGCGTGAAATCGACTTCAACCGGCATGAAGACTGGCCCTCCTCCAGTCAGATTTGAATCCGTTAGATTACAAGATATAGCAACACTTGGAGGAAAAGGCGTGCTCAATGCCTCATCCCAATTTGGAGTAACTCAAGACATCCATGATTAAGGCAGCCGCCGATATTGACATGGACCTCGTTCGTGCTGCGATAAACGACTTGCCGTGCAGATTGAAGGCCTGTATTCAAAATCGCGGAGGTCATTTTGAATAAACTTTAGTGTCATAAGAATCTATGTTTTGTAAGTTCATTTTGGTATAAAAAATGGTTACATAATGAGTAAACTTGTTTCAATTATTTTATAGTTATATTTTACAAGGAAACGGCTTGGCCAGAGCCATTGGTGCTTACTTTGTGCTGACTACCGACAAGGAACCTTATTGTCGTAAGTATTTTTTACTTACTTTTGTTTATGTAACATATATCATAGGATAATAGCATAGTAATTAAATATTATGATATTTTATACGTAGTAGAGCCACGCTACAGCTATATATTGGTTGTGATACAAAGGGTTCCGCTCGACTGGGGTAGAACCACGCTCTCATAGAATACCAGCGTGTAATAGTAGTTTAATGCTGCTGTGTTTCGTATGGCGAGTGTAGAGAACCGGAGACCACCCTTACTGGAAACGAGGCATTTCATATTAGTCCTCGGGGTGACAACGCATTTGTAGTTTGATTCTTAATTGATGATAAATGTTAATGTCTATGGTCACAGTATCAATTTATCATCAGGTGGATTGTGTGCTCGTTTGTTATTCTTAATCTATAAGAAAATATACTATTAAAGGTACGAAATCGTTACCGCTAGGACTTTAACCTGAATCGTAGGCGTGTTTTACTATAAATAATATGCTTATGGACTCGCATCACATCAAGACCAGGGATAATGATTTGTAGACCATACAAATGGTTGTTTCATTAGTTCTTAGTTTATCAGTTAATGTATCGTAGTTTTTTTAACCACAGACCTAACGAACCGTCAATTTTATAAAGATAATGTATGTAATAAGAAATATACCTAAGACCTGCGTCATTGAAAATTAGAATACAAATTTATTCTTACTTTTAATAAACGATTGTTTTTGAAAAGTGAAGAAGATGTACATAAAGCATAAAATATAACTTGTGACAGAATTTATGACCTGACTAGGTACATGTAAAAATCAATCGCTGTCCGTTGGTCTCGGTAAACTTAAAAACGGCTCGAATGTATTTGATGAATCTTTTGATGTGTATTTAAGAAACCGTGTATCCGAGTGGGTTAAAAATTCAATTGAACCCGGTAGGTGGTGCTGTTATTGAGATCCAGAAATCACCTGTACGAAGCCGGAGCGGATAACTAGTTGTATATAAAAAAACTACCAAGACAACGGTAACGATTATTAACGTCAACACTACGGCATTTTATGTAAGCTTATTTAATTTATCCGGTTGACCGAGCTTTGCTCGGTATTTTTCGCTCGGTTTTTTTTAATTCGTGTGTTTTGGAAATTATATTTAGATACAAATTACATACTGATGAAATACGAATAATATTTTTTGATCTTAGCGACATAATAGAAAAAACTGAACTGGTTATTTGAATAAAAAATCATGAGTGCAATTAGTTTAATTTAAATTTTCGTGGTTTTAAAAATACTAAAAAAAGGGCTCGAAAAAATAGATTTTATCTAAAAAGAAAGGAACTTGGAAAAAAAAAGTCGGTCAGTCTGGGCTCGAACCATGGTATTACGATTTTGTGACCGCCCAATTTACCAATTAAGCTATTTGTAATTGTTCGCGACGGCCTAACAACGCTAAGAAACGAAGTTATAAAGAATATTGTTTTTTGTATTAATAATGAAATTACCGACAAAACTGAGTGAAAACGTGTATTAATATAGTTATTTAGCATGTTTATAACTCTTAGTATATTTGTATAGAATGTCGTTTTGATAACAAGTAATATAAACAACTTTTATTATATACCAAACAATCGACCAATCACAGCGCGTCTTATCGTGGAACTCTAAAAGTTTTTTAACTGCGTAATAGTTCATACTAAAAATAAGGAAAATAATTTTATGTTCTAAGAGTTATAAATATGACATTCAATTAGCATATGGCTTATAGATTAAAGAAGTGTAGGGATATTTTTGTATAATTAAACGCATTTCGTAGTTATAGAAAAAACAAAGAATTAATGTACCCAAATATTATGAAAATTTTGGACATTTCGTTTAATAACTTTTTACAATGTTAATATTTTGAGTAACCTTTATGATATACTAATAAAGTACCAGACTACCGATTTAACGATGTATAGCATGTTAGTGTAGCAATTAGTTTTGTATTGAAAATATTGTAATTTATGCCATTTCCATAGTGAAAAGTTTATGCAATAAAGAGGCAAAACGGAAAATGGCAAGCGGCTCACTGTAAAGTATTACCGAAGTCTACCTTAGGGGCTCGGGACCCAGTACCAGTAGTAGTGTGAAGAACTACCAGTGACAGTGAAGTGAAGTGAGTGGTATCCGGTGGTAGCTGAAGTGACTAGTAGCGGTATATAGTGAATAGTGAAAGTGTTAGCTAGCCGAAAAAGGTCGTAACTGACATTCGCAGTTACATATCGTGAAAGTGTTAGCTAGCCGAAAAAGGTCGTAACTGATATTCGCAGTTACATATAGTGTTAGTGTTAGCTAGCCTAAAAAGGTCGTAACTGATATTCGCAGTTACATATAGTGATAGTGTTTGCTAGCCTAAAAAGATCGTAACTGATATTCGCAGTTACATATAGCGAAAGTGGTAACTGATATCCGCAGTTACACAAGTGATAAAATCAACTAGTTTAGTTGATAATAGCTGCTATAATATATATATATATATATATATATATATATATATATATATATATATATATATATATATATAATGTCAGTAGTGTTAGAAAACCAGCTACCACCAATAGATATTTGATACCACCGTACAATTTAAAGAAATCTTTTGAAATATACAGTGACCAACCTATAGTGAACAACCGTAGTTTACCAACCGTGATCAATAGTTATAAAATTTCGCGACTAATCAATCAGTCGAACCGCTGGCCACTACCTTGCTATTTGTATTTGTTAATCGTGCATTTTGATTTGAACCACAGTCCACAATACCTCAGCGGCACCCACAAAGACGGCGGTGAAAGTACCCACCGGAACCTATAGGTGTAGGACGTGAGCGACTCGCGAAGTATCTTCGACAACATTTACTCCGGAGAGTTTCGCCCGTCCGGCAAAGTAATCGTTAATAAACTGTCAAAATTTACTTTCTTATTCCAACGATATTATAGCAGTTTTTCATTGCCTAAAACACGGACAAAAAGACATTTTCATTTGAAGAAAAATGTTTTTTTTTTATTTTTATTATTATTATGTGATATGAGATTTTATGTAAAACAATGTAATAAAAGATAGTCACGGCCCAGCGCGGTTAGGTCGTGAGAGCAACCGACATTGTTTCTAATTTGTAAATTTATTATATTAGTGAAATCGTTAAAAGGTTGACGAAGTGAAAAAACTGGTTTTTATTTTAGCGTGTGAGCGGAACAAGAATTGTTTGATGGAAATTTTGATTTAAAAAAATTCAATTGTGTCAATATTTTTTCATCGTCAATCCTACATTTCCAGATTTATAATTGCGGCACGAATAGGTTGGCTGTAAAATAACAGCTCAATGCAGCTGTGTTTTGTATGGTGAGTATAGAAAACCAGATTACCTTTTTTTCTGGAAACGAGACATTCCATCTAAGTCCTCAGGGGTGACAACACATCTGCATTTTGATTCTAAAATGAGGAAAGACCTGAGTCTATGTAGTCGCCTGTCACCCTTATTCTATAAAACAAATTATAGCAGCACGAATGGGTTAGTTCGACCAAAGAAGGACCAAACTCTTTTTTTTAGAAGAGGGGGTTTGCCCCCTCTTCTAAAAAAAAATAGCATACGGTTCACCTGATTTTAAGTGACTACCGCCGCCCATAAACAAGTGCAACACAAGGGGCATTGCATGTGCGTTGCCAGCCCTTTAGAAAAGAGTAAGCTCTTTTCTTGAAGGTCCCTAGGTCATATCGGTCCAGTAAAATTGCCGGTGGTAAGCTATTCCACAGAGAGGTGGTACGCGGAAGAAAACTCCTAGTGAAACGTACAGTGGTGGATCGCCAAGCATCCAGATGGTGTGGATGGTATCGGGAGGTTTGCCACATAATGCGTTCATATAATTTGGCGGCTGGGATTAATCCGAACAATTTCTCAGAGCACTCCCCGTGGTATTTGTGAAAGAAAATGCAAAGAGATGCAACATCTCTTTACAGCGCCAGTGAATCGAGCCGATCGGAAAGCACTTGGTCATCGACGATTCGAGCCGCTCTGCGCCGGATGCGGCCAAGTGAAATGAGCTGCCATAGGGGAGCCCCAGTGAAAGATGGGAACAGTATTCCATTAGCGGCAGAACTTGTGCCTTGTAAAGTTGCAGGCGGTGTGACGGCATGAAATGCTGTCCTGCTCTGCTGAGTACGCCAAGCTTTTTAGAAGCCAATTTTGCCTTCTCTTCCAAGTGACCACGAAACTGAACCTTACTTGATATGTCGACGCCGAGGATTCCGATACTGGCTGCCGCAACAAAGGGAGTGCCTTCAAACTGAGGAAATACTACAAAGGGGTTCTTTTAGCGGTTAACGCGCAAACTTGTGTCTTCTGAGGGTTAAACTAGATTAGATTTATTCGCCCCCAAACCAAGACTTTATTCAGTAAAGACTCGACTTCAGACACAAGTTTCACCCGGTACTCGGAGCCGTTTTCCCGAGAAATATAGGCACGGCCGGTGTATGGATCATCACCAGTGCTGTCCTCTACATAGCAATGATTGTTACCAGTTAGCAACATATAATTGATATGCATCGCTGTCGCTGCCGGAAACAAAGTCAATGGTGCCCTGAATGCATTAATAAAAAGGCAAGGCGTGGTGAAGAGTGCACGCCTTGCAATACATAACGCAGTGTTGGTACCGACTTTGTTATATGGCAGCGAAACCTGGGTATGCCAGAAGAAGCATACAAGCAAGTTGAATGCAGTGGAGATGCGATCTCTTCGTAAAATGTGTGGCGTTACCATAGCCGACCGAAAGCGAAACGAAGAGATTCGCAATATGGCAGGATTGAAAGATGACCTTATCACAAAAATTGATAGGGGCGTACTCCAATGGTTTGGACACGTTGAACGAATGAGTGAAGACCGAATGGTGAAGAAAATATATAGAGCGAAAGTAAATATTAAAAGGTGTCGAGGTAGACCGAGACTAACTTTCGAAGACCATGTGAGCAAATTGCTCGAAGAGGGGAGGGTCAAGAGTACTCGGATACCTAGACGTGCATGTATGAAGAAGTTAATGAACCTGAAAGAAGCGAAAGAGGTATGTAAGGATCGTGACACTTGGCGATCTGTTCTCTCTGGCTACCCCGTTAGGGATTGTGCGTGACGATAAGTAAGTAAGTAAGTATAAGAAAGAGCGTTGATGATAGCACGCAGCTTTGTCGAATGCCAGCAATAATAGGCTTGTAATCGGGGCCTGCACCGTCTACAACGACCATGATGCTCCGATCTTCCAGAAAGCTGGTGATCCAATTGTACAATTTCTCGGGAAGCCTATAGAAAGGAAGCTTCGGAAGAAGCGCTTTGTGCCGAACCCGATCGAAGGCCTTGGACTCTACTGCCTCCGTCCATCTATAAGACAGGTAGACCAAAAGATCACCAGCTGACCAACCACGACGAAAATCGTATTGGGATCAATAATCAGCCGGTGATCCTCAAGGTACTTCATGAGCTGGCAGTTGAAATCGGACTCCATTGCTTTGGAGAACAAGGAAGTACTGGCCTGAAGTTGGAGGGGTCTGAGCGGTCGCGGTCGCCTTTTTTAGGGATTGGGTGGACAAAAGCCTTCTTTCATGACTTTAGGACTACGCTTAGTGAGTACGACTACCGGAAAAGACGTGTTAGAACTGGTACCAACTCTGGAGCACACGTCTTCAGCACAATTGGATGGATTCCGTCAGATCCCTCGACTTGTGGATATCCAGTTAGAGGAATGCTTTGCGAACCGAGTGCTGTGTTAACCGAACCCCCGGTATGGAGCACTGAGCTGCGTACTCCCCCGTCATCGAGAGTCAAGTTGGACGCAAAGAAAGAGCCTAGCAAATCCGCATTCTCCTTTGCAGCATGGGCCAGCAAGTCATCCTCCCTGTGCAGAAATGGAAGAGGCTGACAGAAATTAATCTGGACAGCCTTTGAAACAGACCAAAATGCACGGGTTCCAGAAGGAAGGCGAACTAATTTCTCGCCAATTCTGCCTAAGTGCTCTGACTTTGCCTTGGCAATGACTCTTTTGAAGGACCTGGAATCGGAATTATACTTCTTTTTTAGAGCGCTGGTGTTTAAATCCCGGGATGTTGATGCGTCAGCCCACGCTTGGTACTCCTGCTTATAGCATGTTGCTATTTTACAGGTGCTACTAAGCCATTGCGGAGATTTGCCTCCGACGGGTACCAAAAAGAAAAGAATAAAAAGATCCATACCCTGATGTACCAGATCAGCGACAGAATCAGCAACAGTTTTTGGATCTTATGGTCAGGAGAAAGCCCGCCCCCAAGGGTAGGATACAAAGAAAGAACGCATCCTATCCCAATCGGGTGACCTATAGTGCCAAACACGGCAGCAGCCTGCAGAATGCAACCGCGATTTCAGCGTGAGTGGCACCACACTCCGGACAAGGCAATGGTCTGAGGAGCCTAAAGGACCGTTGATGGAAATCTGATATCCGTCCAGATGAGAGGCCAGCAGAAGGTTCAGCAGGGAAGGTGCCTGATCCTCCACACCAGTGTGTGTCTCTCCTCACACTTGTGTCAGACCATATGCTAAGACAAAATCATGAACAGATCTCCCCGCATGATCTGTTTAACGTGAACCAAGCCATTTGGCGTGGTGGGCGTAAAAATCGCCGAGGATCACGATCTCTGCGGGCGGGATCTGCTATAGCTACGAAGCTGTAGCCATTTGGACGTGGTCAAATAGTCGGTCTGTTTCGGAATTAATTATATGGGACCTATAGAGACACCCGTAGACGCATGGATGGTCGTCACTCTCTACGCGTAGCCAAAGGATGGCGAGGTCTGAACCTTCAAGACTGCCGAGGCGTTGAGAACAGATGTCCTCTCTGACGTGTGCGGAAACTCCAGTCCGAGTCACAAAGGAGTGTTTCAGTTTGTACCCCGGGTAGGAGAGATGCGAAGCATCAGCCGGAGAGGACACCTGCGTCTCGGTTAGAAAGAGCAGAGCCGGCCTCGCAGTCACGTCGAGATGGTAGTCGACGGCATTTAGGTTAAAGTAAAGTCCCCTGATGTTGCAGAAATTCACGGATAGCGTGGCAGAGGCCGCCTTGGTCTTGTTGCTCAGCTTGCCCCGAGAAGTAACTTGGTCCTGGATGCTCAAGGAGGTATTCTCCAGGAGTGCTGGTACCCTCCTGGGGTAGCTCTTTACTTAATTCCGCTATCATGTTAAGGGTTGGGGGGGGGGGGTGAATTAGGTCTCTACTACTACTCTAATTCAATACCAGCGTAAAATAGCAATTTACTGTGGGTGTGTTTCGTATAGTGAGTTTAAAGAGTATTTTATATCTAACGAATCACTCCAGCTTAGTCCTCAGGAATAACAACACATTTCAATTTGACTCTCTCTCAATTGAGGGTAGATATAGATGTCTATAAACCACGGCATCAACTTAACATCAGATGAATTATGTGCGCGATTGCAACCCTAATTCAATGAAAGATATGAGCTGCAGCCGCTTCCTAATAACATAAAGAAAATAAAAAAAAAACGGTTGCCAAACCTACTGCTAAGCGTGTCAACTATGACTAATATCCCTCTTATGAAGCAATCTTTTACGTATTGGAGCCATGCTGCAGCTATAATAAAGGTGAAATACGAATGGCTAATATCAACTCGAACGCGGAAAGACCACGCTCTCACAGAATACCAGCGTATAATACGAGGGTGGATTGAAAAGTACTCGGCCTAACCAAGAAAATAAACACATACTAAATGATTCTTCCTTAGAGTTAATTTATGCGTCTACAGCTGCTTTGACCTCGTCGTTTGTCGAAAATCTTTGACCTCCCAAGTGCTTTTTTAGGTTAGGGAACATAAAGAAGTCTGATGGTGCCAGATCAGGTGAATACGGCGGATGCGGTAACAGTTCAAAGCCACAGTTGTGAATTTCAGCCATTGACTGTACTGACGTGTGAACACGGGCGTTATCTTGATGAAACAGGACTTTTCTTCTGAGCATTCCTCGACGTTTTTCTTTTATTTCCTCTCGTAAACGACGTAGTAAGGTGCAGTAGTAATCAGAGTTTATAGTCTGACCCCTTTCAAGATAATCAATCATAATCACACCTTTCGAGTCCCAGAATACTGAAGCCATCACCTTATTTGCCGACAAAATCGACTTAGCATTTTTAGGGGGTGGTGAACCAGGTCTTCTCCACTGTTTTGATTGTTTTTATGTTTCCGGTGTACAGTAATGAACCCATGTTTCGTCCATAGTAACAAAACGATTCAAAAAATCATCTGCATCGGCTTCAAATAAGTCCAAACAGTCGCGTGAAATAGTCAATCGCGTCCTTTTTTGTTCAACTGAAAGCAGTCGCGGAACCCACCTCGCAGACACTTTGTGGAAACCCAACTCGTTGACAATGAAGTTTTGAGTTCGTTCAAAAGAGATGCCTATAATCTCGGCTATCTCTCTAATTTTTAATCTGCGGTCTCCCATTATTAAATCAAGTACTTTTTTAATATTTTCGTCAGTAGTTGACTTCGAAGGCCTTCCAGAGCGGGGTTCATCTTTCACACTCTCTCTACCATGCTTAAATTCTGCTATCCATTTTTTGACGGATGAATATGACAGAGCACAATCGCCTAATGTACTGACCATGTCATCATGGATGGCTTTTGATGATAGCCCCTTCTTATGGAGGTACTTAATGACGGCACGCTGCTCGATTTGCTCCATTCGCGGAAATTATGTCCGATTACTTTGTCAATAAATTTATAAAATCACAAATAATTATCGCACACGTTTCGAACTTCACACAATGAACTAGTCTGGACTGAACTAAATAATGTGGCTAGATTTGATTTTTAGAATTGAATGGATCTGTGTTAGGCCGAGTACTTTTCAATCCACCCTCGTAGTAGCTCAATGCTGCTGTTTTGTACGGTGAGCGTCGAGAACCGAAAACCCTTTTTTCTGGTTACGAGGCATTCCATCTTAGTACTCAAGGATGACAACACATCTGCGTAATGATTTCTTATATTTACACGAACACTACACATTTAAATAATACTGGTTTTTACGGATTTTATCGCAAATATTAAGTTTCTATATACCCAGTTATACCTATTAGTAGTATAGTTGTAGCACGAATGAGTCGGCTCGAATGGGGAAAGACCACGCTCTCACAGAATACTAGCGTAAAATATAACTTAATGCTGATGTGTTTTGTATGGTGAGTGTAGAGAACCGGAGACCCTTTTTACTGGAAACGAGGCATTCCATCTTAGTCCTCACTGGTGACAACGCATCTGCATTTCGATTTTTAATCGAGGATAGATGTAGATGTCTATAGGCCGGAGCTACCACATACCATCAGATGGACTGTGTGCTAGTTTGTCACCTTATCCTTTTAATAACATCCAGACATCTTTGGATTGAAAATGGGATGTTTTTTTATTTCATTTGCCACGTGAATCATCCTAGGAAGGAACTGGTGTTGTTTAGCGAGGATTTGTGGTCAATCAAATCTCATGTAGCGACGGGGGCCTTAAGCATGTAAAAAATGACTGCACATCAAAACTCACCATAGTTTCATTGTTTTCCAGATATATGTTTTTAACGGAGCGGTACGTAGACGATACTTTCACGATTGTACCTTTAGATAAAGTAACTGCATTTTTAGATCATTTTAACTCTATAAATTATAAAATTCAATTCACAATATAGTTAGAAGCAAACAATTCCTTAGCTTTTCTAGATGTGTTAGTAATTCGGAATCCTGATAATACCCTGAGCCACACTGTGTATAGAAAAAAGACCCATACAGATAGATAACGATAATAAACGGTGACTTTCACCACCATCCTTCACAGTAAGCTACCGTGAGTAATAGTATCGTAAATCGAATCGTAAGAGCACGAGGGATCTGTGACAATAAACACCCGGCTGACGAGATCCAACACGTCAAGCAAATTTTGTATGACAACAAGTTTCGGGTCCCGCGCCTTCGTCACAGTGAACGAGTGAAGGCGGCCACAGTCGAGCGTGTAAGTGCTATACTGCCATATGTCAGAGGAGTCACTGACAAGATTGGCAATATCTTGAAGCGCACTTCCAGTAAAACATACAAGCCACCGAAGAAGATTGGTCAGTTTTTACTATCAGTCAACCGTAATAGATAGTCCAAGATGCAGGAGTGTACAAGCTTGATAGTGAATGTAGTGTCTCCTAAACGGGACGAACTAAAAGATCAGTTAAAACTCGCGTTAAAGAACATATAGCTGATGTGAAGAATCGACGCTCCGGGAAGTCTGCAGTCTGTGAACACGTACAGGATCGCCCCGTCACTACATCAGATTTGATAGACCACAAATCCTCGCTAAAGAACACTGATTCTTTCCTAGGATGATTTGCAAGGCTATAAAAATCAAAAAACATCCCATTTTCAATAGAGAAAATGCCTGGATGCTACCATCTGCTTGGAATCCTACAATTAATAAAATTAAATCCCAACCCAAGTATACAACTGCAAGACTTCAAGATAGTTATGGTTACACCAGCACCACCCATAATACGTATAAAGCGTCCATCAGCATAAATACATAAACGCTGAGTATGTAGTAATTTAAGTAGACTGTAAGCTTAGGATTAAGAATTGTAAAAAGACAATGGCCAGAATAAATTCACATCTCACTCTGTGAACACGTAGTTTTAATTAGTTCTAATTTAGTTTTTAAAAAGCTCTCGGCAACTCCCGCAACTTGACGTTACGTAGGATCGCCGGAAAAGCTGTGTCACCGTTCGTGAATATCGCGTATACAATTTTACCCATTTTCGCGTATCGGCGGGCGATTCATACAGCGTGGTGATCCAGCGAACCAAACAAATTCGTCGAGAATAAGGAGCCGTGAAGCTGATGATGGGCACTGCAGGCTGGTGAGTACGACTCTTCACCTCCTTCATATCCCTTAGTGAACTTGGAATTAGACATTTTCCATTTTGACTGTTATTTGGGTTTCAAATACTAATCTTACGTAAATTTTATAAAGTATTAAGTGCAACAAATAATTATTAATGAATAAAAATTAAAAGTAATATTAAATTAATTGTAATACGTACATAATATTAAGTCCCATATTACTCAATGAAATTATGGAGTAATATTATATTAAGTAGTATAGTACATTATATTAAGTTCTTATTGTGTCTACATGTGTTTCTTAATTTAAAGATTACTCGACACGTTAATACATAACAGGTTAGTACTTATACTTGAATTTTGCTTATACAACATTTGTGGAACTAGTAGAGTTATAATAAATATTTTATTTAATTTCTTATTTTTGTGTAGAACCAGTGAATAAATAATTAAAAATGTCGGAAATTAAACTTATCCCTAATGAATTAACTAAAATAATACCAACATTTAGCGGCGATAAACGCCATTTAAATTTATTTTTGCGTAAATGTGAATATATAATAAGTAACTTTAAATCATCCGATGTGCAAAATGAATATATAATGCAAATCATTACTAGTCGTCTTACGGGCGAGGCCGCGTCGCTTATCAGTGAACGGGAAGACATAGAGACGTGGGCGGAATTCAAGGAATTGTTTTTAACTCACTTCGGCGACCCACGTAGCGAAGAATGTTTAGCCATTGAATTAGAAACTTTAAAGAAACACCAAAATGAGAATTATATAGATTTTTGTGGTCGAATACAATCCGTTAAATCAGTGCTATTATCGAAGGTTAATCAAATTGGTGATAAAAACTTAAAAATAAGTAAAACTATTATTTATAATAACACCGCTCTGCAGGTTTTCTTATATAATTTACCTGAAAATATGGTGCGCATTGTTAGGTTGAAAACACCCAGTACACTAGAGGAAGCACTAAGTGTGGTTCTAGAAGAAGTAAACTTCTATGACCAATATCAAATGCGTAGTAAAATGTTACAGTCTAGCCATATGTCTAAGTCACAGTCTAGTAGTATACCAGTACAACAACCATCGTTTAAATTCGCCATGCCAACACAGCCTACAGGTTTTAGACCAATGTTAGCACCAAACCAACCCCCTAGGCAGAATTTCGGAACACCACCTCAATTTAAGTTTGGCATTCCCCATAGTAGACAAATGAAGATTCCATTACCACAAAATAAGCCTCAACAGCAAATGAGTTTCCCTAAGCAATATCACCCACCTCAGTTTGGATACCGACCTAATTTTGGATACCGACCTAACTTTGGATTTAGACCCCAGGGCTATAGCCCCATGCAACCAATGTTACCACAACAGTTTGGTAACTCTCAGCGTTTTAATTATCCTAGTAATAATAATGTGCATAATAAGCCGGTTTCTAATGATACCGATGTTTCTATGAGAACTGCCCCTCCAAAGCCAGGTTTCCGTCTAAATGAATTAGAAATCTATCCATCATACTATCCCTACGATTTTCCTGAAAATTACATGTATGAGGAAACATATGACAATTATTATGAAGATGAATCCGTACAAGAAAATTCTATAATAGAGGTCGACGAAAACAATGATTCAGAGGATAATGACATGTCTGCACAGACTGAAAATTTTCAAGTAAAAGCCTCCGAAAACCACGCGAAATAATAGAATTAAATTGCGACATAAATCTAAAACTACCATACATATATATACCGGAAATAGATGCTAATTTTATGATAGACACAGGAAGCACCCGTTCTTTTATAAGCCCCGATAAAGCATACCAATACTACCAAAATTATATAACAAATGAACCCTTTGAAGTTATAAGCACTCATGCATCTAGCAAACACGATCAGGTAATTAAAATTCCACTATTTTCTATATTTCAAAGTAATGACGAACATAAATTTTATCTTTATAATGTCGATTCACGTTATGATGGGTTAATTGGGAATGATTTATTAAAGCAGTTGGAAGCCGTAATAGATTTAAAGAAACAAGTACTTACCACAAATTCTTCTAGAATACCTATAATACACAATAGCTTAGATTATGTTGTAATACTTCCACCACGTTCTGAAGTTAGAGCAAAATTACCTGTTAACATGTTTTATGGCGAAGGAATATTAAATTATACCCGATTCTGTGATGGAGTGCGCATGCCTTCTGCATTGGTAAAATGTGAGAATGGATATGCCACTACAATTATACAAAATACGTTGGATCAACAAATGGAATTATCTATTAAGAAACCTTTTGAAATTTGTGAATGTGTGGATGATAAATCGTATGTTAATTCTATAGATCACTCTGATCCGGAAACGGACCACTTATTGCTCGAAAATTTAAACAAGTTACGCCTAAACCATATGAATGAAGAGGAAAGACAGAGCATTCGTAAACTATGTGAGGAATACAAGGATATATTTTATTGTGAACAGATACCTTTGAGTTTTAGTAATCAGGTTAAACACTTCATTCGGACTAAAAACGAGGACCCTATATTCACAAAACCTTACAGACAGGCCCCCGCACAAGTAACAGAGATAAACAAGCAGGTCGATAAACTTCTATTAGATAATGTAATTCAGGAATCTTTCTCCCCATGGAATTCTCCCGTACATCTTGTCCCGAAAAGGGCTGATGCTTCGGGCGAAGTTAAATACAGAATGGTCATAGATTACAGAAGGCTAAATGAAATTACAGTTGATGATAAGTACCCCCTTCCAAATATCGCAGACCTTTTCGATAAGCTAGGTAAGAGCACATACTTTTCGACACTCGACCTGGCAAGCGGCTACCACCAAATTGAACTCAATGAAGATGACCGACAGAAAACTGCCTTCAGCACCCAAAATGGACACTATGAGTTCCTGAGGATGCCATTTGGCCTAAAGACAGCCCCCGCCACCTTTCAAAGGGCTATGAATAACGTCTTAAGAGGTCTGCAAGGAATCCATTGCCTTGTGTACCTAGACGACGTTATTATCTTTTCCGCTAGTCTACAAGAACACATGGAGAAACTCCGTACAGTTTTTGACCGCTTTCGAAAGACTAACATGAAAATACAATTAGACAAATCCGAATTTTTCCGAAAAGAAGTTTTATATCTTGGACACACCATAACTAAAGACGGACTGCGACCAAACGATGACAAAATTAAAGTAATACAGAACTATCCTCTTCCTAAGACGACCACCGAAATCAAAGTTTCCTTGGGCTGGTTGGATACTATAGAAAATTTATAAAGGACTTCGCGAAAATCACGCAGCCCTTAACGGCGTGTTTAAAGAAAAGAAATAAGATAATTTTAGACCAAAATTATATAGATGCCTTTCATAAATGTAAAGAAATATTGACCAGTGTCCCACTACTACAATACCCGGATCCGACTAAGCCATACATATTAACTACCGACGCTTCAAATGTAGCTCTTGGTGCAGTACTGTCACAGGGACCAATAGGGTCGGATAAGCCTATTGCATATGCCAGCCGCACACTTAGTGACACCGAATCGCGATACAGCACAATAGAGCGGGAACTTTTAGCCATCATTTGGGCTGTAAAGCATTTTAGGCCCTACTTGTACGGACAGAAATTTCAAATTTATACAGACCATAGACCCCTTGCTTGGCTCTACAGGGACCAATAGGGTCGGATAAGCCTATTGCATATGCCAGCCGCACACTTAGTGACACCGAATCGCGATACAGCACAATAGAGCGGGAACTTTTAGCCATCATTTGGGCTGTAAAGCATTTTAGGCCCTACTTGTACGGACAGAAATTTCAAATTTATACAGACCATAGACCCCTTGCTTGGCTCTATTCTCTTAAAGAGCCTAACAGCAAACTAACACGCTGGCGTTTGCGTCTTCAGGAATACGATTTTACAATAATCTATAAAAACGGCAAACAAAATACCAACGCTGATGCCTTGTCTCGCATAAAACTTAATGCTTTAGACGACGCATCAATGGATGTTAATGTGGATGACGATGAGATACAAAAAGTAATACGCCAACTGAAAGAACTAGAAAAATACAGACCTGAGCCCCAACCAGAGACAGTGATAATTTCCGACTCAGACTCGAGTGTGACGGAACATGAAGAATTGTTCGAAGAAAATTACCCTGTACCATCGGTAACTAACAGTAGTAGAACAGACACGATACACTCAAATATTGAACCTGAGTCAAAAGCAATCCCAATTTTGAGCGAGGCAATGGATACCAAACCAAATCAGATCCTAGTATTTTCTTGGTTCCAAAATAAACTACAAGTCAGAAATTTATCTAGAGCAAAACAAAAAGTATTAGAGGTATTTCTCCCACTAGAAAACGAAGAATTAATAAAACAATTTTTAAAGGAATATATAAAATTTAAGAGTCGATACTTTATTTATTTCGAGAATGCTGAGCACAGGAAATTATTTACAAAAGTTATTATAGAACTCTTTAAGAAGGATGCAGTACAATTCTTTGAATGTACAGAACGTGTAGTATATGTAGAGGATGAAAAAGAACAAAAAGCTGTCATTCTCAAACACCATGAAGGAAAAACATGTCATCGCGGTGTGAAAGAAACTATGACAAGGATACGCAGAAACTATTATTGGGAAAATATGCAAGACACTGTAGCTGCCGTTATAAATGCTTGTGAACCTTGCAGACTAATGAAGTACGATAGGAAACCAATAAAACCTGTACTACAACTCACATCAACTCAGGATGCGCCTTTTCAGGAACTATTCATAGATTTATTTACTATTGAGAAGAAGTATTATTTAACCGTTGTGGATGCTTTTAGCAAATTAGGGCAGGCCTTAGAGATTGCAAGTCGACAAACCGCTGAAGTAGCGCGAGCATTAATTAAATATTTTTCTATGTACGGAATTCCTAAGAAAATATCATCTGATCCAGGCACTGAATTTAATAACGAACTTATGCGTCAGCTCCTATCTATGTATAAAATAGAAACTCATATCACAACTCCCAATAACCCCAATTCGACAGGCATTATCGAAAGATTTCATTCTACTATAATTGAAATATACAGACTTGCAAATTATGAGCAAAAATGCACAGACGCTGCATCTGTCATGACATATTCAGTCATGGCATATAATCATACTATTCATTCAACGACAGGATTAACACCCTTTGAAGTAGCATTTGGTCATACCGATTCTGGTAAAATATTCGACGTAGATTTTGAAAAGGCATACACACAGCAACTCGTTAAAGACCACGCGAGACGAACCAAATACTTATATAAGTATATTTCCGAAAAAGTCCATACAGATAAAGAAAAGGTTAGGAAAAAGAAAAGCGGGGAATCTGGAATTGATTTTAAAGAAGGCGATACGGTTTTTATTAAAGATATTAACATAAGAAAAAGTAAGGATAAGCCTAGGTATCAAAAGGCAAAAGTGCAAGGGGATATTGAAAGAAACATAATACCTGTAACGATAGGGAAAAGAAAAACTAAAGTGCACCTCAAAAATGTGAAACGCCCTCCACAGGTTGTTGGCGATCTTCGTGAACCTGAATGTGATGATCCAGATCCAGGGCCTTCAACTTCTAAAGGTGGAGCATAATCCAGGCATGTTACCCGTAAAGCAAGGACAAGCATACAAGGAAGTAGATAAGTGGGTTATAGTTAAGCAATTAGACTTTAGTAGCATAAAAGATGATTTAAATTTTAATATCAATAAATATAAAGAATTTAGCAGTTTAATAGATATCCATAAGCCATACGTAAATGAGTTCCAAAATATGAACACACAAGTAAATTATTTAAGTAACTTAGCTGTAGAAAAGTTTAAACAACTCATACCTGCGATACGTTTCAAGCGCGGTCTTATTAACCCATTAGGTTCTGTTATCAAAGCGCTTACAGGAAACTTAGACCACAATGATGCAGTAGAATACGACAATCTCATATCTCAATTAAAGACCCAGCAAACGCACACTAATAAGAAAATAACAATAATCTCGGAGATGCTTGACTCCCTTATAAATAGTACTGGATCTCTACAGGAAAATATGAATATTGTAAATGAACGAATGAAACGTATAGAAAGAATTGTAAAATATATAATTACTAAAGAGGATAACAGCATATACTCCACATATGTTTTAAGTATGTTTAACATGTTTGTCAATAATTTTAGAACTACTTTATACTTAATTTTAAGCGAAATTGAAACGGCATTAGCATTTACTAAACTTCACGTTTTACATCAAGCCATTGTTAATTCCACTGAATTATTAGTTATATTAGAATCTATATCTCAAACAAATAGTTTATTGTATCCTATCACTGAAAACAATTTAGTTAATTTAGAAAGATCTATGTCTGTTAAAGCCTATGTAAAAGAAAACCAAATAACGTTCATTATGGAAATCCCTCTGACTGATAATATTACATACACTTATTTTAAAATGTATGCTTTACCTATGTTTGATCCCACCTATAATAGAACAACCGTTATTTTTCCCAAATATCCTTACCTCATGGTGAAAGATCACACGTACTTACCCTTAAATGGCCCATGTCAGGAGATAGCAGCAAACCAGTTCCTGTGTGAGGAAAATGATATCGTGCAGTATCCTGAAAACACATGCATAGAACAACTTATGAACTTCGCATCAAATCTAAGCCTTTGTAAACTATCAATAGTAGAGCTGGAAAGTGTTAAGATACAGTCTATTGGTCCTACTAACTGGATCCTATTTACACAAAATGAAATAGTGCTTACAAAAACGTGTGGCGATGACACTCAAAGAAATGCTATAAAGGGCACTTACCTCTTGGAAATCGATGAAAACTGTGAGATAAAATTAGGCAATATTAAAATACACCGGAAACGATACTATTCAGGAAAACTGCAATATAAGGTGACACCTATCTTAACTCTACCGAAATTGATAGAGCAGCCCACAAATGCGGAGAAAACAGTGAACTTAAATCGCGTTAAATTGGATGAACTAAAATATCTCTCGTACAAACTGAAAAGTGAAATAGTGAAAAGTGAAAGTGAAATCTTAGTGAATAAGAAAAGTGTTAGTTTAGCTACTGTACTACTCTATGTTATATTAGTTTTAATTAGCCTTATTATTGTAATTTGGAAAAATAAGTCTAAGCTCTTACATTGTATGCAAAGTCATCGGAATCCAAATCTTGCCGATAACTTTGCAGTTGAGGAGGGAGGAGTTATGGTTACACCAGCACCACCCATAATACGTATAAAGCGTCCATCAGCATAAATACATAAACGCTGAGTATGTAGTAATTTAAGTAGACTGTAAGCTTAGGATTAAGAATTGTAAAAAGACAATGGCCAGAATAAATTCACATCTCACTCTGTGAACACGTAGTTTTAATTAGTTCTAATTTAGTTTTTAAAAAGCTCTCGGCAACTCCCGCAACTTGACTAGGTACTCTAAGTTCATACTGCGTAGATCGAAAGAAAAATTAATCATTTTAACCTCGGTTAACTATAACATCTGGATGTTTAACATCTCAGTCCCCCCCCCCCCCCCCCCCCGCGACCATAGGTGCTGTAAAATGCTCGAAACGAACGGTATCTAAAAAGTTAATATACGCGATAAAATCCTTAAAAACTTATATTATTCTAAAATGTCTGCATTTTGGTTCTTAATTGAGCGTACATGTAGAAGTTTTTAATCGTGGATAGATGTAGACGTCTATGGGCCGCAGCATCCACTTAACAACAGGTGGACTGTGTGTAATGGTTTGTGACCCTTATTTTATTAAAAAAATATATGGGGCCTATTTTCAGCTATGTGTAATGGCAAAAATATATACTAAAGGGTTAGTGAATAATCTTCATATTATATTGATCTCAATACCCTTCAAATGAGAACCCAGAAGTGGTACTTCTGCTTAATGTCAGAAATACGTTATAGTAAATACAGAAAAGAGGTCGTAGCAAACCGCTTATTGTGGGGTTGGTCTTTGGGGTGGATAATATTCTACAAAAGTTAAACTACTTATATTTTTTTATTATGATAAACATTTATTCATTACCTACCAATAAAACTACAACAAATAGTGTTACACACTGAAAAACTATAAATTTACATAATGGTGTAAAAAATGGGCTCCACAGCTTAGCATAAATGGTGCATTTGCCTCCAACGCTGTTACTCTGCCGGTAGGCCCATAGCCTTTAGGAATTTAACTTTGCACTAAAATTCCGATCCAATTTTATATAAGGTTTAGGATCATTTACTGAGCATAAAATCACAAAATGCTGACAGATCCAGGTGGCGCTTCAAGTGCCATCTTGAAAAAAATTTTTCAGCCGAAATCTCGGAAACCATGCACTTTAAGGCAAAAGTTATGGAGACCATTATTATAGAAAATAAACTTTCACATCTTTTCTTTCCAGTAAACTTTTTTTTAAACTTGCTGTTTACGATTTATGGCCCATTTAATGAACCGGTTTTTCTATCGCGGCCAACAACTCTTGAAATACTCGTATTAGATTAATCAATAAAAGGCATTTATCCATTTTTAAAGATCAGTTTATTCTCTACAACTTTTGTTTCAAACTTTTTTTCTAATGTTCGTACTAGTTAGGCGCAAATTTGAAAATTTTAAGATACGCATAGAATATAATGGTACAAATACAACAAATCAATTTTAAAAAAAACACATCCCGATTGTTTATGTAGTTAACAATTAATAGTTCAATTTCTTACCTGCAATAGTAACGAACTTTTTTTTTTGATTTTACTATATTTCGAACAACTAAAAATAGTTAGTAATGATAAATTACAATGAATTATATTATGTTCAAATGCTATAATGCTGCCGGATCATCCGCCGAGCGTCGGCATTTCTACATTAAAAGTCCTATAACTCGAAAAGTATCGACATTAGAAAAAAAAGATTGAAGTATTTGTATTATTTACATTATGAATATATTTACAAATTTTTTAATAAATTTATTTATTTTAACTTCAAGCTTATTAATATAATTTTATTATTTAAAATATATCCTTTAAGATTATTTTGACGCCCCCCTTATATAGAAATTAGTTAGTAATTAATTAATTTTTAGTAATTAACTAATTAATTATTAATTAACGCTTTATATGCTGCTAGGTCTATTCGTCTTACGTAGTAACTGAACCTTCACTATACATTCTTAGCACCGCCACCCTAACCAGTAATAGCGGGGCCGCCGACTGGGGACCCTCTCGTTGTAACTTTCACCATGGGGCGATATTGCCATAGTTACCAGGCTTGTTGAATGGGTTGGCAACCGCAGCTTTTTTATTGTACTATTGTTGTAATCAGAAAGATGCGGTTGCCCATCTCCTGCCTTAATTTCTCTCTGCCGCCTTTTACCTATGAAAAGATATGGGGTGCTGCATATTCTTGAAACTCCTTTACACGACAAAAATAAATAATTAAATTTCAAAGGGGTATTATGTTGTCATTTCTTGTGCAACTCGTAAGGTCAGCAATAATTTGGCAGAAATATACCGGGTTGAATTTAAATAGATTTTATAGTGACCTTTTCAATTATATATTTTACTTACAACTATAGTGTGAAATTTCGCCTTTTTCGACTTCGGGTTTGATGTGTTTGATGTAAGATATTTTACTTAGTCATAGACTAAACGCGTTCATAGACAACATTTTTTGATAATGCCGTGTGGTTTGTTTATAGAATGGAAAAAGGCAACAACGTAGTGAAAGAACGAAGGTGAGAATAGTATATGTAGATCAATATGTACATCAATTGTGTCATATCGCACACTTCTCCGTGCAAGTATATAAAGTAACATATATAAACACAAGTATTATAATTATATTACTTTATTTAAATATAAAATAACACTCCTTAGACGTATACACTGATATAAAATATGCCCAGATTAAGTGTAAAACACTTTTACAACCGTATTAGATAACGTTTTTTTTAGACACCGCCGTACCTGAGTAAAGGAATAAAAGGTGCTCTTACAATTATAAAAAATAAACCATAAAAAATTCATACAAAACCACTTATAAAATATGGATCGCTTTATTTCTTCTTTCCAGCTGTAACTGATATCCGTCCGAATCTCGTAACATGATGTCACACTTGACAGTTAACGGTGTCTGCAAATCAGCTTCACAAGACATCGCCTTTGGAAGGAACTTGTAGTTTCTAAGCAACGTAGCTAACACCGTCTTCATCGACATCATCGCGTACTGATAGCCTGAAGAGGTTGTGAAATACATATTATTCTTTATTGTATGAATGTAAAATTAAACATAATATTGCGTGAAAAGTTAAATATGCCGTATTAGGACAACGTGGCAGACTCCACCTTTCTCTAAGCAACCTTTTCGCATAATCGCGACCATTAAAGAAAATTGAAAAATGTTCAGATTCCAAGTTTTCTATCGGCGAAGCCGTTAATCCAAAACGTCGTTTATACTGAATTTGGTCCCCTTTTTACATTTATGTTTTTGATAGAATTTTTATTTTGAAGTTTAGACATGTTGTGTGGGCATAAAAAAAATTAAAAAAGGAAAAATTGGGTTAACTTACCAACACAGTTTCGTGGACCATTGCTGAAGGGCATGAAAGCGTGGGCGTAGTGTATATGGCCATTCAGGAAACGATTAGGATCAAACTTTTCGGCATCGAGACCCCAGTACTCAGGGTTACGGTGAATCGACCATATACTTACGACGACCCCAGTACTTACAGGCAATGTGATTCCGGACGCTATAAAAATACACTCGTTATGTATCGTAAAAAAATAGGCAATTTCTTAATTGCTACAAGCACTAAGACTATTACTTAAAAAAAACATCTATCAACACTACTTCTGCAAATACTTTTTTTTTTCATCCAGTTTCTTCTTCGTGGGTTGATATGCTATAATTTACCATTATTCGTACATATTGACTGTTTCGTTGGTCTAGAGGTTGTAGTAGTGCGATTGTTGATCATGAGATCCTAGGTTCGAATCAAACGTCGGGCCAAAAAATTTATTACAGTTTTTCCGTCAAGAAATTCTCGGTAGCTGCCCGGATTCAGAAAGCTGGCGGTGTCTCACCCCAGTGCCTCGGAAAGCATGTAAAACTGTTGGCCCTACACCTGATATCTCTCCGGTCGTGTCGATTTACCGTGCCATTGGATTATGAGAGTGAGGGAATATAGAGAGCACCTGCGCTTGCGCTTACACTTGGGCAGTTTAATCCTGTTGTGCGCCGGTGGCTAGTCTCCGTTGAGGCAGGCCGCCGTGACAGGAATTCAGTTTGAGGGACATTATTATTATTATCCATACAAGCTTTGAGGCATACCGATTTAGAAAAAAATGATTGCGGCAAACTCATGAACATCTGAGTTTGCTGCTCCCATTTTTATAGAAGTAAGAGTGACAAACGAGGTATGTTAGTAAATAAATACTGCAACTCATAACTTACGAGTAATCGAAGTGGTCGGCGTATTCGTGGTATATTTAAAATCTGGTATAATACACCAAATGATTACCCCGTCATTAGGAGCTTTAAGATCATTTTGGTAGCCCTACGATACGACATTATAATTGTAAATAAAAAATTTGTTTTAACTCATCACGTTTTACAATAAAGTGGTATTTCACGACAGCCCTTCTCAAGTTCACAAGTACAAAAACATAGGCCTCCCCCAAGGAATATCACAAAGCTCGGTCCCGAGACATCTGCATTCGTCGACTTCCTGCATGTCTTACCAGGTCGTTATTCCATCTAGTGGAGGGCCGTCCTACATCTCGCTTACCGGTACGAGGCTGCCACTCGAGAGAAACCTATCTGTTGGGAGATACTATTGAGATCATTGAGCATAGTGCTGAGGTCCCCGAGCGATATGCCATAAGGATTATACCGTCGGCAAATCGAATCGAAGGTGAGTAATGTACTCACCATTGATACTGTATCTTTCCAGTCCAATAGCTTGAAAACATCTTCCAGTGCAGCGGAGATATAACGTCACCCTGTCTTACATAACTCTGCAGTTAGTTAGTGGGTTTCGTACTCTCTCTCTCTCTCTCTCTCTTTCTGTACTCGGATAGTCATCGTAGCCCTACTGTGCAAATACTTCAGCACTATATACGGACAGTCAACTTGGCACTGCTAAAAGGATTGCAACACTGCCCAAATTTCGACGGAATCAAAGGCTTTCTCATAGTCCAGAAACGCAAGGCATTTTGATATATTGTACTCTTTGATCTTCTGTATAATAATCGAAGGGATCGTATGTGGTCTATGGTATTAAGCCCTATTCGGAAACTAGTTTTTTCGGGAAGGTGGAAGTCGTCAAGTATGCATGCGAGACGATTCCTAATAACTCTCGAAAACTGCACGTAGACGCGGTGTAGAAGGGAAATTGAAAATGTTTAGTTCTCTGAGAGATTGGTTTTGCCGTTCTAAAATAAAAAACCACGCCAATCATAATACACGCCTCTTGAATTGAGTCACGAATAGCTTCTGAAGGATTTTTAATCCACTTTCAGAAGCTCTGCTGTGATTCCATCCTCGCCTGAGGCTTTGCTATTTTTAACGTGCTGGAGAGCTAAACTAATCCCTCTCAAACTGACTTCTAGAATATCATCGTAGTGTCGGATAAGACTTAATCTTGGATTGTTACTCTAACTTGCATGTGGATCCAACGGTGACTTGTATAGCTACTCGTAGAACCTCTCAATCTAAATAAAAATCCAAGACGTCCCGAAAACGATGTTGTCACATTAGATCTGCAGCTACAACAGTTGGATAAGTCAGATCTCTGGCAAAGGCTTTGATTTCACTCGAGCACTTCTTTAATACGAGTTTTTTAGAAGTTGCGAGAGCCCCGGCGCGTGCATTTGAAGATACGTCTCTTCAATTGTCGGTATGCATGTTTAATGTTATGTTGGAAACGTTACATTTATTGAGGTCAACGCACCGTCCCCAATGCTCTAATCTAAAGCCCCAAAAATTTTCACCTCGAATTTAAAAACCGTTTACAGCGCCTATAATTTGAATGACAAGCTCATTGTAACTATCCTAATATCCATGTGGTCAGCGCTAAGATGTTACAATCATCAACAGCCATAAGATTAAGAGTTACACTCTCGGACCGTTCTTTATGTTCTGCTTTGATGGGTCTTGCTGAACTAAGCGCTGACAACATGGATATTTGGATAGTTACAATGAGCTATTCATTCAAATTCTAGGCGCTGTAAACGGTTTTGAAATTCAAGGTGAAAATTTTTGGGGCTTTAGATTAGAGCATTGTGGACGGTGAGTTGACCTCAATAGATGTGACGTTTCCAACATAACATTAATGAAATAATACTAGTTTTTACGGAATTTATCGCGTATATTTAACTTTTTAATACCCGACGTTTCGAACGCTTTACAGCACTCATGGTCACGGGCGGGACTGAGATGTTCAACGTCCATATGTCATAGTTAACCGCGGTTACCATAGATTAAAATTTAAATTTTGTTCCGATCTATGCAGTATGAACTTATGGTATCTTGAAGTCTTGCAGTTGTATGCTTGGGTTGGGATTTAATTTTATTTATTATAGGATCCCAAGCAGATGGTAGCACCCAGCCATCTTCTCTATTGAAATTAGGATGTTTTTTGATTTCAATAGCCTCGCGAATCATCCTTGGAAGGAATCGGTGTTCTTTAGCGAGGATTTGCGGTCTATCAAATCTGATGTAGTGACGGGGGCGATCCTGTACGTGTTCACAGACTGCAGACTTCCCGGAGCGTCGATTCTTCACATCAGCTATATGTTCTTTAACGCGGGTTTTTATTGATCTTTTAGTTTGTCCTATGTAGGAGAGACCACATTCACAATCAAGCTTGTACACTCCTGCATCTTGCAGAGGGACATTACACTTGACTGATGGTAAAAACTGACCAATCTTCTTCAGCGGCTTGAAGTATGTTTTGATGGAAGCGCGCTTCAAGATGTAGCCAATCTTGTCAGTGACTCCTCTAACATATGTATACATATTTAACGGTTAACTATGACATATGGACGTTGAACATCTCAGTCCCGCCCGTGACCATGAGTGCTGTAAAGCGTTCGAAACGTCGGGTATTAAAAAGTTAAATATACACGATAAATTCCGTAAAAACTAGTATTATTTCAATGTGTAGTGTTCGCGTAAATATAAGAAATCATTATAACATTAATGTTCATTATGCCACTTACCATTCGGTTATATACCAGTTTTCACCCTCGTGATAACTGAAACATCACTAAACAGATGCCGTCTGCTCGTCAAAATGAACTCGATCTCATTTTTTCTCAAACATATCCGCTTTCTTAATAATACTAAATCTGTTGGTTATGCTTCTATTACTACACATATACTGAAATCATGTGTGAAAGAATTTGCACCAATTCTGACGTATTTAATAAACCTTTCTTTCATACATGGAAGATTTCCAGATAAATTAAAAACATCTACAGTCAAACCCTTATTTAAAAACGATGACCGTCATGAGATTCATAACTATAGGCCGATTACGTTGATACCTATTCTATCCAAAATATTTTAAAAAGCCATGCATAGTCGAATTATTAGTTTTGTAGCAAAATATAATATACTCAGAAACGAACAAAATGGCTTTCAAAAACATAAATCTACTACACTTGCTACCTTTTCACTGATATGTCGAATAACTGAATTTATTAATAATAGAGTACCAACAGTAGGCATCTTTTTTGATATGTCTAAAGCCTTTGACTGTGTAGAACACAGTAAGTTGTTGTACAAATGTGAAAAACTAGGAATCAGAGGACCGGCTTTGGAATGAATCGAAAGTTATTTGAAAAATCGGAAACAATGTGTTGAAGTATCACGTATTAATAATAAACTAGAGTTAACATATTACAGATCTCCTTATCTACAAAATGACTATGGGGTACCTCAAGGGAGTGTGTTAGGCCCTTTATTGTTCATTCTATACATAAACGACTTACCGAGTATAACAAATCATCAGTCAATACTATTTGCTGATGACATATCAATTGTTATACCCCACACTAATAAGTCAGAGATATATGAACAAGAAATAAATTCTACTATAGAGTCAGTTATATCATGGCTAGAAGATAATAATTTACGAGTCAACACTAACAAAACTAAATATATTCAATTTGGAAATTATAAATCAAAACCACAAAAATTGGATTTAAGATATAAGGACGAAAGATTAGTAGAGGTAGTAGATACACAATTCCTAGGTGTTACTATTGACCGGTATGTAAATTGGAAATTACACGTACAAAAATATGAAAAAGCTTAATCAATTTGTTTATGCACTGCGTAAACTTCAAAATGTAGCAGGTCCACAAGCAGCACGTATTGCTTACTACGGGTACGTTGAATCCGTCTTAAGATATGGACTACTCTTGTGGGGCAACTCAACTGACGCAAACAAAGCCTTCCTAAGTCAGAAGAAATGTATTCGTGCACTGTGTAATGTAGGCCCTCTTGAAAGCTGTAGACCCCTGTTCAAGGAAAAAAGAATTCTCACCTTAACTGGTTTATATATATTAGAAATCTGTGTTTTCATTAAAAATAATTCTAATCAATTTGTATATATAATAACTCTCCAGCAAAAAGAGATCCGACACGTCTACTCATGCCATCTTGTAAAACTGAATTATACCAGAGGAATTGCCTCATAATGTGTATCAAAGTTTATAATAAAGTTCTTAAAAATATTTGTGAACAGCCATTAAGGCGAATGAAAAAAAGTTTAAAGCATTGGCTAATAAATACTGCCTTTTATAATATCAAAGAATTCTTTAACCATAAATTTTGATTTTATTTTTATTGATTTTGCTTAAATAAGTAAATTACTATAGATAGATCCAGGATTTTGCGTGATACTTCTCAATTGAACAAAAATTAAATTTTTCTAATTTTGTTATGTTTTCCTAAAAACATAAATATCAATTGTTTATGAAAGAAAAAGAAAATTTATAAAAGTGATAATTTCTAATTTTATTTTTTTTTTAATTTGTTTTTTAACATATTTATTTTAACAATTTTTACGCATGCCACAAAAGGCAAAACATGTGGAAACAAATATTGACTCTGTATCCATCTGTCCGTACCCATGTTTTAGCGAAATAAATGATTTGATTTCTGTGGGGTCACATTTGGAAGAAAGGGTGCATTGTAAAGAATTTTTTTCCTCCATTAAGTCAGTCAGCTGCCCAAATTCTTAGGTTCCGTTGCCTTATACCGAATTTCCCTACCTTCAGCTTACCGTTCCTTCTTATGCCTAATTGAAGTCTCCCATTAACACCATACCGTGGTGTGAGTGCTCCATGCCGGATGTGATGTTCATACAGCGCTTGGTTCGCAAAGCACTCCTCTTCCTGGACATCCACAAGTCGACTGAGCGTGGCGAAATCCCTCCGATTGTGCTGAGGACGTTTGTTTCAGAGTTGGCACCGGTTCTAACGCGTCTTTTCCGGTACTGCTACTCCCTAGGCGTAGTCCCAAAATCAAGGAAGACGGCTTTCGTCCAAACAACCTCTAAAAAAGGCAACAGCTCAGATCCATCAAACAACAGGCCTATCGTCATCAGCTCCTTGCTCTTCAAAATAATGGAATCTATTATAAACTGCCAGCTCTTGCGCTACCTTGAGGATCAGCAGCTGATTAGTGACCGCTGAAACAGTTTTCGTCGGGGTCGTTCAACTGGTGATCTTCTGGTCTACCTGACGCATTGATGGGTGGATACAGTAGAGTCCAAGGGGGAGGCATTGGCCGTTAGTTTGGACATTGCGAAGGCATGCGATCGGGATTGGCACAAAGCGCTTCTTTTGAAGCTCCCTTTCTATGGTGCTTCCCGAGAAATTGTGCAATCGGATCACCAGCTTTTTTGCAGATTGCAGCATCAAGGTCGTCGTAGACGGTGCATGCTCTGATTACAAGCCTATTGGTGATTTCTTAAGTTTACGCGAACACTACACATTGAATAAAACTAAATTTACGGATTTTATCGCGTTTATTTCACTACTTTTACTTATTTTTAATTCCCGACGTTTCGGGTGCTTTACAGCAACCATGGTCACGGGGGGGACTGAGATGTTTGACGTCCCAATGTCATAGTTAGTCCGGCTACCTTCAATATTTGAATATTAATTTAATTAAAAATAAGTAAAAGTAGTGAAATAAACGCGATAAAATCCGTAAATTTAGTTTTATTCAAGCCTATTGGTGTTAATACTGTAACCTTTCCAGTCCAGTAGCTTGAAAACGTCTTCCAGTGCAGCGGTGAAGATTTTCGGAAATATAACGTCATCCTGTCTTACATAACTCTGCAGTTGGGTGGGTTTCGTACTCTCGTTTTCTACTCGGATAGTTATTGTAGCCCTACTGTGCAAATATTTCAGCACTATTATATACCGACAGTTAACTTGGCACTGCTAAACTGACTGCAGCGTCACCCAAATTTCGACGGAATCAAAGGCTTACTCATAGTCCACAAACGCAAGGCATTTTGATATATTGTACTCTTTGATCTTCTGTATAATTTTCGAAGGGATCGTATGTGGTCTATGGTATTAAGCCCTATTCGGAAACTAGTTTTTTCGGGAAGGTGGAAGTCGTCAAGTATGCATGCGAGACGATTTCTAATAACTCTCGAAAACTGCACGTAGACGCGGTGTAGAAGGGATGTTGGGTAAAGCTGTATAATTTTGGAAGGGTACGTATGTGGTCTATGATATTAAAGCCTTTTCATAAAATAGTGATTCCTAATGACTCTCGCAAACTCACACGTAGACGCTGCTCAGAAGAGAAATCAAAAATCTATAGTTCTTCAAGAGAGTGATTTTGCCTTTCTAGAATAACAAATCCACGCCAATCATAATGCACGCCTCTGGAACCTTCCTCCTCCTAGTACCTCGCAGTGCTTCTGAAGGATTTTTCATCCGCTTTCAGAAGTTCTGTTGTGATTCTATCCTGGACCGGGGCTTTGCTGTTGTTAATGTGCTGGATAGCTATTCTAATCTTTCTCAAACTGACATCTAGAATATCATTGCAATAGTGTCGGATAAGGCTTACTCTTGGATTGTAACTCTAACTTGCATGTGGCTCCAACGATGACTTGTATAGCTACTCGTAGAACCTCTCAACCTCAATCAAAATCCCAGGCGTCCCGCAAATGATAACTATTATATTAGGTCTTTTGCTTCGACAGTTGGATAAGACAGATCTCTGGCAAAGGACTTGATTCGATCACTTCTTTAATACGAGCTGTATAGAAGTATGCGAGAGCCTGCCGCGTGCGTTTGAAGATACGGCTGTTCAATTGCCGGTATGCTGTCATTTCTTATGTTGACTGCAGCTTCATTTCTCGTCTAACATCCACAAGATTAAGAGTGTGATGGATTTTTTGTTCTACCGTGACGGATCTTGCAGAACTTAGCACCTACCACAAAGATAGTTTCCACGAGCTTGTCCTTCATATCGTCTACTGTTATTCAATCTTTTAGGCACTGAAAACGGTTTTGTAATTCTAGGTGAAAATTTTTGGGGCTTTAGATTAGAGCACGATATGGACGTGGATAGTGACGCTTTCAGCTTAACATTAACGTGTGCCACTTACCATTCGGTTATCGCTGCCAGTTTTTACCCTCGTGATCACTGAGACATCACTATTTAGTGTCGTCGTGAACCGTCTGCTCCTCAAAATGAACTAAAGCTCCGTAATTCGAGCTAATTGTTGCAAGAAGATGTTCGAATTATGGAATGTCTTCGGAAAAATCAAAAAATATTTTTAATATACAGCTGCTGGATTTTCTGTCTTATTTAAATAATTTAATTTTGCCCACAGATAACTGATGCCATGTCCGAATCTAAAAAGAAATGTAGACAGTACAGTGTCGATTATTTTAAATTTGGCTTCATTCCATCATTGCCGGACAAACAATTGCCTATGTGCCTTTTATGCAACAAAGTTTTGGGCAATGACGCTATGAAACCATATAAACTGCAAGATCATCTGAGAAGATGCCACTCGGATAAAACAGAGAAAGATTTGAGATACTGTCAAATACTCAAAGATAAACTTCAGAAGAGACTTACACTGGACGGAATGTTCGCTTCGACGTCACAAAGAAATGATGATGGTTTGCGGGCGTCTTACAATATCTCGTTACTTATAGCAAAATCCGGAAAACCGCATACTATCGGAGAGAAGTTAATTTTGCCAGCCATTGAAGAGGTTTTAAAAACTGTTTTACACAAACCTGCATCTGATATCATTAAAAGAATTCCCTTAAGCAACAATACTGTTGAAAGACGTATTGATGAAATGAGTTCTGATATTGAAAGCTTCTTATGTAATTATTTGCAAACGACCCATTTCTCTATACAACTGGACGAGTCAACTTTACCTGATAATGCAGCATTATTATTGGCATATGTTCGTTTTATTATGAATTAAGAAATCTACGTAGAACTGCTCTTCGCAAGAACTTTGATAACCGACACTAAAGGTGAATCAATATTTCATGTTTTGAAGGATTACTTCATTGAAAAAGCAATTCCTTTATCAAATATAATATCAGTAGCTACAGATGGAACATCTGCCATGGTTGGACGTTATTTAAAACAAAATATGTCAGGGCTGTTAGCAATACATTGCGTCATCCATCGACAACATTTAGTTGCTAAAAATTTGAGTGTTAGATTGCATGAATCACTTCATTTAGTCATTGATGCAGCAAACCGAATCCGAAGCAACGCGTTGAATACGCGATTATTTGCGCAGTTGTGTGAAGAAAATGACGAACACTTTCATCAATTGATCCTTCACACTGAAGTACGCTGGCTGTTGAAAGGCTTATGTTTGACAAGATTTTTTGCACTTTTTGAGACTATTTTAGAATTTCTCGATACTAAAGATAAAATTTTAGAAGAAAATTTTTTGAAGAGGAAAACAGACATCGCCTTTTTAACAGGTTAAGGTATTTGTTTACAAAATTTAATATGGTTCATAAGACGACAGTTTAAATTTGATTAAAACAAAGTCCATCTTATCAGCGTTTCTTGCCAGAGTTAAACTAATGAAGCAAAATATTGGACGGGGCGAATTTTCTCAGTTCCCCAATTTGTCACAGACAAGCTGCCAGGAAGACGACGTTTCAACTTACGTTCAACATTTAAATGCCCTCTATACAGATTTTGAATTTAGGTTTGAGGATATTTTGACTATGGTAATACCACCGTGGATAATTAATCCATATGGTGACATAGAAGAAACGAATGTCATAATACAAGAGGAACTGACAGAACTAAGTACAAACGAAGAACTTAAGGTTCAGTTTAAAAAAGGATATCAGCAATTCTGACTGCAAAACAACATACCCGTTACTTATCCTGTATTATGGAATACAGCGAAGAAATTTTTAATTTCCTTTCCATCGTCATACGTAGTGGAAAGGGGGTTCAACGCTGTTACCAATCTCCTAACGAAAAAAAGAAACAGACTGGACATCATTAGCCAAGGAGATTTAAGATTAACCCTTACAAAATTGACGCCAAATGTTGATAATTTATTATTAAAGCATCAGGTTCATCCTTCTTACTAAAAATATTGACTTATTGCTTATGTTGTTTTATTTATAGTTTATTTTATGTTTAATGCTACGTATATTTTACAGACAGAACAGATACAAAATTTTATTTTGAGTAGTTTTAATTTAAATTCAATTAATAAATGTATAAATTAACATGTGTTATTACTTTAAGTTTTTAACACTTAACTTCACTACAGTTAGAAATTTACAGGAAATCAATATCAGGTAAGTAGGGGGTCTCCCCAACACTGAAAAACATGGAAAGGGGTCTACGACACAAAAAAGTTTGGGGAACTCTGTTCTAAAGTATCTAGATTGTATTTTAATCTTAACAAAGGCTGAGAGAGGGTGCTACACTAACATTTTAGCAGATTTGGTAAGACTTAGATCGCATGTTACTGAGACTGACCCTATTTTCATTTGCCAAAACTGGTCCTAAACTCGGCATAGTCCCCAAGAACTTCTTGAAAGAAAAACTACCTACCTACTACAATTATACGACTTGACTCGTAAATCGTGCACAGTACCTCGTGCACAGCCGGGCACAGTCGTGTGACAGTAGTAAACTATAGGAACCTATTAAACGAATAGTCTTATATTTTATGAATACGTACATACTATTGTGTTATCATGTTTGGTTTGATGCATTTGGTCATAAAATGGTGCCCGCCAAATAGGTAAAGGGCCTATATAAGGTAAATGTTGTTGTTTGTTACCTACAAAGTAGGTAGTTTTACTTTCATGAAGTTCAAAAGGATTGTGCCGAGCTTAGGACCAGTTTTGGAAAAAGGCTTTAGGGGTCTCTCTCAGTTACATGCGATCTAAGTTTTTCAAATCTGCCAAAATATTAATGTAACACACTTCTATCAGCCTCTAACGAGGGGAAACGCCTGAGGATTTTGTTCGTAAAGTTTTTTACCTTAATAATATTTATTTTTATTTTTAGATAGTAATGAGCAAAATCAATTAACTAACAACAACTCAGTGACGCATGATAACTATTACAATGAACCTTCTACGAGTCGCAGTCGTAGACATACTCCGGTAAATTACAGACCGAGTATGTCACCAAATGGAGAGCCGTTTTTTTCCAGCAGTCTCCGAATACCTACTACATGCAGATGCAAGCCTTAATTCCAGTCCGGTTCGACTTTTAACTTTTTTATCAAGCCCATTTACAAGCAAAAACCTGAACGAATTTAATATTTTTACAGAGCATCACTGCCTTTTATTTTTTTACCTAGTCCTCAAAAGTCAATATCAACCACTAGATAGCTTAGCTTAGCCATCGCATGAAAACACAATGTATATCTCACAGGTAATACATATTAATATTATATTAAATTAGATTGTTTCGTGCGATTGTCAAGTCAATCTATTTATTAAAAAAATAAAAGATTTTTAACATTGATATGGCCACTATAAAATGTTGTTAGGTTAGCTAATTGTGTAATAACTTAAAACAGAAGAACCCTTAAGTAGGGACTGAATAAATTTACCGACTTAGTATTACATGGATCTCATAACTTTTTACGGTAGAAGAACTGAGTTGCGAGACTTGGTTTTTTTACAAGTTATGTTTTTGATGGCATCTCATTTCTTTTTGTATATACACCTATTGTACACATACAAGTACACTGAATCTTTCACAGCAAATGTAACTTTGTAATTCTATATATTTATATAGGATCACAAAGTTATTTATGCAGTTGGTGTATCTAGAAAACTGGACCGAAATTGAAAAATATTTTAGCTTTTCCTTGATTTATACAATAAACACTAATTGTGTTCTAAATTTGAAGCTTCTATGTCTGCTAGAAGTGCCTTAGAGTTTTGATGATCGGTCAGTCAGTGAGTGACAAAATTTACTATTACTATTAAACTACTAGTTCAAATTTAATGAAATTTGAAATATGCTATTATGTTTATGCAATGCCCACTTGGTCTCTGAAAATTCAGTTCCTAGTTTTATTCACAACGGAGTTATAGGGGATCGAAAATGGTCTGAACTGCTTCGAGAAAAGTATGGTACGGCCGTTCCGCTTTTTTTTTTTTTCTAGAATAGGGTGACAAACGAGCACACAGTCCACCTGATGGTAAGTGGTTGCTGCGGCCCATAGACATCTACATCTATCTTCTATTGCAAATCAAAATGCAAATGCGTTGTCACCCATGAGGACTGAGATGGAATGCCTCATTTCCAGTAAAAAGGGTCTCCAGTTCTCTACACTCACCATACGAAATACAGCAGCATTAAGCTACTATTTCACGCTGGTATTCTGTGAGAGCGTGGTCCTTCCCCGGTCGAGCCGACCCATTCGTGCTACAACTATACTACTAATATAACTGCAGCATGGCTCTACCACGTAAAAAAGCTTTTTTGCTCGACTTGGCGGGGGCACTGCTGTGCCCTCAGATTAAAAAGCACTTGAACACAAACTGTTCCTCACAAGATATAGAATCAGCTTTAAAAATAGGTAGGAGCGGAGAATAACCTTCACCGACTAAAATAACGTTTTGTAAATTAAGCCTTAATACAAACATTTTTAAAACAAAAAAGCAATAAGGCTTTACTAATTACTATATTAAAAAGGATTTTACACCACATGTACTGAAGAAAGAACTCCAGAAAGAAGTGGACGTGGCTAGAAGACGGACCGAAATTATCTATATATGTCTTTACTTGTATCTAGTATCTACTTAGATACAAGTAAAGACAGTCAACTATATCAAAAAAGAAATTTGTCTTAATCACCTGACTGATCCGAACAACTCTATCGCAATACAACAAGACAGACATCACTTTCTTTTTTCTTCTTCAACTTGCTAGCACGAAATTCTAAGCAAACACTAACAACCACCTGTCCCTCCTCCTAAAAAAATTGCGTTTAACAAAATTTCCATTTTTACTTTCCCAACATGGCTGGTTCCCATGGAAGTTATAGACGGCAACCCTCCATATACAAACATAAAGAAAGTGTTAACAAAAAAGTCAATACGCTGTATATAGCTGTGTTAAACGTGAAATCACTTATAAAAAGATTTATCGAACTAGGACGCGCTATTTCTAAACTAAATTGCCATATTGTAGGACTTTCTGAAACGAAAATAGAGGGATAACAAGTTGAAGATAATGCTACGAGCTTAGGGTTCGTGACAATAAAAACTGCCGATAGAATTACCAAAATTGACACTATAATTACTGAACACCAAATAAAACTTAAATCACACTAATAATTATTCACACTTTAGTTCACTTTATTTCACTCCGAAAGCTTCGCTCGTACCGCCAATTCAATACTGCCCCGGTCGCGGCCTTTAATGCCTTTATATTTTTTACGGCCTTTTCCACCGAAACATCTAGATTATTCCAGCAAATACCGGTACCGCCCGACTAGGTGTAGAAAGTTCGAGTTTGAAGTTTTCTAGAAATCTTAGTTTTTCTATTCGATACTAGATGGCGCTGGAGGTGGAAGGTTCTAGCTAGGCGTTTTCTAGAAGGCTCTCCTCACTCCGCTACCGAACCCTAGATGGCGCTAGGGGCATTAAGTATAGTGCAACACTGCCCCCTCCTAAGACATGCTCGTCCCGAGCATTATCTGCCCCGTAATAACGCGCCAGTCAATCCACATGGACGATCTTAGGAGTTCCTCCTGCACCTTTCTGTATCCGGTTGGTTACGTCATTTATCCTTGTCACAATCCGGTACGGTCCTTCCCATTTAGCTTGAAGTTTACGAGATTTCCCTTTGCTGCGGACTGGATTGTGCAACCACACTAGTGAACCTTTGTCAAACCTCTTGTTGTTAATTTTGCGGTCATACCGGGTTTTTATCTTTTCAGACGCGATTGTCTGACGTGCTCATAAATGTCAATCATTTTGTTCCGCAAGTCATTTGCATAATCGGTTATACTGCGTGAGGCATCAGGTGGTATCCCGGTGATCAGGTCTGCAGGCAGCCGTAATTCTCTTCCAAAGTTTGCGAAAGCTGGTGTCACTGATGTACTTTCGTGAACAGTGCTTTGATATGACAACAAAAACGGTTGTATGTGTTTGTCCCAATCTCGTTGCCGATTTTCCACAACTTTTGCTAGGTACCTCTTCAATGTCAGATTGAATCGTTCTACCATTCCAACAGATTGTGGGTGGTAAGAAGTCGTTCTTGTTTTATGAGTACCCATAACTCGGTAAGTTTCCTGGAATATTTTAGACTCAAAATTCCTTCCTTGATCGCTGTGAATCTCTAAAGGTACTCCAAAACGACAGAAGATTTCATGAACTAGTTTATCTATAGCTGTTGAAGCTTCTTGATTTGGAATGGCGAAGAATTCTGGCCACTTAGTGAAGTAATCCATGACTATGAAATACTTGTTACCACTTTCACTTTTCGGAAACGGCCTCGAAACATCAATGGCTATTCTCTCCCATGGTGCACCAACATTGTACAACTTCAATGCACCTCTACTATGAGTATGAAGTCCCTTTACAGCCGCACAAATTGTATATTTGCGACACCAGTCCTCGACATAGTTTCAATAGTGGACCCAGTAAAACAAACATTAATTTTTATATATTAGGTATTATATACACCGCGGGGCGAAAAGCTAGTAGTATATATATTATTTACTACTAGCTTTTCGCCGCGAGGTGTTACGTAACCAATTTTCAAGTAACAAAATTCGTTTAATAATTTTTCATCATACATATAAGCCATGGTAGCTCAGATGGTTAGCGCTTGCTATAAATTTCACAGTACGCGATCAACCCGAGTATGATCCCCACCAGCACCAATGCAATTGTCAATTGCAATTTTAAGTAATGATTTACTACGTGCTCGGCCGTGAAGGAAAATATTGTGAGGAAACACTATATATTTCGAAGACATATTTTTATTTTTTATAGCATAGGGTGACAAACGAGCACACAGTCCACAGGATGGTAAGTGGTTGCTGCGGCCCATAGACATCTACATCTATCCTCGATTACAAATCAAAATGCATATGCGTTGTCACCCGTGAGGACTAAGACGGAATGCCTCGTTTCCAGTAAAAAGCTCCGGTTCTCTACACTCATGATTATCATGACACTGCAGCATTAAGCTAGTATTTTACGCTGGTATTCTGTGAGAGCGTGGTCCTTCCCTGGTCGTGCTGAACCATTCATGCTACAATTATACTACAAATATAACTGCAGCATGGCTCTACCACGTATAACACAAATATGAAGTTCACCAACACGCATTGGGGCAGCGTGGGAACACCTCCTAGCCCTAAAACCTTATCAGAAATAAGTGAGACCTGTGCCCAGCAGTAAGTCGTATATATGCTGTAACTTTAACCTTAACATATACATATAAAATGGCTCCATAAAGTGAAAAGTGTGAACAAACTGTACACCCTATTTCACTTACACATTTTAATTTTCCAAAATATTTTCTTTTGTATGCCCACGTAATATAAAGAACTATTGTTCTAATTTCACCCTTCTTTGTCAAGTAATATGGGTTGTACATCTTAACATAATATTTTTCATACAAACAGCATTTTCGTCTTACATTAACCTTATGGATACAGTTTTTAAACATAAAAAATGGATATCTTATTATTTTAATTTAACAGTATTTGTAACAGTTCTCAAATAAATAATACTATTAATTAAATAAGATAACATTTTAGATTTATAATAATCTAATGTTATATTTTATGTTATTTCGTATATTTTATTGTTCATGGTGCAGTGGCTTAGCAATGAGTGGCTGCACTGGGGGCCGCGGGTTTGAATCCCGCACGGAACAAGTATTTGTATGGCCTATAAATAATTGTTCCGGGTCTGGATGTTTGTCCTTGTGCAATTTATGTTTGTAAACTGCCTTCATAATATAGGAGAAAATCCTAGTGTGGGGGGTAACATTTAAAAAAAAACTATAAGCAACTTACTTGCTAAAAAATTCATTGTGGTGCAATTCTTTGACTGAAAACTTGAGCTGCATACTTTACCTTCATTTTAGGCAATTTATCTTGTTGCACATGATGAATTGTTAATTTGTTTAACATTCTTAAATCATCTTCTTCAACATCAACTTCTAAAAAAATTTTTAATGTTCTCGTCTTGCCATCATGACTTCCCCATTGAAAATGAATCTTATATTTTTACTAATCCATTTCTTAGTCCCTTTAATAAATGGGGAGGATTATAAATATGGAATAAAGGTATATTATCAATTTCTATTTTACTGCTTTTGTAGACTTTATTATGCCTTGAATATTTTTCTTTTAAAAGATAATTAATTGCAGATACATTAGATGCAAATTGTAGCAACAATAATTAAGCCACATTCTCTTAATTTTCTAATAATGTCAATTATTAATGCCTTCAATATATGACTTTTAGTTGCTGTTTGGCAGAACTGGTAACAAATGGCTGTTTGTACTTGCTCTTTATCTCTTTTATCATAAAAACAAGACAATGGTCTGCAATTTTCTCAGTATCTCTTTCAAAACCAATTATCTGATCAATACTCCTATTATAATATAAACCAGGAGGTAAGGCAATCTCATCAAACATTAAGTTGCATAGCCATTCAGGTGTCATTTTATCCACTTTTTTCTTCAAATTATTTAGAATATTTTCATTCGATCCTGGTTCAATTCATATACTTATAAAGATTTTCTGTAGAGTAAGTTTGGATGGTAGTACCAAAATTTTGGTTAAAAAGTTATAAGCCATAGAACTTTGTATTAATATTGATAATGCAAAAATTTTCTCTTTTAGAGTAAACTTTCTGCCTTTTAGTTTCTGTAGAGATTTCAATTGAAGTTTTATAAAATTCGATATTGTTTTTGGCAGCTTATCAGTTATATTTATTAAGCTTTAATTTCTGCTTACCATCTCTGCTACATGGTAGGACTTTTTAACATCTTTGCATTTATTTTGTAATTTCAACAGCCTCGTTTTTAGTTGTTGCTAAGTCTTAAAATTTTTAATCTTCTCCATGTAAAACACTTTCTTCTTACTTCCAGCTGAAAGCAAACAGAATAAAAAAAATATATTTTTCTGTTAAAAGATATACAAAAACTGTCAGTCATTCAATTGCCTTTTATAAGATAAACTGACTATTGTCTGTGGCTTAACTCAAACAGTCGTAGGTTTTTTATATAGATAAGGGTGGCAAGCAAGCACACAGTCCACCTGATGGGAAGAAGATGCTGTGGCACATAAACATCTACATTTATCTGCAATTTAGAATCAAAATGCAGATGCGTTGTCACCCCCGAGGACTAAGTAAGACTTGTTTACAGTAAAAAAGAGTCTCCAGTTCTCAGTCACTATACGAAACACAGCAGCATAAAGCTGTTATTTCACGCTATTATTGTAAGAGCGTGGTCATCATACACTGGTTGAGCTGGCAAATTCATGCTACAACCATCAATATAGCTGCAGCGTGGCTCAAAATCAAACTACATTTCTTGCTTTAAAAAATGATGAGACTCTCAGGCACAAACATACTCCCTATTCCATTCAAAAATCCTTCCTAGCTGGAGTTTATGCTAAAAAGGTTAAAAAAGGTTATTTGCATGCAAATTCCATGTTTCTCACTTTAATAGTTAATAATCTGCTATAATAAATCAGTTAATCCAGCTATTTCACTTTATTTATACATAAGTATGAGATAATAGTATTGTTTAACCTAATTGAATGCGACAGATTTTTTATTTTTCCTTAGTCTTTTCTGTATAATTAAGTCAATACAAATTTGTATACATCTATTAAAAATGGCAGACTGTAAAAATATAATTCAAACATGGTTACAAAATTGTCATATGATGATACAGAAAAGTTTCTGCTTTTTTTAAGTTAATTAATGATAATATATTTTACCGAAATAACACTTATCAGTTAGTATGTTATTCATTTTAAAAAACGGAAAATATTTATGTTTCTATTAGCACATATACTTGAGATACAAGCTTATCCTAGTTCAGGTGCCTGTTATAGTAGACTGTTTTAAATTAGGATATTATTTTAATTAATTGTACAGTTTATTGAAATAAAAAATATAAAATTAAATTTAAGCATTGACCTACTACTAAATGAATAGAACAAAATTCACGAAAAATGTGTCCCAGTTAACCGATTATAAGTGTAGGAACAAATATAGAAATATAAAAAACTATAACATCCTAGTGCAAACCATATTATCGTTATAAAACTACTTACTTTTACTTGTGACAATTTATCAGCCTATTTCGACTAGCGGTTGCACTATTTTCACCTTATGAAGATACCAGTGAAAATTATAGTTATGGTTAATTATTTTACAATATGAATTTAAATTAAATACTATGTACACATCTATGCATAATATTACTTTTTAATGATTAAATATTAGTAGTTCTTGTGGAAAATAAATATAAATAGTTTTTGTATGTTTTCATAATACAGTATGGCATTTTGGAGATGCAAGTTGCTCGACAAAACTTATTTTTGCATTTTGAAACTTTTTTGGCTGGGACACCAGTTCAGACTCCACTTTCATTAAGTAATAGGTTACTGTATACAAGCATCAAAAACAGAAAAAAGAAGCAGACACTGAGGTGGAACTCGCTTCAACAAACACAATATGTTCTAATCTAATTTATTTTATGTTATTATAAAATGATATTTGACAATACAGCCAATTTATATTCAGCAGACATACTAACTAAATAATACATATTACTTGGTACGATTTTTACTTACCTCTTTGTTGTTGAGGTTTAGACTGTTTTCTAATTTGATATGCATCCTTTGAAGTAGAGGCCTTTGGTAAAGTTTCTGAAATAATATAGTGTATCATTATGCTTGGGTAAAAGATGCCAAAATTATTAATCGACAAATGCTTTTATTAATAAAAAAATTATTTATTTATTAATAAAAGCATTTGTCTTATTAAGTGGTATTTAACAAGTAGACTTACAATACACATATATGCCATGATCATGAAAATATACACATTTCTTATACTCTCTGATATGTATATCAATAACAAGTGTACATAACATTCATTTTTCTACATGGTAGAGCCACACTGCAGCTATATTATGGTTGTAGCATGAATGGGTCAGCTTGTAACTCGTAACGCATCTCCATATTGAGTGGGAAATATGTGGTTGGGGAAAAGAGGGTATAATCAAGAACACTGCACATAACCAGGACCAGGCACTCTCAGTGTGACAGGCATGCGCGTAAGTGTACTCTACTAATAACAAGCTTTAAATGAAAAAAATTACCTTCAGTAGCATGTGAAATTTCAGTATGGATATTCATCATCGTAGATCCAGTTGAAACCATTCCTAAAAACCAAATTATATTATATAAACATATGTATAATTAAGTTTTATGGAAGCTTACATACTTAGGTAAAAATTATTATTATTCTATGACAATTCAGGCAAGTTTTAAAATTAATTTTCTTAGAATTTGTGGTAGCTTAGTGAGTTAGCGCTTGCTGCAAATTTCACAGTACTTTAGCAACCTGGATTCGATCTCCACCGGCACCAATGAATTTGTTAATTGCAAATTTAAGTGGTAATTTACCACATGTTCTGCGTTGAAGGAAACATTGTGAGAAAACCGGCATGTCTGAGAAATGATAAACAAAATTTCGAAGACATTTGAAGTCCGCCAACATGCATTGGGACTGCGCGGAGGACACTTTTTTGCCCTAAAACCTTCTCAGAAGTGAGAGGAGGCCTGTGCCCAGCAGTGGGATCTATATAGGCTGTTACTTTTGTTTTTTAGAAGTATTCTTCATGTAAAATTTTCAAAATTTATTGACAAATTGCTTTTCTGTCCTAAAAAAATCTAATGTCTAACAGAATTTCATCTATGAAGGGGCTAACATTTCCAATATGGACCATCGATTTCAATGCCCATATTTTTTTTTGTAGATAGTACTCACTAAAAGAAAGCGTTTTGCAAAGTTTTGGGTTGCGGAAACTTACGGTTCATGAGATTTATTTTTTATTAACTTTTCATACAAATTGGCAAATTACACACAATTACAAAATAAATTTGACAAATAATTGATGTCAAACGTCAATGGGTGCGTTTGGCAGAAAAAAGCGCTAGCAAGCGCTTACAAGCGCTAAAATAGTTTTCGGCCAGGACACGATTGCTATAGCACGCGTCACGTAAAAATAACGCTGGAAGAAAGTGGTGGGAGTGTGTTTGCGCATGGGTACAACTACGCGGGAAGCAAAGCTCAACTGATGAACCAATAGCGCATCGGTAAACATGCGGCGCGTGGCTCACCCGCCCCGCGCCCTACCTCATACCACCAAGTAGACCGATAAATCGCCTATGCGCAGCTTGACCGCCAGCGTTCTTTTTACGTGACGCGTACTATACTTCAGTAGCGCTGACACAATCCGCCATTTTGCTTATTTAATTTGTTTGTTTTGAAGTAGAGTTTATAAGTTCTTTTGTGCAATATTAGTTTTAAATAATACAATGACATGAATAAACATATACATGTTATTAAGAATTCATGATTAGTTATTTTTTAATATAAATACTTTACAAACATATATTTAAATTAGGTTAGGTTCACCGGTTAAAACTAACATCGTGTCCTAGAGGAAAATAGCTACTTACGACTTGACAGCACTTACCGCTTACGATCGCCATTTTGCTTACAAGCGCTTGCTAGCGCTTTTTTCTGCCAAACGCACCCAATCACTTCACGTTTCAATTATAGTCTTCTTCTTCTTCTTCTTTTAAATTATGGCTTCTCTTAATTTTTTTCTTTTAAATTTCAATTATAGTCATATCTAAGAAATACCTTCTGACAGCTGTCAGATTTATTGCACCAAGCATGCCAACCAAAAAATGAGAACGCAACAATAATCGATTCTTTAAAAAAATCGATATCGATTATTTAGAGTTGGTAATCATTCACAGTTAGGTTTAAATAATACCAGAATAAATTAGAAACGTATAATTTAAAACAAAAGATTTGTCGTTTTCTTCGTATTTGTTGTAACTGCTTATTTCTAGAGGAAAAGTCATAAAAAATTAAGATTGAAACTAGATTAAAAATAAATTTTTTCAATCACTTTCACTACTACTAGTTGAGCTGTCATTGTAAGATTAATTAATTAATAAAAATTAATGTCTCTTTTAAAGTCATCCATAATCATGTTTTTTGTTTTTCCTACCACTTTTGCCCAATCATCCTTTGTGACATGGGTACATGCTTCCTTGAGCAAACCTTCCATCTTCTTCGTCGCGAAAGGTGGCTTGGTGTTAAGTCGTGCTACGTAGCCTATAAAAAAAGCATAAGATATTTTCATTTTGCGGGTGTTTAAGTAAAGTTAATATGTTTTCACTTTTCATACAAGAACTAGCCTTTGATTGGGGCCCAAATATATTCAATAGCATTATATTGGCAGTGGTATGGTGGTAATCTTATAACCTTATGCCCGTGCTCTTCTGCTAATTTATCAATAACATATAAAGGTTTACGTGGTTTATTTTGCTTTACTAATTGTATTAGCTCAGCTTTTAATAACTTCATGTCCGCTTCCACACCTTTGTGTTGCAGCCGTGCTATTAAATGTGCTTTCTTATTCGCTTGGGTTGGGGCTTTGTCGATTTGGACAGAATGGTACGGGGCGTTGTCCATTAATATGCTGCTATTCGCAGTAATATTTCGTAAAAGGTTTATAAACCACTCTTTGAATTTTTCTGCATCCATTTCCTCATGGTAATCTCTTGTACTCTTTGATTGGAAGGCTAATAAACAATTTTGTACAAATCCTCATCCGGCTGATCCCGCATGGCAAACTATGAGGCACCCACCTTTCTCCGTGGGCACCTTCGAGCAAGTTGCTGTATTGTCATCTGTCCATATTTGCGCTACAGTGTGGTTGGCTTTTAACCACGTTTCACCAAGAAATATGACGTTGTCCCAATCGTTTATATTTTTCATTTCTTTTAAAAATGTTATTGTTTGCAAGACTATGTCATGTCTCTCCATAATTATTTTACGTTTCTCAAGTTTTTTTTTTTGTATCGAAAGCCTATGTGTTTTAAAATGGTTCTCAATGACTCTACACTACCACTGTACAAACCGGTATCTATTAAACTTACTTGCAACTTCGCCATAGTAGGATATTCGCCTCTTATGAAATAGCCTTAGACATGTTTTCTAATTGCATCTGCGTCGAATTGATCGACAACTGTTACTGGTTTGTTCTTTTTTCGTTTTTTCGGCGCGTGAAGTAAATTATTCTCACTGCCTGAAGGTCCGTACTTTTCAGTGACGATCTTTGTAACGGTGCGTTTGCCAATCCCGAGTGCTTCACCGACACGATCCAGCACTTATGTCACTGGTAAAAGAGGCCCACCGTTTTGTGACTCACGTTCAAAATATTCGTATAATTTCACCACCAATGCACGAGCTTGACGGTTTAAAGTACGTCTACCACAACTACGTTTTCTTTTCGACATTATGATCACTTGCTTAGTCAGAGTCCAGTATATAAATTACCAAGGTCAACGAATATAGAAGAAACGGTCCAATAAGTTAAATCCGGGTCACGAAATAAGAAAACAAACACAAAATCAAAAAAGTTGCGGACAGTAAACTCCCAAAATGGCGGGAATGTTAACAAATTTAAGAAAAAAAAATAAACTTGTTTTATTTATGATTCATGTAATTGGAATATTAAAAATAAAATAAAATAAAACAAATAATACATTCAAGAAAATTACTAATAATTCGATTATTTGAATATTTTTGCCGATTATTCGCATAACAATGAATTTTAATCATCCAAGCACTACGGTGATCTACATAGCGACATATTATTGATATGACGTCAAGTAAAAAAAGTTGATACTGGTTATTTTTTAATATTTTGCTTTGTTTGAAAAATTTAAATTTAAATTGGTGATAAAAAACTATACACGTTGTAAAGAAATATAGATAACTTCATAATTCTTTGGATTTACGTAAAAGGTTATTTTAATCATGTGAGTACGCTTGTGCAAAGTTATTGCGGAATGATTAATGTGAAACGTCAAAAGGTATTTCTTAGATTTGGTTGACTATAGTGTAGTTTCCGAAAATTTTGAAACTATCGATACCTACTCGATACCATGTATCGCATCAAAAGTATCAATACTACTTGGTATCAAGTACATTTCGTTAATTTTGGAGACGAAAAATTATGACAAACCAATTAGATGCATATGAAGAGCTGATAAGTGCAATTAAATATGCATATAAAATAGAATAAAGTTTACTCTATTTTAATTCCACCTTAGTACTTGTATTTCATTGTTTGCAATTTTCTGTATTATCTAATTCTTACAATAAAGTGTTTACTTACTTATTTAATATCCAAAAAGTACCCAAAACCGAATCAGAGCACCCCACTATGCATGTGGTCTTGTCTGACCTATCCCTAGAGTGTATATAAGAGCTCGGAGGCGCGGAGGGAGCTCAGGTGCCGGGCTTTCCTACGCTAGGGCGCGGAGGGACTGCTCATCCTCAGCGCCGGAGCGCCGGAGCACGACTTCCCAGCTTCTGACCTCCCCCCCCCTCACCTGACTTCCCAACTACTAACCCACCACACCATTTCTCCGCTACGACCCCCCCCCCCTCCTCTCATAAGTCCCACCCTTTTTTTCATTTAATATAGTTCATTTTACCCCTCCTCCCCCATGCCCCCCTCCATTTCATCAGACATATGGAAACGAGAATAATAATAAAAAATATAATGAACTTTAACGATAAATATCTCCACAAAAATGTAGTTCCGCAGGGTGGGGATGGCACAGGGGGTAGCCACCCTCCCTCCTCCCACCCCTAAAACCTCGTATATCGATGGTCCATATTGGAAAGTTAAAGTCTCCAAAATTAACGAAATGTACTCGATACCAAGTAGTATTGATACTTTTGATGCGATACTTGGTATCGAGTAGGTATCGATACTTTCAAAATTTTCAGAATCCTACACTAATTGAAATTTTGAAACGTGAAGTGATTGACGTTTGACATCAATTATTAGTCTATGTAGTTTTTATATATATATATATATATATATATATATATATATATATATATATATATATATATATATATATATATATATATATATTTGACATATTTGACATCAATTATTAGTCTATGTAGTTTTTATATATATATATTGTGTGTAATTAGTATTAATTGTAAATATTATAATTTAATTTCATTAATTAGAAATAATGTGGCTAAGCTTTCCATTGACGTCCGTCAAGTTGGGGGTTAATATTTTTTTACAGAAAGGTTACACTATTGTAAACACACACGCGAAATTTCAACATGCGGAAACGCGTACTTTTTGCGAAAAAAATTACTGAAAATCAATTATTTTTATAATATTTACCAGGCGGTTCCATAATGAACTGGCCTGATATAGTTCAACGCGACATGTCGCTACATGTTGTGTTGCATTAAATAGTACGTTTATCGTGCACTTAATATAAGAAACATGCATCGACATGAAATGCTTAGTCTTAGTTTAACAGGCATTTGAATAACGAAAGTCGCGTTTTTTTTTTCAAAATGTCGAAAACTGAGTATCGAAGTGTCATAAAGTTTCTGTTTAAAGAAGGTTTATCCCCTGCCCAAATAAAAGAACGATTGGATGGCGTGTATAAGGAGTCTGCCCCCTCCTATAGCACAGTGAAAAATTGGGTGAAAGAGTTTCGCCTCGGGAGAGAAACCGTCGAAGACTTTGGCCACGACGGTCGACCTGTGGAAGTGCTCACTCCCGAAACGATTGCTCTTATTGGAGAGGAGGTATTGAGTGACCGCCGTTTGAAGATTAGAGAAATTGCAGCAAGGCTTGGGCTCTCTAAAAGTACCGTTCATCGCGCGATCCTTGAACATCTTCACATGAAAATAGTGAGTGCAAGATGGGTACCGAAACTTCTTTCAGCGGTACAGATATAGGAAAGAGTGCGCTGCGCTTCGGAGTTTTTGGATCTTTGTGGCGAAAATCCAAAGACTGTGATCGAGCGGCTAGTGACTGGTGATGAAACTATGATCTTGTATTATGATCCACAAAGCAAGCGCGAGTCGATGGAATGGCGTTATAAGGGTGAAAAGCCCTCTAGAAAGGCAAAGGTGCAACAATCGACTAAAAAACTGATGTGCACAATATTTTGGGATTTTCAAGGCATTTTGATGGTGGATTTTACAGAACGTAATACGTGAACGGCGAATATTATGCTTCTTTAATATATAAATTACGAGACAAGATAAAGGAAAAACGAAGAGGCAAGCTGTCTAAAGGTGTTCTGTTGCTCCATGACAACGCCCCTGTTCATACCGCTGGTGTTTCGAAGGATGCAGTTCGTCAACGCGGGTTCACAGAAGTTCAACATCCACCTTACAGTCCAGACATGGCCCCGTCCGACTATTATTTATTTCCAAATTTAAAGCGGGACTTCTTCTTCTTCTTCTTTCTTTTGTGGCGGTTTGATAAAATTCGCCAATGACGTATTGAGTAGAAAATGAAAGCTTATGAGTTTAATTAAAATAAGAGTCTGTGATAATACAAGGATTCAGTTTTCCTCCGAGAATTTTGACAAATCTATTTGTTGAGTTACCTAGAACAAATATGACAAACATAGGTGTTAGACTCTTACCCGTATGTTAAAAGTGACAAGGATTTTAAGTTTCATATTATTAGTATCAATAAAATCACATAAAATATACACAAAAGGAGTACTGGTATATGTTAAAAGAGAATTAAAATCTATAGGTCGAGGAATATAAGGAGGAAGGTAATCATAAAGGGAGGAGGATAATTTGGGACAGTTGAAAAAAATATGGTTTGTGGAACCTTCATCTAAGCCACATTCACACAATGAGCTATCCCTTACTCTGATTTTTGCCAGATGTGCATGTGTACAAGCGTGTCCAATTCTTAATCTACAAATGATTGAAGTTGCATGTTTATTTGCTTTGTTAAATTTAAAGAACCAAGGCTTGGGAGGAATAACCTCTTGGATGGCAGCATAGTGCTTACCTTTAACATTTTTGGAAACTTCCCATAATTTATTCCAATTTTCATTCAGTTGCCTTTTAGCTAGCAAAATTAGGTCATGTGAGTAAATTAAATTTTGTAGAATGCCATTAGCAATTGCATTTTTAGCGAGTAGCGAGAGTTTTCAGCTGTTTCGTTACCATGGATACCACTGTGGCCTGGAATCCAGGCCACTGAAACATGGATTCCTTTAAGATGGCATCTGAATAGGGTATTTTTTATTTTAAGAATTAGTGGAAATTTATGTTTGTTATGGAATTGATTGGACAAAATAGCTAACAAACAACTTTTTGAATCTGTGAAAATAACTGTTTTATTAAGATTATGTGACTCTACATATAACAAAGCTTCACTGATTGCAGTTGCTTCACCGGTAAAAGTGGAGGATAGTGAGGGGCATTTAAAGTTAAGAATGATTTTGAACTTAGGAATCCAAACAGCAGCTCCAGTATAGTCTTCATCAGACTGTTTTGAAGCGTCTGTGTACATGACAAGCCAATCTTTAAAGGTGTTTTCTATAATTTCTTTTAATTTCAAATTTGCCATTGGAAAATCCTTTTCTATACCCAGATCTAGATGAATGTCGGGTTGGTAAACAATAGCCTCGCAACGAACATCAAAGAGTGGATTTATTTTACATTGAAAGATTGGGTAAGGAAGCTGAAGAAAAATTACAAAACTTTTAAACAAGCAGGGAGAGTCCTTATGGGTCCAGTATCGGTCAGATGAGATATACTCTGAAAGAAGGTGCAATTTAGGAATTAGGGGATGATCTGAAAGCTGGCAGATCTTAAATAAGAATCTGTCTGAAAGGTATTGCCTTCTTAATCTTAAAGGAGGTTCTACGCACTCAACCTGAAGAACATTTATTGGTGAGGATTTCACTGCCCCTAAAGAGAGGCCGTGATTAGTTAACCATTCTTGTAAATAATCCATGGATGAGTTTAGACGGGAACATGCCACTGTGAAGTTGTTTAAGGAGATGTATAGAGCTAAATCGTCTGCATATTGAAGAACATTACAAAAAGAATTTACTGAAAGTTCTAAATCGTGAGTATATATAGAATAAAGGAGAGGACTAAGAACTGAGCCTTGTGGAAGTCCTTTCCATATAGTTTTTGGGGGAAGCAGGAGATTTTTAACATTTATAGATATTGATCTAGAAGAGAGAAAGTTAGAGACGTAATTGACTATCCTCGCTGGAAGGCTCAGATTAAGCATTTTCTGCCTGAGCACAGGAAGAAGCACATTATCATATGCAGAAGAAATATCCAAGAAAACTCCTATGAGAAATTCATGTCTTGAAAAAGCAATATGAATATCTGTGACCAAAGTACTTAGGCTATCCATGGTGTTTAAACCTTTTCGGAAACCGAATTGGCTTTTAGGTAAGAGATTATTCCTTTCCAAAAACCACTCCATGCGATTTTTTATTAAATGTCCCAAGATTTTTGCCAAAGTACAAGAAAGGGCAATAGGTCGGTAACTGGAAGGGTCATTGCTAGACTTACCTGGTTTGAGAATGGGCAAAATAATTTGGTTTTTCCATTCAGCAGGAGGATCACCAGTAATATAAATAAAATTTAAAATGGATAGTAAGACAGTTTTAGTGTTCTCACTACTATTAATTATAAATGAATAAGGAATCCCATCAATACCTGGTGAGGAGTCTTTAAGGCTATTGAGTACAGTAAACCATTCCTGAGAAGAAAAGGGGGAATCAAATTTATCAATTGTTTTTAAAAAAGCAGAATTAAAAACTAGGCATTCATCATAAGATGGGACAGTTTGTGGTGCAAGTTTATTAGAGAATTCATCTATCCGCGGAGAAGGATCATTAGAAATTATATTTTCACTAGAAACTGCACAGCGATATTTTTTAATATTTCTCCAGACCAAAGATGGGGGAGTTCTAGGTGACAGTGACTCACAGAATTTAAACCAACCAGTTCGCTTTTTGTCTGACAGTAATTTTAAGGTTTCTGCAGCAATTTTTTTATAGGAGATATAATTCTCTGCAGTCATAGAACGGGAGTATATTAATTCAGCCTCTTTTCTTCTCCTACAAGCTGCTGAACAATCTTGGTCCCACCAAGGAGGGGAAGGATACTTATTTTTGAAAGGTTTTTTTAAGGGGATTGACTTATTAGCAGCAGAAATAATTGCATTTCTGAACTCTATATATACAGGAGCAATATTATCATTGTTAATTGGGGGAATAGTTGAAACCTCTTGTTCCAAAACTGTAGAATATAATTGCCAATTAGCTTTGGATAGATTATACTTTAGTCTTGGGCAAAATGTAAAATTTATTCTAGGTGAAGTAGGAGGAGAGATGAATATAGGAAAATGGTCACTGCCATAGCTAGAAGGTAACATTTGCCACAAAAGAAGGGAAGCAATATCTGGGGAGCAGAGAGTTAGGTCAAAGGCACTTCTAACATTTTGTAATGGGGATACTCGACGGGTAGGAGACCCGTCATTTAGAATACAGAGATTAAAATTATCAATAAGATCTAAAAATAAGGGAGCCAGTGAATCACACAGATGGGAGCCCCAAACAGTATGATGCATATTAAAATCTCCCAAAATAACCATAGGAGGTGACAGAGAAGAAATAAGTGTTGCAAGTTCTGTTAAAACATTTGCATCAGGATTAGGAATGTAAACAGAGAGAATAGAGACATCAAGGGCCTTAATAGCAACAGCATTTACTGCTGGACTATGAGAAGGGAGAGGAATTTGTGAAAATGTAACTGTTCTTGAAATTAAAATAGAGGTGCCAGCACGACCATCACTCCTATCATCCCGGAGGCATGCGTAGCCTGAAACCCTAAAATGAGACTCAGGCCTAAGCCATGTCTCCTGGATGGCAAGAATGAAGGGATGAAATTTATTAATGAGGTATATGAGTTCATTTTTTTTATTTCTAATGCTCCGACAATTCCATTGAAGAATTGGCGGGACTGCGAATGTTACGGGCTAAGGAGGAAAGCTGAGTAAGTTTTTGGTGTAAGCTGAGAGGAAGTTCCGTGTCACTAAAACGGGAGATCATGTTAATTAGAATTGATATCATAAGTTCACAGAAATTATCATTACTAGAGGAGTTGTTGTCATTTCCCAGTAGAGCCCACCCATTAGGAAGGGAAGAATTAGGATTCTCAACAATTGCCTGATGGGCTGCCACATCATATCCAGAATTTAATGATTGGCTGTAGGTACGTTGAGGGATAAAAATTGTTTTTTGTATGATGCAGTTTGTGAGAACTGAGCCGAAGGGGTTGAAAGACTGTCAGTTATGGTATAAGGGGTCTGTTGAAAACAATTACGAGGCTGGATTCTTGTTGTATCAGCAAAGGATCTTTTTGTCTGAGGGAATCTAGCTGAAGCTTCTAAATATGAGATATTTTCTTGTGACATAACGAGTTTAATAGATTTTTGCCTTAGATGTTCAGGACAAGTAGGGTCTTTTGCGGTGTGGGGACCTGAGCAGAATAGATATAGTAGGAGTTTATCGAGAACAAGATAAACCTTCATGATTCTGTGCACACACACAGCAGCGAGGGGATGATCGGCACTGGGAAGTAACATGGCCAAATCTACAACATTTATGACACTGAATTAGTGGCAAAACATATTTTTCCACTGGCATTGAAGTGTAAAAACAGTAAATATGGGGAGGAAGTTTTTGTCCAGAAAAAGTTAGAACAACCGTCTGAGTTGGAACCCATGAAACGCTATTGCTGTCACTCACTGATCGTCTATTAAGTCGCCGTGCTTTAATTATAGAACCGTAGCCAGAGGGAATTTCTATAGCTGCTATTAATTCTTCTAGTGTCCACTCTATGGGAACTTGTCTAACTAGCCCCATACGAGTGATACTATATGAGGGGATGGTTGCTTCATATTTAGAAATTTGGAGAGCTGGGTGATCGATAAAGGTGTTTGCATCTGCAGCTGTTTTAAACTCCACTGATGTTCTATTTCGTTCAAATTTTTTGACTCCATCATGGACTATATTTTTAATATAGTTATGATACAGAAAGTGACCGAATTTAATTGGTTTAAGAGTTACTCCAGACAGCTGATCATTTGAGATTTTACTTACGTGAACTAGAAAAGGAGCGGCATCATCTTGAGAGTACTTAACTTTTTTATTAATAAAATCAGGATGGGTATATGAGGATTGTATTGAAGGAAACTGTTGTTTTGGATCAGTAATAACTATTTTTTGTGGATGGGCAGACTCGTTACTTACTTGGGCACGTTTACGATTAATTAGTTCTACATTATCAATGTTAATGGGTAAGGAAAAGGAATCATTGCAAACCCTTCCGGGATCGGGAGGTTCGTCCTCCATTATATTACTACAACAAAAAATTACATAAAAACGGCACAACTACAAACACTTTCTAATTTACAGATATTAAAACTTCCACCAAGACAGAAAAATTTACTATAGTAACTCAACAACACTTAATAAAATAATAAATTTTAAGCAAAAAAGGCATGACACTTGTATCACTCACTTCCTCTGAAAGTCGTATCAAAGCGGGACTTAAGAGGAAGAAAATTTTCAAGCGATGAAGAGTTGCAGGCGGCCGTCTTCAGTCATTTTGAGGATAAAAAATGTGAGTATTCTTATAAAGGTTTAGAGATGTTGATTCACAGATGTCAGGAGTGTGTCAGTATTCACGGTGATTATATTGAAAAATAAAATTGGTTTCGTTTCATTTCCTTCATTGGTTCATAGTTAGGCCAATTCATTATGGGACCGCCTACGTACGTCAATCCTTACCACAGATTACATTGAATTCTCGCCATCATAATCTATGCTCGCCATTGAACATTCGTTTTTCGTACAGTTAAGTTGTCATATGTTCGGTAGCATTTTATTGTACATTTTACGTAAATAATTATATTTTGTATTCATTTAAATAGTTTTCATGCATACACATATATTTAACAGTTTATATTTAAATTACAAAATTATTATCATTATGAGCTATTAAAATTAAAATGTGTAGTGTTTACCGTTTTTTACTGGCTTGTGGGACGTAACGTAAAACTGACGATTTCTAAGAATTAATTAAAGCAATATGTATATAAAATTGTATAAAACATGTGTATAAAACAGTGCCCAGTCAATGGAAAGTCGTACCAAAATATATCTCATGAACCGTAACTTTCCGCAACCTAAAACTTTGCAAAACGCTTTCATTTAGTGAGTACTATCTGCAAAGTCTAAAAGTTTTTTGCGGATGGCACACAGTTTTTATTATACACAGCTACTGGATTCTCCTATGTTAACACTACATAGAAATTACACTTCTGCACTACATACCTACTTACCCAGAAAGCAAGCAATGTACTGCTACATATTTAAAGTTATATATTGTTTATTATTTAAAGTGGGATAAATATTAGCAGTAAGTCTTCTTCCAACAGTGCAAAACTTCTGTTCAAAATGCCTCTCACATAATATGTGGATATTTCTTAATATATACGAAGTTCCTTTTAGTTTCGTTTCCTCAGACTATACTGCCAACCACATATTAAATCTAGCTTCGCTATAATAGCAAAGTTTTGGAAAACGATGCGTAGTTACTGAAAATAAAAACAACATGGGTTAGTTATGATCCTATTGTAATAAGATATGTATTCATTTAGGGCTGGATTTAGAATCATTTGGCAGGAATTTGGGGGAATAAGGTGTTTTATTTGGTAGAGGTTTGGTCCCCGATTAGATAATACCACTCACATTAAAAGGTAATGCACCGTTATCGAAAAAATAAATAAAAAAACCATTATAACCTAAAATGCATAAAGTATGGAAAACATAGATAAATAAATATGTAGCAAGCTAATGGAAAATGATACACACAGACAGTGTTGCCAGACGTCTTGAACCTTTTATCTGTATTAGACACTGCTAAAATCTGTATTAAATCTGTATGCTATTTAAACTTAAAATCTGTATAAAATCTGTATAATTTAATAAACCAAAATAGAATAATTGATCATCATCATCATTGCTTTTTTAACGTGATAAGCAGATAAGGTTTGATTATCCTAATTAAATAATTTTTTTTTATAGAATAAGGGTGACAAACGAGCACACAGTCCACCTGATGGTAAGTGGATGCTGTGGCCCATAGACATCTACATTTATCCTCGCTTAAGAATTAAAACGCAGATACGTTGTTACGCCTGAGGACCAAGAGGGGATGCCTCATTTCCACTAAAAAGGGTCTCCGGAATTCTACTTGCACCATACGAAACACAGCAGTAAGCTGGTATTTTACGCTGGTATTTTGTGAGAGCGTGGCCCTTCCCCGGTCGAGCATCAGCTATTATGGTTGCAGTGCTGCAACCATAATATAGCTGCAACGTGGCTCTACCACATATAAAATATACACTATACACTAAATTTTTTATATAGCAAAATTCATCATCATTACAGCCCTTCACAAGTCCACTGCTGAACATAGGCTTCCCCCAAGTAATGCCACAAAGCACGCTCCTGAGCCACCTGCATCCATCGACTTCCTGCATATCTTAACACGTCGTCACTCCATCTAGTGGGGGTCGCCCTACACTACGCCTACCGGTACGAGGCTGCCACTCAAGAACCTTTCTTCCCCATCGGTTATTGGTTCTTCGAGCTATATGGCCGGCCGATTGCCTATCGGCCTATCTATTGGGCTATGTCGGTCACTCTGGTTTTACTGCGGACGACAAAATTGGAAACATTAATTTAAGCAAACAACATATTAAAACTCAAACATTTGCCAAATGAACATAAAATTACTTTATTATTTTCAGTCATACATATTTTATACACAGGGTGTTAATGTAAACACCGTTATACTTGAAACCAGTGGTTTGGTTTCACTTATAGAACGTAAATTCAATGAAAAATAACATTTTTTTTAGTAAAATCTCAATTTTTCCTTAATTCCTCAATTTTGCCTGTCCTAAGCCAGGGTGAAAGTATGAAGGAAAGTTTCATCACAGGTTATGTGTACCTATTGTGTTTTTATTGGAATATAGTGTAGGTAGCTAGCGCGGGCGGTGATCTTTACAGTGATTATGTCACCCGGGCGCATAGGGTATCCATGAATTTACGGACGGTTTCGGACAGAAACCTCTTAAATTTTATGAAAGAAAATAGGGTTTTTTAGAATTCGGATAAATATTTTAATATTAAAGCCTACTAACTAAACTACCTATGGTTTTAGTGAAAAGGGTGTTTACACTTACACCTTGTATACATATTTTGTAATACACTTGTAATTCTGCCATAATAATTAATTACGCTGTGAAAAAATAAATTAACCATAAATAATAGAATCATGAATGTGTGTATCGCGGTATCTAGTCACTTATTTTGCTTCATTCTATTTTAAGTTGAATATTATGGTAATCCAATCAATAGAGTTAGAAAACTCTGTATAAAAATCTGTACCCAGTGCTAATCTGTATCACACACCAAAAATCTGTATAAATACGGGGAAATCTGTATATATGGCAACACTGCACACAGAATACATTTACCCTGACGGGATGATACATTTTTACTGTTAACTGACTTTTAGGCTCTGGGTTCTAGCCCATCTGAAAAAAAAACTATACTATATTACCGTGAAAGCTAGAGAAAAGGCTGTGAAAGAATTTTGTGGCTGTGGCGGGAGCAAAGGCAACCTGACTATGGATATCTGATCTGATCGAATCTATCTGTACTAGAATTAAATCAGCACGCCCCGAATCCATGTAGTCTTGTCTGCCCAATTCCTAAAGTGTTTTTATAAAGCCGTAGGCGCGGAAGAAGGGCAGACCGTCGTAGCAAATCGCAGGCACCTGTGCGAACCGTAGTGTGCTTATTATTGTATTATATATTTTGTTTATAATTTGAAGTAGTTATAAAAGCTAAAATATTGGTGTTTTGTTGAGTGCAAGAGTGATCGAAGCGAGCTTGGGACTTAGGGCACCCCAACTCGGACAGGTTAGGTTACTTAAGTTAGAAGGGAATGGCAGGGTCGAGTGAGCGAAAATTGGATTTTTAAAAATTTATAAAAAAAACTAAGCATGTCCAGCAGGATGTGGAAGTGGAGGGCGACTCTACAACTCCCCTGCCTCCCTTTACACCACCTCCAACCCCCTTGATTCATTTTGAGTTATCATTTTGAGGTTAGTTCTATGGGATTATCTTTTTGATTTTTCTCAAGAACGGTGCATTTCCTTTTAATGTGAGTGGTGTTATCATAATCGGGGACCAAACTTCTACTAAATAAAACACCTTCATCATCATCATCATCATCATTACAGCCCTTCACAAGTCCACTGCTGAACATAGGCCTCCCCCAAGTAATGCCACAAAGCACGGTCCTGAGCCACCTGCATCCATCGACTTCCTGCATATCTTAATATGTCGTCACTTCATCTAGTGGGGGGTTGCCCTACACTACGCCTACCGGTACGGGGCTGCCACTCGAGAACCTTCTTTCCCCATCGGTTATCGGTTCTTCGAGCTATATGGTCGGCCCATTGCCACTTCAGCTTACTAATCCGTTGGGCTATGTCGGTCACTCTGGTTTTACTGCGGATATCCTCATTTCTGAGTCTATCACGCAGAGAAACTCCGAGCATAGCCCTCTCCATAGCTCGCTGAGCGACCTTGAGCGTCCTCATACGGCCAGCAGTGAAGAACCACGTCTCAGATCCGTAAGTCATCACTGGCAACACGCACTGGTTGTATAATCTATTTTTTAGAGATTGAGGTATACCTGACGAGAAGATATGTCGTAATTTCACGAACGCTGCCCAGCCGAGTTGAATCCGTCGATTGACCTCTCGGTCGAAGTTGGACATACCTAGTCGGACTATTTGTCCCAGGTAAACGTACTCGTCAACAACTTCGAGCATAGTGCTCCCAACAACAACCGGCATAGGTGTGACATGGACATTAAACATGATCTTTGTTTTGTCCATGTTCATCTTAAGACCTCTCCGTTGGGAGACACTATTGAGGTCATTGAGCATAGTGCTTAAGTCCTCCAGCGATTCTGCCATAAGGACTATATCGTCGGCAAATCGAAGGTGAGTGATGTACTCGCCATTGATGTTAATACCGTATCCTTTCCATTCCAGTAGCTTGAAAACGTCTTCCAATGCAGCGGTGAAGAGTTTCGGGGATATAACGTGACCCTGTCTTACACCTCTCTGCAGTTGGCTAGGTTTCGAGCTCTGGTTCTGTACTCGAATAGCCATCGTAGTTCTACTGTACGAACACTTCAGCACTTCGATATACCGACAGACAACTTGGCACCGCTGAAGGGACTGTAGCACCGTCCAAATTTCGACGAAATCAAAGGCTTTCTCATAGTCTGTCTGTGGGTCCGCTTCTGGAAGAAAGAGTTCGTTATAAAGAGTCCCTCTTTCTCCATAAAGTCGGCCAGCTGCTGGCCCCTTCGGTTCCGTTGCCCTACTCCAAATTTCCCTAACTTCAGCTCACCGTTTTCTCTTGTGCCTACTATTGCGTTGAAGTCTCCCATCAACACCGTGTAGTGGGTTTCGGAGGAATGCATGGCTTTGGAAATATCCTCATACATTTCTTCCACCTCCTTATCGGGATGTGCCGAGGTTGGTGCGTAAACCTGTATGACCTACAGCGAATACCGTTTGGTGATTCTGAGTATCAGGTACGCGACCCTCGTCGACACACTCCCAATCTTTACAACGTTGTAACTGTTGTTACTTAATTATTTATTTAAACTTACTTTTCTTATTAATATGAAATATGAAAGACGAGATCGGTTCGTAATTGGAGTAAAAATGGTATCACAGAGTACTTTTTATGGTTCATAAAAGATAGCTTGATCTCTGCGACAGCTGTCAGTAAAAATCACGCCTATGAAGTCCTGAATTTCTTAGAAGTACAGACAGTACCTACCTGTCAATGTCATACTTTATGGGCATGCCGACCTATTATAATAAGTGCATGCCCATAAAGTATGACATTGACAGGTATTGTCTGTACTGCTAAGAAATTCAGGACTTCACAGGCGTGATTTTTACTGACAGCTGTCGCAGAGGTCAAGCTATCTTTTATCCTATACCTTTAAAATATTATATATTATAAATATCCTACACCTTTAAACGAGCAATTCTTGTATATATATATATATATATATATATATATATATATATATATATATATATATATATATATAATCGGGATCTCGGAAACGGCTCGAATGATTTTCATAAAATTTAGTGTCCAGGGAGTTTCGGGGGCAATAAATCGATCTAGCTAGGATTTATTTTTAGAAAATGTCTTTTTGTCCGTGTTTTTAGGCAATGAAAAACTGCTAAAATATCGTATGAATAAGAAGGTACATTTTGACAGTTTATTAATGATCATAAACAGCTTAATTGGTATATTGGGCGGTCACAGAATCGTAATACCCTGGTTGGAGCCCAGACCGACCGAACGACTTTTTTTAATTTTTTTTCAAGTTCCTTACTTTTTTGAGAAAATCTATTTTTTCCAGCCCTTTTTTTAGTATTTTTTAAAAACTCGAAAATTTAAATTAAACTAATTGCACTTATGATTTTTTATTCAAATAACCAGTTCAATTTTTTCTATTATGTCGCTAAGAAAAAAAATATTATTTGTATTTCATGAGATTATTGTATTTCATCAGATGAGCATAGATAACAAAACATGAGTCTTCCTTTTGTCGCGTCATAGACATGCGCTTTATGTTTACTATTTATGGTCATTTGCTTAATGTCTAACAGTCTCTCCCACCCAATGATTTCAAAAGAAAGGATGGGCCCATCTAAGTATTTTGCTCATAACTTTTTCATACAAGAAATAGTAGCGCATCTGTCATAAAAGTCATAATATAAACGTCATATCATACCATTATTTCATAGTTTGTAGTATGTAGTATCGTAATAATACCATAATTTTACCTAAAGGTCGACTTGTATTATTATTGGGTACTTTTACTTTTTAATAATAACTCTACGATATCGAGAATTTCGGTATTGTACATGAGTACCGTGTTTTTTTAGTAAAATTCGAATTAGCTCCCTTTCTGGTCAATCGGTGCTTAATCAATTCATTTACCTGTGTTGCATCCTTGATACAACTAGAATGGGGGGCTACCACGATAAAAACTAAGCTCTACGCAATCGGCTTGAAAACAGAATTTTGAAATATTTTATGGATCATATTTTCAGATCCAATTAAGCAGATATGGTTTCTTTTGTATTCTTTTCATTTTACTCTTATTGAGTATAAAATATATTAGGTAACAATATTCAAAATTTAACTTATACTAAGTTCTTTAGACAAAAATTAAACAGAAATAAAAATAAAACCGGCAAAAAATGAAACGTATAGATAAACTAGACGCATGATGCCAAAATCCCGGAACGTGATAAAAAAAGGAATGATAATGATAATGATAATTTATTACTTTAAAACAAGTAGTAAGTTGTTACAATATTGTTGGTTAAGTAAATAGATACCTGTAGTAGAGGGCCCCGCTCTTCCTAATTACAATTATATTACTACTTTAAATTAGAATTAAGTGTATAACACAAAACAATAAAATAACCAAAAAAAACGTTAAAATAAATCAAAAGCTAAACAAAGCACAACTGCATGTAAGGTATAATTAGCGATATTTGCGTGATAGTGTGAAAAAATGTGTGTGTGTGTGTGTATGGATGAGCGTGGGAAGTCTGTATGAGTGTAAAAATTCATAAGGCAGTGTTTTCGAGAAGGAATTCGATTTCTTCGTAGGAAAGTTTTCTTAACCAGTCTGTTACGGTTTTTTTACAGTCATGGTAATTCATAGAGTAAATATTGATTTTTGGTTTATTTTATTATATAAGTAAACTCTCGTCTAGTATACTGTCTTGATGCAAACTTAGTCTTAAATGAATCTTCGTAGGGTATTTTATATTTTCTACGTTTGGTGATTGAAGGTATGTGGTAATTTATGGAACTATGAATTTTTAAAACTGTTGCTAAGATGTAAAGTTTTCTTACCGAAAGTAAATTACTCCATTCATAAAGTTCAGTAGTAGAGAATCTATAAGGCTTTAAGTACATAGCTTTAATTAAGCATCTTTGAGCCCTTTCAAGCTCAAGGAACCTAGTTTTTGCTGCACCACCCCATATAGGAATACAGTAGCCCAAAGTTGAGGAATGAGACGTCAAACATGATGTAATTTAAAAAAAATAGTATATACATAAACACTCACGCCTGTCACCCAGAGGGGTAGGCAGAGACTACGGACTTCCATTTGGCACGATCCTGACATACCTCTTTCGCCTCTTTTACATCCATATATCTACGCATACATGCTCGTCGGTTAAGGATACTTCTAACGTGGCCCATTTTCAAAATATCGCCAATTTGGTCGATAAACTTTTTCCTAGGGCGTCCCTTCCCGACTCGGCCGTTCACATCTGCCATATAAATTTGCTTTGTCACTCTTTCCTTATTCATTCTTTCCACATGACCAAACCACCGAAGCATTCCTTTCTTAATCCTGGTCACAACATCATCTTGCATACCACATTTATCTCTTATCACGCAATTTCTCACCCTGTCATTCAGATTCAACCCTAGCATATTCCTTAAAGACCGCATTTCTACAGCATTTATTCTACTTTCGTGCTTCTTCTGCCACACCCAGCTTTCACTACCATACATTAAAGTAGGGACCAACACAGCATTATGAATTACCATACGTGCCTGTTTTGACACATTCTGGTTCTTCACAATAGAGTGTAGTGCCCCATTCACTCTATTCCCTGCATTTACTCGTCGTTCTATATCCCTATCATATCTACCATCCCTGCTAAATACACATCCCAAATACACAAACTCATCCACTTGCTCAATTAACTCTCCTTCTATTCTTATTTCACATACCGTTTTGCTTTCTTCTCTTTCAAAAACCATCACTTTCGTCTTACATGCGTTCACTTTCATTCCCCTTTCTTTTAATTCCCAGTTCATTAACGTAACCATCATTTGCAACTCAGCCGCCGATGAGGCAAATATGAATACAATAAAATAGTATATCTCATTTTATTTTCCATGTACAATATTTTTGAGGGTCTGAATCTAACCCTGGCCTAATCTTGGTAACATAACTAAACTAACTGTAAAATAAAACTTTAAAAATGCGTTTATAAAATAATTTTATATTAACAAAAAGAATATAAGGTTATTTTACCGATGATACGATATTCCATGTTCCTATTTAATCTTTGTATCGTAATTTTTGCACCCTTTTACCACGCAACTAGACATATTTATGACAGGCAAATATGTCTTGCGCGCGCACCACTGTTGACCGAGTCGCGTTGGCCCTAAACTGTAATTTTAGGGCCAGCGCACTGATCCGTTTTACTTATTCGGTCGGCCCGGTCCTTACGCTAGTAATATATAAGTCAATGCTCCCACCTTATTATTTTCTTCATTTCACAGGTTGAACCATTGAAGTAATATGTACTTACGTACTAGAACAGCTATCTCAAACAAAAAATGTGCGCTACTCTGTGTTCACGCGGTTGTTTTTTTTCCATAGAATAAACATAGGTAGAATGATCCGTAGGTAATAGTAGATTGTATTGTTAAATAGGTAAATTATATCGAGAACAATAATTAAATTTTGTCATTTATTTTGTATATTATATTTGTTAATTTAATATAATATTACATAATATTATATCACAATTACATTTTAGTTATATTTTTATCTGAATATTTAAAATATAAAAAACGTACTAAATGTATGATAACAAAACTTATTAACATTACATTTAAATTACAATTATATTTATTTAAATTAGAATAAGAGTCGTTCATAGTTATAATAACTTTTATATGTTTCTACAAAAAATGTGTATGATAATATATTCGTCCTATACTTAAGTACCCACAGAAATGTCGCATCTGAACATATTAATTTCATAGTCTATATTCCATGACATGAGATGGCGTCTTAGGAATAATTTGTTTTATTATTAATCTTTAATACTTTTTATTGATTAAGTATCTTATAACCGAAGAAAAGTAATTCCTTGGTTTTTACTGACATTTCTTAAATTATTTGTGCAATATCTATATACACACGACTGCATATTTTTATCAAGAGATTTTTTTTAAATCAACACAACAAGTGACAACTCTACAAGTGCCTAGCGAGTGACTGATTAAAGTGCGGTGTATGCACCGCAGTTGAGTGGAACAGAGTAGCTGAATGCAGTGTCGCCTCTAGTACGTAGTACATAATAGCTCAATGGGTTGAACCGATCCGGCTTCTTTCTTATTCTTTATAATCGGCGTTGCCTAATTTCTGGTGTGTTATTGCTAATTGTAGAATTTTCAGGTAATGTAGGTTGCGCCGGGTCTTGTTCCTGTTGTTCATGCATCGGCAAATCCTTCATCTTTACAGGACTAGATTGTGGAGTTTCCTCTATTTTAGGGTTGTTTTCTGTAGGTATGGTTTCTTGCAGATATCTAGAATTTAGCTGATAGGTTACTGGTATGTAAGGGTTATCACTAGTACACAAGGTTTTGATGATTTGGTCCACATGTTTATGGTGTATCCTTCCATCTACCTCTACCTCATAATTTAGATTTCCTCTTCTGTTTATAATCTTTCCTAATTTCCATTTGTTGCTGTCATACATCCTGATCTTTACTCTGTCTCCTCTGTTAAATTCTTTAGTTACTTTTATATTATTATTCTTGCATTTCTTTTTTGTATCTTCTCTTATCACTAAATCTATCCTTGTTCTATACAATCTCTTAAACATCATCTCTGCAGGGCTCAATCCAGTTGAGCTATTTGATGTTTTTCTGCACATCATAGATTCATCATAGATCATAGTTTGTAGTTTGTCCTGTAATGATCCTTCTTCATTAGTCATTGCTTTTAGTTTATTTTTGAATGTCGAACATATCTTTCTGCTTGTCTATTTGTGGAAGGGTGAAACGGTGCAATGAACTTCGCTTGAATACCATTTTCTTTTAAAAATTTTAACATTTCTTCTGACCGAAACTGTCTACCATTATCTGAAATTTGAGTGATTGGTAATCCAAAAGTAGTATAACCAAAAGTATATATATATATATATATATATATATATATATATATATATATATATATATATATATATATTTTCATATCCACCCCTAACACTGTCCCTGCAAAAATAAAGACCAAGTCAACATTAACATACATATTGACGTTTTTGATTAAACATCGATTTAAAGCAATAATTGTGTTTTGGTAATATCTTCTTCTCCATCATCAGCCCGTAAAGTGCACTGCTGTGTATATGGACCATTCCGGTTAAGCGAGATTAGTTTGGCAAGGATATTGAAGTAGTTCCAGACGTGAGAACTTTGACGTTGCTGCCTGTCACCACTCTTGTTACAATAAGTTTCTCTTAAATGAAGTGGCTATACCACCTCATCTATGAAACAAGCCTTGAGATTTTTCTGCCATTATCTCATAGTCCCATATATTTCCCATAGTCACCTTTTTTACACCCATAGGACGAAATGGATTCTCTTACGCCGCCACTACACAACTATCATGGTATACAGGTAAGAAACAGTTATATAAATGGTACGGTCACCTAATAATTATTATATATTATTAATTATTAACTTTATTCATATAAAATGAAATCTAGATACAAACCACATACTGACTCCATAGTAAAAGTGGTTATATATTTCGAAATAGAAATAGTGCCGCTGCCCACTACTGGTTTAAGATGTTCCACAAGAAAATTACTCTGTTTGGAAAAAAAATCAACAAATTGTCGAAGATTTTTAGTAGAGAAACTCGGAGCAAGAACCTTACGCCGTGGCTGCCAAACATATACTGAAATCAAGAAATCTTATCAAATATTGTACAAGTTTCAAACCAACCCCAGTATTCACTTCACTAAGGTTGATAAAATAATAAAACTACAAGTACGTGTAAACAAAAACATGCATAAAAACATTACAGGCCCCATATTATGCAATCAACTGTGAAACTTTCTCTCGCGATCTATTTCGTCACTAGCGCCATCTAGTTTAATACAACCACCCAAGATGACAGTGATCGTTCTTCACAACATCGCCCACCACGAGGTCAGGAGGTACTTACACAAGAAGGGCAAGCTACGTTACTTTCAAAGTTTAACATTCCTTTATTTTTAACGTGATAAAGTCGTGCTGCAGCTATAATATCCACAGTAATCGTCACTTGTGAATGTTTTAAGTGCCGTACAGTGGTAACAATGTCCAAATTTAATGTCGATGTGACTTTTAATGAATTTTTTAAGAATATAGCAGAGTTAACAGCAAAAATTACTGCGCAATCCGTGCTAATTGAGACGCAAAATAAGAAAATAGATGACAAAAAACAGCTAATCGAAATTAATATACTACGCGTTCGTTTTAAGTTTGCGGTCGTTGATCGTTATGATATAATAGCTAATGGTACCGTAGACAAAAAAGTCATCATGTTTATCTATTATATCACATTAAAATGATGACTATTTGTTGGTCAAATTGAGCGAAACTAAGACAACAGTAGTTTATAAATGCATATTATAAAATAATTTATTTGGTAAAGTGAAATAATAACAGTGAACAGAAACGTGTCCGATACAATTAAGAAATAATATAATCAAATTTTTATGGTTTTATTTAAAACATTTCATTTCATTTAAAACATTTCAAATACTTAAAATATTACGATGGCGCTGTTATCGATACTAATAGGGCGACGCTTGAGGTGCGGAATGGGAGAGCGGCATTCTTGGAATTAACAAGTAATGATTTCTTAAATTTACGCGAACACTACACATTGAATAAAAATAAATTTACGGATTTTATCGCGTTTATTTCACTACTTTTACTTATTTTTAATTCCCGACGTTTCGGGTGCTTTACAGCAACCATGGTCACGGGGGGGGACTGAGATGTTTGACGTCCCAATGTCATAGTTAGTCCGGCTACCTTCAGTTTTTGAATATTAATTTTTGGTCCGATTTACGCAAAACGAGCTTATAGTATCATGAAGTCTTGCAGTGGTATGCTTAGGTTTGGGTTTAATTTTGTTAATTATGGGATCCCAAGCAGGTGGCAGCACCAATCCATCTTCTCTATTGAAATTTGGATGTTTTTTAATTTCAATAGCCTCGCGTATCATCCTCGGTAGGAATCGGTGTTCTTTTGCGAGTATTTGTGGTTTATCAAATCGAATGTAATGGTGGGGACGATCTTGAACACGTTCGCAGACTGCAGACTTCCCGGAGCGTCGGTGCTTCACGTCAGCTATATGTTCTTTCACGCGGGTTTTTATGGATCTTTTTGTTTGACCTATGTAAGAGAGACCACATTCACAATCTAACTTGTACACTCCTGCATCTTGTAGAGGGATATTACACTTGACGGATGGTAAAAATTGACTAATCTTCTTCGGCGGCTTGTAGTATGTTTTAATGGAAGCTCGCTTCAAGATGTAGCCAACCTTGTCTGTGACTCCTCTGTCATATGGTAGAACAGCAGGTACACGCTCGACTGTGGCCGGCTTCACTCGGTCACTGTGACGTAGGCGCGGGACCCGAAGCTTGTTGTCTTGCAATACTTGCTTGACGTGCTGAAGTTCGGCGGCCAGATGTTTTCTGTCACAGATCCCTCGTGCTCTCTGAAACAAAGATTTACCCACGGTAGCTAACTGTGAAGGATGATGGTGAGATTCACCATTTAAATATCGGTTGGTATGGGTCTTTTTTCTATACACAGTGTGACCAATTGTGTTATTAGGATTTCGAATGACTAAAACATCTAAGAAAGCTAAAGAATTATTTGCCTCTAACTCCATTGTGAATTGTATTTTAGAGTTTATAGAGTTAAGTAAATCGGACCAAAAATTAATATTCAAAAACTGAAGGTAGCCGGACTAACTATGACATTGGGACGTCAAACATCTCAGTCCCCCCCGTGACCATGGTTGCTGTAAAGCAACCGAAACGTCGGGAATTAAAAATAAGTAAAAGTTGTGAAATAAACGCGATAAAATCCGTAAATTTAGTTTTATTCAATGTGTAGTGTTCGCGTAAATTTAAGAAATAATTATGTGAACCAGTACGGACTGGTAATAGCAAATAAAATTCGCCGATTAGAAGATCTTAAAACCAAGCGCGCAAGATATATAACATCTTTAAAATTCTTGAAGAGATGCAGAGACCATAATCTCATTCCTACGTGTGTCAAAATATCAACAAAAATGGACATTCGAGGAAGCGCAAAGATCTTAAATCAGGCAAGTAAAAAGTTGTTACGAACGGTGATTCAGCAGAAACGGTTCGATTTACATTTCATAAACAACACCATAGACAATTTGTTCAGTGAACTAAAGACAGTTTTAACGACAATTGATTTTTAATAATTGCATCGAAACTTTAAACAAACGAGAAACAGCAAAATACAATGAATGCAAAAATAAACAAATAGAAAAATACCAAAAATTAACGATCAAATCAAATGCCAACCATCTAAGTCAACTTCAGAACGAAACACAACCGTTGACCACAGACGCAAACAATAAACAACGCACGGTCTATAATTTGTCAAAACATACATTTCTCTATCTAGTCTGTGACATACACTGGACGAACCAACAATAAAGGTGTTAGCGAAGGGAATGAATTTCGCATTAACACCGCGAAAAATCCCGTACGAAGAAATTATCTGCAGCGTTGAGGATTGTCTGTTTAAAAATAATATTGGTAAGGAAGATTTGGAGGCTATACGTCAAGATATATCGTCCTTGTTACGTCGTAGTTCAGTGCCGAAACCAAACCTTCCTAAAGACGAACGTACAGCGTTGATTAACTTACGGAACAGACCAGAGCTAACGATTCTCCGCGCGGATAAAGGAAATGCTACGGTAATAATAGACACGTCAGAGTATAATTTTAAAATACTACGGCTTTTATCGGACGAAAGTACATACAAAAAGGTCAAAACAGACCCCACAACTAACACGCTTAAAGCTACTAGCTTAATAAAGAAATACTCCAAAAAATTAAATCTCGACGTGAATTCGCCAATACCTTCATGTACCAAACCACCAAGGTTGTATGGGTTACCAAAGATATACAAACCAAACGCTCCACTACGTCCTATAGTGAGCCAGATCGATTCACCAACTTATAAGCTGGCACAACACTTGGCAAAAGTACTGTCACCACTGAGAGGACATACCAGAGCACACACAAAGGATTCATACCATTTTGTTAGTGAGATAAAAGACCTACATCTCGCTGACAATGAAACTATGGTCAGTTTTGATGTTCAGTCACTATTCACATGCCCACCTATTGAAGACTGCATATCAATTGTAACTAGGAAGCTAGAATATAATAACATGCCTGCTGAATATGCAGTATTACTCAAACACTGCCTCACATCTGGCTATCTATTGTGGAAGGAAGAGTTCTACAAGCAAGTAGATGGTGTGGCGATGGGCTCACCTGTATCTCCCATAGTCGCTGACATATTCATGGAGGACTTCGAGGAGAAAGCCCTTCTTACTGCTCCTGTAAATCCAAGATTCTACAAGCGGTACGTAGATGACACTTTCACAATTTTACCATCTGACAAAGTAACTGCATTTTTAAACCACCTTAACTCTATAAACTCTAAAATACAATTCACAATGGAGTTAGAGGCAAATAATTCTTTAGCTTTCTTAGATGTTTTAGTCATTCGAAATCCTAATAACACAATTGGTCACACTGTGTATAGAAAAAAGACCCATACCAACCGATATTTAAATGGTGAATCTCACCATCATCCTTCACAGTTAGCTACCGTGGGTAAATCTTTGTTTCAGAGAGCACGAGGGATCTGTGACAGAAAACATCTGGCCGCCGAACTTCAGCACGTCAAGCCAGTATTGCAAGACAACAAGCTTCGGGTCCCGCGCCTACGTCAAAGTGACCGAGTGAAGCCGGCCACAGTCGAGCGTGTACCTGCTGTACTACCATATGTCAGAGGAGTCACAGACAAGGTTGGCTACATCTTGAAGCGAGCTTCCATTAAAACATACTACAAGCCGCCGAAGAAGATTAGTCAATTTTTACCATCCGTCAAGTGTAATATCCCTCTACAAGATGCAGGAGTGTACAAGTTAGATTGTGAATGTGGTCTCTCTTACATAGGTCAAACAAAAAGATCCATAAAAACCCGCGTGAAAGAACATATAGCTGACGTGAAGCACCGACGCTCCGGAAAGTCTGCAGTCTGCGAACATGTTCAAGATCGTCCCCACCATTACATTCGATTTGATAAACCACAAATACTCGCAAAAGAACACCGATTCCTACCGAGGATGATACGCGAGGCTATTGAAATTAAAAAACATCCAAATTTCAATAGAGAAGATGGATGGGTGCTGCCACCTGCTTGGGATCCCATAATTAACAAAATTAAACCCAAACCTAAGCATACCACTGCAAGACTTCATGATACTATAAGCTCGTTTTCCGTAAATCGAACCAAAAATTAATATTCAAAAACTGAAGGTAGCCGGACTAACTATGACATTGGGACGCCAAACATCTCAGTCCCCCCCGTGACCATGGTTGCTGTAAAGCACCCGAAACGTCGGGAATTAAAAATAAGTAAAAGTAGTGAAATTAACAAGTAGTAAGAATTTACTTAAGGCCGAATACGAAGCGAATGACTTTGCTCGTTTCGCAGCAGACCACGCGCCGCCAGTACCTACGCTTTGCTTACATAGACATGTATAATACCTATAATCAAAGCCGTACGGGCTTTGATTATATTTGACTGAGCTAGCTCGGATGCAGAGTAATGAACAACACAGAGAGCATTGCTTACTTCTTAAATAAATTTTTCTTATTTATAATTTTAGTTCCTATAGATTATAAATTCCGTACTTTATTCGTTATAAAATATTGTTCGGAAAGCTATTGAATTGATAACAATTTTTTTTCTTAATTGGTGCATCGTACGTAAAGAACCTCATATAACTGAAAATGTTTGTTCTTGTGAGTCTTACAAGATGCCGTAATGCAAATTGCATAAATAATAAAGAAAAAAAAACAAAAAGTTGGTGATTGCCCCATAGTGGGGATAGTTACTGTGTATGTAAATTCTCACAAGACTACTCCGACTGGTCAATCACTTCACATCCGAAGTATTTCGGTTTTTCTTAATTATGTACTTACCCCATGCTTTCGGACAATACAATGACTATGACATTATTTGCGGTCTCTGTGCTTGCACTACTCTGTACGTTCTTTTCTGACTGGGTCTTGATATTTACATTGTTAGTGCTTCTCACTTGAAACTAGAAAAGTATAAATGATCAGTTTGACTAATGTAAATGAGTAAAAATGCAACCTATTAGGCAGCCTCAAACAAAAAATTACCTTACAAAAATATAAGTATTAACCTCAAAATACAACATTCGAGCAGCGTTCATCATGCGATAAAATCTCTTTGTTTTACTACTTAGGTAACATTTATTTCTTTTCCTATCAATATTAAGGTACATTTATAGACACTTAAACGCGTATAAAACACTAAATTAACGATTTTCGTTACAGACACGTCGAACGTCACACGTCGAAGCGCCTGGTAATTTATTACGGCAAACTTTTATCTGGCAATATACTATATTATTATTAGGTGTTTTTAATTAAAACGAATTATGTTAATAAATAATATTTTGTATCGAAAATAAAGATAGCAGGTACCTTCGGAATCACAATACAAACATTTTTACGTAAAAGAATTTTTCCTAAATTAAAATTCACAGAGTTTTGGAAGAACAATAATTTTGTATATCATTTCTTAACATTTTTTTATTTGTTGGTATATTCATTTATTTTAAAATTTTAAAATGACGGTGACCTTGTGAAGTACCCGAAGAAACCTACAAAAATGTTTTAAAGCTTAAAATTACTTCAGGTCAAAGTTCTAGTCAAGAGAAATACATTAATTTTCGCCAGTTCTCTTCGTATTCGGCCTTAATGAAAAAAGCGGATAATTAAAAAAGTCGTCAGCTAACATTAACAAACGGTTAGGCAGCGCTGAGAATAAGCGCGATGCAGTTATCACTACCATGCCAATGACTAAAATTGTGAAGGATGTAGTGTTATGTTACTTACATACCATTTTACACTATTTTAAATTTATTTTTCCATTCTGTTTTTGATTTTCTGCATTTATCTCAAAACTGGATATTTTGCATCTCCTTTATTTCCATAGGAACCTGTAACATTTTTAAACCATAAGAACACAATAACAAATCATTTTCACGTCGTATTTTCACGTTATCAGCACTTTTTAAATCGATGTCAATGGAGTCTACCTTTTTCGGTCTTTTATTTAGTTCTCCGTAACTCTGCAATTTCGGGCTTAGTGCGCGCTGTTGCGCTACCTTTTTTCCTATATCAATAATATCTCATTTTTCACTTAAATCTTGCCGTTTCTCTATTCCCAGCCTAAAACCAAAATTTGACATGTTTTGACATCGTTGTTTATCTGGTTGTCATGGCAATTTTTATTCAAATATCGTTACCGGCCTGATGGTTTTACTTCAAAAATACTCTTTTCTTCTTGGCCATTTACAAAAATTTGCTTTTAATTTAAATAATTTCAAATAATTTCAAATAATTTGGATTATATTTAGACCTACATATAACACTTCACTTACATTCACCACTTTAATATTTTTATTCTAGATAACTTAAAGAGGTACAATCTTCCAAATTCTAAAACAAAACTTCATCTAGTTTTTCAACTTATCTGGATTATATTTAGACCTACATATAACACTTCACTTACATTCATCACTTTAATATTTTTATTCTTGATAACTTAAAGAGGTACAATTTTTAATTAAATTTTTATTTTTTAAACTTAACACTTAATTATAACAATGAAAAGGGTTATTAAGTATGAATTCCTTAACAAGGCCGAACTCGAATACGATGTGAAGATTAGATGTGAGGAACCAGCTAATACTGTTTTGCATGACACTACATTTGTATATATGTTTGTATATTTGTATATAAGTTTGTATATATGTATGAATATCAATTTCAGACACATCTCGTTAGTGATGTTGCTGATCTCTGGCTTTGAGCCCTACCGCTCTGGCCGTTCTTAATCTTTACTTAAGTCATAGCGACTAAAGCTTGCTTAAGATTAATTTCTTTACTTTATCTTCACTCAGGAGCGGATGACAACTCCTTAAATAAGCCTGAATGTCCTTTCGAAATGGTTTTTTCCACTCAGGAGCGGATGATAACTCCTTAAATAAGCCTGAATGTCCTTTCAAAATGTTTTTTTTCCACGCAGGAGTGGATGACAACTCCTTAAATAAGCCTGAATGTCCTTTCGAAAACACACTTTTAGAGTGGTAGTCATTGAATGTGAACTCCACCCTTACCTGAATGCAGATGATGAATGCAAGAGATAGTATATCTGATTTTGTCTGGTGATGTCTGTGTCTGCAAAGCTGTGTTTTTATGGTTTATTTTAGAATGTACATATCAAAAATTTTTGCTGAGTCAAAAATTTTCCGGGGTCGGGGGGAAAATGTAGTGTTATGTTACTTACATACCATTTTACACTATTTTAAATTTATTTTTCCATTCTGTTTTTGATTTTCTGCATTTATCTCAAAACTGGATATTTTGCATCTCCTTTATTTCCATAGGAACCTGTAACATTTTTAAACCATAAGAACACAATAACAAATCATTTTCACGTCGTATTTTCACGTTATCAGCACTTTTTAAATCGATGTCAATGGAGTCTACCTTTTTCGGTCTTTTATTTAGTTCTCCGTAACTCTGCAATTTCGGGCTTAGTGCGCGCTGTTGCGCTACCTTTTTTCCTATATCAATAATATCTCATTTTTCACTTAAATCTTGCCGTTTCTCTATTCCGAGCCTAAAACCAAAATTTGACATGTTTTGACATCGTTGTTTATCTGGTTGTCATGGCAATTTTTATTCAAATATCGTTACCGGCCTGATGGTTTTACTTCAAAAATACTCTTTTCTTCTTGGCCATTTACAAAAATTTGCTTTTAATTTAAATAATTTCAAATAATTTCTCGTTCTTATCCCAGATCCGTCAAAAAGTATAAAAGCCGAAGAATCGGCCAATAGAGGTTCTCTCTCTGCCTCGGGATCTTGCAAGCCTCTGCCTTCTCCTGAAGTCGTCGCCTAGCCACGCCTACGCCTCCACTTTCTAGTGCCCGCGCTATCTTCGGCCGCTGTGCGTGCTTGTCTCAAGCGCTGCGTGTGCCTACTCCAGCCGCTGCATGTTCCTACTCCAGACGCTGCGTGTCTACTCCGGGCGTTGTGTGTGCTTATTCCGAGCGGTGTGTGTATGTGTGTGCCTACTTTAAGTGCTGCGTGTACCTGCTCAATACGCTGTGTGTACCTACTCCAGACGCTGCGTGGACCTACTCCAGACGCTGCGTGACTACTCCAGGCGCTGTGTGTGTCTACTCCGGGTGTTGTGTGTGCTCATTCTGGTCGCTGTGTGTGCCTACTTCAAGCACTGCGTGTACCTAGATTAGGCGTTGTGCATCTACCACAGGCATAGCCTGTGCATACATTGTTTCCGTACTCATTTATCTTTATTAACTTTTTTTTATTTAAAAATTGTAATTCACTATGATCATTACAGCCCATCATCACCTTCATACCTTTTTTTTATATAAAAGAAACTGTAAATATCTTTACAAATTTTAAATAAATTATTTTCGTTTTGGTTGTTTCGTTGCTAGGTTAAGTTCTTTAGTTTTTTAACTGTCGTTTTACGACATTTTTCTGTAAATATCTTTACAAATTTGAAATAAATTATTTTCTTTTTGGTTGTTTCGTTGTTAGGTTAAGTTCTTTAGTTTTTAATTGTCGCTTCACGACAAGGAGTTAGCAGCTGGTGCAGAAAGTCCAGCGTTTTGGCTCTTCTTTACAATCGGCAATGATCGTTGATCGTCTATCATCGGCAACTTCACGATCATTGTATAAACATCTACATAATCATCCGTGATCATGTATTGAGCATCAAGCCTTCAAGATGGACGTGGAGTTTATAGCTGCAGCCACCATTAATTTAATTTCAGTATACAATCATTTTATAATTCTATATGAACGAAAATTTGTGGAAAAAAAATGGAAGAGTAGAAGATGGTGATGTTTGAGCAATCATCGTAATAGAACAAAGTAAATATATCTATACAACTTTAATAGGTAATACTAGTGACCAGTTAGTGCTTGGCCAAACTGAAAACGCGGGCGCGGGCGGATTTGGTGCGATAAATGAAACATAAAGTCTTCATTTGAGTGTCCACAGTGGGCACGAGGGCGCGGGGCGGACACGGTGATGGGCGCGGTGACGTAGTTACCATACTAATGTGGACGCGATGAAAAATATTATTTTGCTATGTCCTTTTTATGCCACCAAAATGTGGTTTTATCGTACATATGTATTTATTTTATTTGCTAGAAAATTTGTTGCTTATTTTTTTCATATTTATTTTTAAAAGACTTATTTTTCTCCCGGGGTTCCTGTTAGGGTATCCTATAAGGCATTACGTCTGTGCTTAGTATTAAAATTTCTAATTGAATTTAACAGAAATTAAATTAGGTTACTTTAACACTGGCGGGTCTGATGTTGATGATATATATTTTCAAAAAAAAAATGTAACTTTAAATTAATGAAAATATTTTATTCGTGTTTCAAATTCTTCTTCTTAAAATTTTATATTATAATTACAGCCTATTAAAAGTCCACTGCTGAACTTAGGCCCCTGCCTTTGATTGCCTCATATTTGCGATAACTGCCACGCCTGGCAAGCATCTTTTTTTTTGAGTTATCAGACAAATACTGCCGCTTGTCTCCTATTTCAATATCCCACTGTCACCTTATATGCCATCCACGAAATGATATTGGATAGTGGATTCTTTTACATCGCCATTAAACAGTTTTGATTCGTAAAAATCTTGTTATTTGGACCCGTTTAAGAAAGGGTTTACCTTAGTTATACGCTTTTCTTCTATTTCCCGCAGCCAGTGTGGTTATTTTATATCTAGCATAAACGAGACCATTTTACTGCCATCTAGTAGAAGTCATAATAATTATGACCTTTGTTTCTGAGATTTTAACTGTTAAACTTCAAAAGGCTCTGAGTTCAACTCACCTGGTGCAAATGCAGTTCCATTACCGAAAAGATTGCGAAGTACCTATGTCCATAATTTCGGTCTTGTCTAAGCACGTCTTCAATATTATATCCGCAGCGGAGGCATCTGACACAACTAAAAGCCAATATTTCTTTATTATTGGGTCAGCAATGATAATATTTCCGATATATTTAGTGAGTACGTCAAAAATTATTCTACAATGTATAAAAGTGTATAAGCCATACACACTAGCAACAAAATTAAGACGGATACGAATAGAATTAAAATGACCAAATGAGAGCAAAACCGGTAAAAATAAACCTCGTAACACACACTATTTTTTGAAAGTTAACTTTGAATGGATTAAATCTTGACAACAGAGTTATTAAATACTTCTTCAAATGTCGCCAAGTCCTTACTCAAACAAAATATAATACATGTTTAAAACGATTTAGATTTGAAAAAGTGTTAAGTACTATAAGATATTGTAAAATATTTCAATGATGTTAAGGCAACCGCATATTTATGGAGGATTTTCATTTACAGTTATTGCGTTCATGATAGATTAAATGTCTTGCACGGTGCCATTATTTTTAAGATAATTGATAGAATCAGGCGTTACTTTGCGGAAATCCATAATGGATTTCCGCATTAGCATTTAACACATTAAAGATATTAATTAATTTGCCACCATCCGCTAACTAATGATGTGTCTTACCTGAATTGAAGAGCACCTCCCGCGCTCTCTCAATTGCGTGCACCAATCCCGTCACCACTAAGAGCACGTTCAGACTCGGCGGAAACCGTGCGGACGCAAACCGCGCGGGTCCGATCCGCGAGAATAGTGAAGTGTTCAGACAAGCGCGGTTATTGTGCGGTGCGAGGACTGCGAGGTAGGGTGACAGCCTTTCAGTTCAATCATGGAAGTTGAAGAGGCAATATGTGTGTACTTACTCCTACTCCACAAAAAAAAAGGAAACGGCAGTATTGGGTGCATCCAATTTTACAAGATCGGTTCACTCATGGTCAGTTTGTGTCTTTATATGCAAAGTTAAGGAATTATGATTCCGAATTTTTTAACTATTTAAGAATGTCAATAAAGTCATTTGACGAATTATTGGAAATAATCAGTGAACAAATTACATCTTCTAATACCCATATGAGGTCAAGCGTATCACCAGAAGAAAAACTCGTGATCACTTTAAGGTAAGGTATTTATTTTTATTTAATAATTATCAGAATATATATTTATGTAATATAAGAATATATATATTTATATTTATGTTATATTAGAATATATATTGGGTATTTATTTTCACATAATATCAGAATATATATTTTCTACAATAGAAGACTGTGAGTCATCAGTAGTGTATGATGAAGGCGATGGAGATCCCGCTGGTACAATTGTAGAGTATCCAGTAAAATATCCTTGTGGATTTGAATATGGTTGGCTATTTAAATATGCTGTATTATGCATGTTTTGCTGGTTTGTTGTAATGCGAAATGGCAATGGTAATTTCTGTCCCTTCTCTATTACTTGAAGTAATTCAATTTTAGTAGCCAAACGCTTGTTTTCTGGAACTTTTTTTAATTCTTTGTACAAAGATAAACAAAAAAGCTTATCATCATCTTGGTTAGAAATATTTTCTTGTAATTCTCTTTGTAATTTATCTCGTGAGTGAATGCTTTCCTCTAATATGTTAGCCAATCGATCTTCTGGTGCACTTTTACTTTTTTTTCTTTTTTTGGGGGGAGGGGAGCGTATTTCACGTGCATTCACAAAATTATTTTGGTCTTTGTCACTGTCTTCATTATGCTCATTTTTCGCTTCTTCTATGTTACTAGTTGTTTCTTTATTTTCTACCGTCTTCTGAAGAAAGGAAAGCCGGTCAAAATACATGTATTTTGAACCTTTACATGCACCTGAACCAGAAGGAGCTGACTTGCCTTTTTTGAATTCCTTGTTGTAGGCATCACGTATGTTCTTCCATTTTTTTTGCAATGTTACACCTGAATAAGAAATTTATCGTTAAGAAAAATGTTAAGGTTTTCATAATATGTGCTGGTATTTTTTTTTTGTTTCAGATATCTGGCTATTGGTTGTTCCTTTGGAGAACTTCGTTACAACTTTCGTCTTGGCAAATCTACAACCACAGGAATTGTCCGTGAAGTATGTAAAGCTTTGTGGAAAATACTCGCAAAAAAAGTCATGCCCGAACCGAGTGAAGATGTGTGGGAGAGAATAGCTATAGATTTTGAAAGATATGCAAATTTCCCCAATTGCATAGGCGCCATAGATGGCAAACATATAAGGGTTATAATGCCTGATGATTCTGGATCTTTATATTATAATTATAAAAACTATTTTTCTATAGTACTTTTGGCACTTTGTGACGCTAATTACTGTTTTACTTTTGTTGACATTGGATCATATGGAAAAAGTAGTGATTCTGCAATATTTAAAAATTCAATATTTTATAAAAGATTAATAGAAAAATCATTACACATACCAAAACCTAAACCAATATCTAACGCAGATCCTTTACCATTACCATACGTTATAGTTGGCGATGAAGCGTTTGGTTTATCGGAAAACTTAATGCGACCCTATGCGGGTAAAGGGTTATCATACGAAAAAAGGATTTTTAACTATAGGTTATCTAGGGCTCGACGTAATATTGAATGCAGCTTTGGTATTTTAGCAAACAAGTGGCGTATTTTTCATAGGCCTATAAACGTTAACATAGACTTTGCCGAAGACATAATAAAGGCATGTTGCGTGTTACACAATTTTGTTAGGACAAGAGATGGTGTACGGTATAAAGACACTTTGTACACTGCGCCAATGAGTAGTCTTAATAAATTACATGCAGGAAGAGGTACACCTTCATCTTTGAACATTAGAGATAGATATGCTAATTACTTTGTGAATGAGGGTCGTGTAGAATGGCAAGATACTAAAATATAAACTTATAAATATGTATATTACATTGGTAGGTATCTATATTATGTAAACACAATCACAAACAATGTAAAGTAACTACTAGGAGAAATGTTTAAATAAAGTACCTACTAACCAAAAAGTTTTTTCTTTTCCAATGAATCCTCGTTTATACCAAAAATCTCTACCAGGTCCTGCCAAGCCTTATTTTTGGCAATTTTATTAGAATAATCTTCACACTGGATGTCCCATATTGCTGGTCTTTTTTCAACTTCGTCAATGAATAGTTCGGTGTCAAAGCGCTCCATTGTCATACGTGCGATACGCGCGGATTCCACGGAGCAACTGAACACGCCCAGGGATTGTCATAGAATTACGTCCGCGCGGCGAACGCGCGAATTCATTTTCTTGCGGTCGAGTTGCGGCTACCGCGCGGTTGCATGGTCCGCGCGGTGTAGTATGAACGTTCTAGTACTATGCCATTATAATAAGATCCGCGCGGTTGACCCGCGCGGTTTGCGTCCGCGCGGTATCCGCCGTGTCTGAACTAAGGGTAATTCCAGTACCACTACTCCCGGCACCAGTACTCCCGATACCCTACTCCCAACACCACTATTCAAGGAAAGATACACCATCGACGATAATACAACACGTGTTTCGCCTTTACACGAGGCATCCCCAAGTGATGTAAACTCTATGGCGGCTGACCGCTAACACTTAGCTTACTGTGGCTGGATCAAATCCAGGTACAGTGAATGTGTGTCAGACAACATGTACAACATGAATGTGTGATTAGACAACACGTCATTGAGAATAGCCAACCACCAAACAAAATTCAATTTTAGCAGATATCACCACCTGTATACCTATTCACCCATCGACCAGTACCACAAGATGCATTGAATCGGGTGCAGCACACACGCAGATCCATCACAAGATGCAATACCCTAAGTAGCAGAAAAATCCACGTATCATAGATCTATTGCCCTAAGATATGGAGTTGAGTATGCTTGTTGCACAAAGTACTACCAAACACACACTCCCTAATCCAAAAGATAGTCGACGTATTATAACGCTATGCGCTAAGACGCCGGCCACAACCGGTAGGGGTGTGCGATGTCCACGGGCAAGTCGTATTGCACAACAAACTCGCTTACCACCGGCAATAAGACGATATGCCTAGAACATATCGGTTAGTGAGTCCAAGTTTACTTACCTCGGATTTTTTACTGGAAACGAGGCATTTCATCTTAGTCCCCAGAGGTGACGACGTATCTGCATTTTGAATCCTAATAGAGGATAAATGTAGATATCTTTAAGCTACGGCATCCAACTACCATCAGGTAGACTTTATGCTCGTTTGTAATCCTTATTCTATGAAAAAATTATTTATTGAACCCTTAACACCCGCGTGTTACCCCTTCTTCGATGTCGCAAAGCGTTTAACAAAGGCTGGCATGGCGTCTTGTTACACAAGCTAAGAAAATAAATGAATACGAACACACATAGGTGTAACCAGGCGTACTTTGACCGCTCTAGTTGTAGCCGGGTGAACGTAGGTGCACACGCACTCCAGCTTTCAGCCATAACTTATTCACCTAAACACCAATTATATATAGCCTTTACTTAGTCGACTTTGATACTCGTGAGTTATTTTCTTCTCGATTATTATGTGTTAATCAAACGAAACTAACCCGTATAAAATTCACGGCCCAACCATAAACCTGTCATGCCTCCATTTAATATTGCTTCCTTTCCAAGGCCTTTCAATGTGTTCATGCGATCTGAAATAATTAATATGTAGGTGTAATATATACCTACACTATATTGTGCATCATAACGTTATATTAATTCAAAAAGAAATAAATATAAAGGAACACTGTATTACGAATAAGTATATTATTATCTTTAAAGCCCTAAACAAGTCCACCGCCGTACTAAGGCCTTTCTTATGGAATGACACGGTTCTGAGCCACCTGCATCTATCTACTTTCTGCATTTCTTACATATCAGAGTGCTGTCCTACACTTCGCTTCCCACTTATTGGCCCATTGTTACTTAATTTTACGTTAATTGGGCTCCAACAATTGCAATGGTTCAACAGCAGATATAGTTACATTATGTTATATCTTATAGATAGATAGATAGATAGAAAATTCTTTATTGTACTCAAATAAAACAATTTGGTACAAAGGCGAACTTAATGCCGAAAAGGCATTCTCTGCCAGCTAACCTTTTGTAGTGTGGTGAGAGCTATGGGTAGAGCCGCGAGAGAAAGAAAAATTAACTTAATGATTTCTTATATTTACGCGAACACTACACATGATTAAAAGTAGTTTTAATCATGTGTAGTGTTCGCGTAAATAAAAAGTCGGGAATTAAAAATAAAAAGTAAAAAATAAACGCGATAAAATCCGTAAAAGTAGTTTTAATCAAAAATTAACTTATTTATTCATACTACTCAAAACGCATTACACACTTATAATACTTATAAGACTTCAAAATTAAGTTTAACTAATTACTATACTACTGTTTAAATAAACACATAGTCCCGGATGTAATCTATATGTAACTATTTCAGTTAGGGTAATTTATCATGATAAAAATATATTTTTTTATTCTTTTTAAAATCCTTCGTTTATTGGAGTGACGACCTGCTAAGTAATGCAGGATGCAGGTGGCTTAGATTCATGTTTTTTGGCATTCCTTGGGGAGGTCTATGTTCAGGAGTGGACTTGTGGTGGGCTGCAATGGCGAATATCACGAGGAATAGCCATACCTTTAATTGTTAGTTGCCTAAACACGTAGACATTGGTCACGTCTAAAAGTAGATGTACAGACACTAGTAGATTAGATAACTATATCTCCAAATAAAACAAAATCAAATGTTTCATTTGACACGTACAAATTTTTTTAACTTTACATGGTGGTGACGAAAATGGAATTTTTTACCCACATGTAAATAATAAATAATAATAATAAAAAAAATCATTTATTCCTAGAAATAGAGCTACAGACCTGAACATTGGGAAAAAAGTGAGTTATATTAAATTAATTTTAACTTATATTATATTAAATTAAATACTAATTACATATAAATTCTTATTACATATAAAAAAGGTACTGGCGGGCCCCAAACTAGGCATAGCCTGTATCTTGGGGTTGTATCTTGGTGTTGTATCTAAGTGTCGTAAAAGTAGGTTGTGAATGTTGGAAATGCTATAAATATTTCACAGTCAGTGATCGTTAGTATCCCATTCCACACCCACATTTTTCTTGATAAAAATCAAAAAATCAGATGCATTTGTCACCCCTGAGGAATAAGTTGAAATCCTCGATAACACTTTAAGAGATATTCGGTTTTCTACACTCTCCATACGAAACACAGCAGCATCAAGATGCTATTATTCGCTGGAAGTATGTTAGAGCGTGATCCTATTTCGGTTGAGCCGACTCATACGATGTAAAACCATAATATAGGTGCAGCGTGGCTTTACCACGCTGGGGGATTGGCGGCAAGCACTACCTTACAGTAAGTTAAAAAACACATCGATATATATTGGTAAAACCATCATTTAAAATACCAACATACGAATGATAACAACGTCATATGCTCGAAGCGTTTAGTAATGCTATAGCCAATCCGCCAACCAAACATGGCGATAACGACAAATCCTTCCTACACTAGGAGAAGCTTATGTAAAGTAGGGTAGAATTTACGGACTGGTGAAGAATAAAATAGAAGATTTATACACTTTGTTGATATGACTAAAGGGACCCAGAAGTAACTGTTTTTCGTCTGGATATTTGTTCATCTAAAATGTATGCGTGTGAAACGTCTTCTTGATTTAAAAAGAGTTGCTAGACGAACAGTAGTACAAACGGATATTATTCTTATTTTCTCGTCTGGTTGAGATAAATAAATAGGTATATTTACATTCATCATCATCATCATCATAATTACAGCTCTTCACAAGTCCACTACTGAACATAGGCCTCCCAAAAGATGCCACAAAGCACGGTCCAGAGCCACCTGCATCCATCGACTTCCTGCATGACTTACCAGGTCATCACTCCATCTAGTGGGGGATGGCCCTACACTACGCCTAACGGTAGGAGGCTACCACTCGAGATCTTTTTTCCATTTGCCCACTTCAGCTTACAAATCCGTTGGGCTATGTCGTTTACTCTAGTTCCACTTCGGATATCCTCATTTCTAAATTTATACGCAAAGAAAGCCCGAGCATAGCTCGCGGAGTATAGTATAATATACTCGTAATATAAATGTACACAAGAATTTATCTATCATAAATCTTCAAAGTTCAATAACTCAAATAAACAATTTTTTTTGAAAAGAGTTATTATAATATTAAGGAATTTATTTTCCGATTCAGTGGTAAAATTAACAAAAAATTGGATTTTTATAAGTATTATATATAACCTATATTAAATTAAAAAGTTTCTGCATCTGTTTCTGTTTCTGTAATTATATGTTATAAACATAATAGGTATACTTTAAACATATAAAATATTGTTATTGTGTTGTAGGTTTTATTTATTCTACCGCTAACCGTAATTCTACAATATTGGAAATAACTTAAGACATTACTGCCAAAATTATCCTATCACCAATTCAAAAGAGAAAAATAATTTCTCTTATATTTTAATTACGTAACGAATCTTCATTTAAACTATTTCTGCCAAGGTGTTACCGTTATAAAAATAACGAAATTTCTTAATGTCATAATTTTAAGCAAATAAAGGATCACTTTGACTACTTTTTTACTATAAAAAATAATTTTAATATAGTTCTTTACAAAGGTAAGTATTAAAATATTTCTGCATCTCACCTGCATCCGAACCAATTAACAAATAAGCGTGACCGAGAAACGGTAGGGCTTTATACTTATTTTTTAACTGTCGGGACAGTTTCAATATCCTCCTCGATTTCCACTGATCGTAAATTATCCATAACGCTAAACATATAGCCAGTAATATACAAAACATTTTGCAAGCAGCTTATGTTTACCGCAAGAATTATATGCACACACAAAGATACATGCCAAAGTGTTGTCCGGTTTTATAGTTGCAATTGTCGCTTTATCTTCACATTGGTTATAAGGCACGGTTTTTGTAGTTTTAATAAAAAATTACTGTCGTCACTTCCATTTTTTATTTCCTTAGGACAACGACATTTCGATGCCAGTCCGATATTTTTCTTTGACGCTGAGTGTTTGGGATCAACAGATGCGCCTAAAGCTAACGAACCACTGAGTTATGAAATTAAATTTTATAGCGTCAAAACATCCATCACTCCCCGTATTAATATCTTTATTTTTATGGGCCTGTTTCTCAAAAACAAAGAGAAATAAGACGTAAAATATATTTATGGTTATATAATATCGAAATTAATATCAAATACTAATGTCTGCGGTCTTTTGGAGTAGTATACATTTCAAGCTTCTATATTAACTTATTTAAAAGACATTTAGAAATAGTTTAAGTATTTGATACTCGCAGATTAAATCATCAAAACCTTCAGCCTAATTCCTGTTGACTTTTTGAATCATGATATTTGACAAAAACAAGGTCTTAAAAGAAAAGCATAAATACGCAAATCGCTGATTAGTAGGTTTTTCCGACAGGAACGACCGTGGTATAGACCAATGTATGGGTGAACATTTTTCAAAAAATTTGTGACACCCTTGACTTTAAATCGGTCATCAGGTAAAAAGTGTAATTCAACTTACGAGGTGTTTATATGTACTTATCTATACACACTCATTTACAAAACAACTGAGCAGTTTTGATATTTCCCCGCCTGTAAAAAACATAATGCGTTAAATGTTTTAATCATTTGAACTTTACAAATTTAATGTACTTTCCGTTAGTGGCCGGTCATAAAAGAGCCGTGATGTTTAAAACTGTGCGCTTCAAATTATTTTTTACCTGAGACTAATTTTTAAATAATAATGATAATAGTAAACTTATTGCTAAAATCGGATGAGTCATTTTACAAAGACGTCATTATATGTGGCAAAGTGCTAACTTCTCTTCTTTAGCTGACAAGCAATGCCAAGTTCTAGCAGTACAGATTCTCCGAGGTGGTATGGAAAGAGAAGAGCTCCACATCTGGTTCTACAAAGCTCTACATGAGCCTTTCGTAGGCAAAGTCACCTCCCTCTACTAGCTACGATTCAGTGACCTCTTTGGGGAAACCGAGGGTTTTGTCTGTGCGATAAAGGATCAGGTTATTAAGACCAACAACTACTGGAGATACATTGACTCACTTGAGCATACCATCTCCGGTTGTTCGGCGCTTTATAACTCTGAGGAGGAAACTTCCTTATTATAAGTGCTTGCCTAAAGCCGTGCTCGAAAACAAACGCGTCAGGCTCTACTCTGCGAATAAGCCTGATATTTATTTTCCACAATTTAATTGTACACAGCTTAAAGGAATAAACAAATGTTGTGCGGGCCACTAGTGTCCAAACTAGGTATAAAACGGGTATTGTGCACGTTGTTATGCACGTTTGTGTGTGTGCATGTGCGTGCGCGCGCGTGCATGTGGATTTAACAAGACGTGGTTGTTTCGAACTGCATAAGCTTTAATCTAATTCAATTACATTGCTTAATTATATTCCAGAGGAAAAGAGACAAACCTGTAATCAAAAGCTCTTCAGCGAAGACGATTCTGCCCTTAAAACACTGGGGATCTTGTGGGATTCTGCGAATGATATGTTTCAGGTAATGAGTCCTCAAAATTTGGATAACACTAAAAACACAAAGTCCAAGTATTGCCAAAATATATGTTCCCATGGGATTCATAAGTCCTATGACCTGTGACAGCTAAATTGCGATATGCTTAACAGTGATTTGGCGTGAAAACATTTGTTGGGATGATGATGCTCCATACAAAATACTCACGTCCTGGAAAGATTTTTGCAAGAAGCTGCACCATCTCCGCAATATATCTATCCCCTGATTGATGGTAGATCCTAAACGTAACCAGCTGTAGCTTCATGGCTTCACCGACCGCTCAACTAAAGGATTCGGTTGCACGGTCTATGCGAGGAGCTGCGCACTTAAGAATACAGTCCACTTAATATGCTCAAAGTCCCGAGTAGCCCCCATTAGGCCCATGTCGCTAACTAGGTTGGAGCTCTGCTCCGCCGTGTTGCTAGCTCAGTATATGGACTCCGTTCGCAAAGCGTTACAAGTCGACATAGCCAGTATCCACTATTGGACAGACTCCATGATAACTTTATGTTGGGTTCGTGGAGGTTCAAATAGGTGGAACCTGTGTGTGGCTAACTGTGTTAGTTTAATACAGGAACTGACTGCTATGGAAAACTGGCATCACGTGGGTACCAAGGATAACCCCTCTGACTTGGTCTCCAGAGGCTTCGGTCTACTAGCGCTAGCCGCTAGCGAGTTATGGTTCCGCGGGCCCGGCTAACTGGCCTAGATTGGTGCTGCGCGCACGCTCGCGGCCCCCAGCGAAAGTAGAGATATTGTCAGCCCCATCCAAGAGCAACAACGAGTAGTCACCGTTTCTCACACGGTCGAAAAATCATATTGCAAAACCGTATTCGAGAGATCCTCGTCCTGGTCAAAATTAATGAAGGTCTTTTCGCGTGTTCTGCGTTTTATAGATAACCTGAAAAGGAATGTTAAAAATGAAAATATGGCATTATTGCACATATTCGGCATCGCTCGCACTTCGCTAACGAGTTTAAGTACTTAATGTCTAATTCTGATTTTAGCGGGCACAAAAACTTCACAAACCAACATTTAAAATATCTTAATATATTTTCAGATAACGGTGTTCTGCGTGTAGGAGGCCTCATTAGTCACTCTGATTTGCCTTCTCATAGGAAGTTTCCCATGTTATGATGACGAGCTGGTAGCTCGTCATCATGTAACAGATCTCATTCTCAGGTACGAGCACCTGCGGCTGCTGCACGCTGGACTACAGATGACGTTGAGCAGCGTGAGGAGTCGCTTCTGGTCGGTGCAGGCGCGTAATAGAGTGAGACGAGGTAAGTGTACGGAGTTTCTCAGTGACAACGCCACCACGTTCAAGGGTGCAGAGAAGGAGATTCACGGTCTCTATAAGGTGCTGAAGCGTAATCCCGAATTAGACTCTTTTTTGCAAAATGAAAAACTTACATAGTCTCAACAGCACCAAATTGGGGAGGTATATGTATTCGGGAATATACAACCAGTGCGTGTTGCCAGTGATGACCTATGGAACTGAGACGTGGTCCTTCACTGCTGGCCCTATGAGGACGATCAAAGTCACTCACCGATTTGTGGAGAGGGCTATGCTCGGGGTTTCTCTGCGTAATAAAGTTAGAAATGAGGATATCCGCAGTAGAACCAGAGTGACCGATATAGCCCAATGGATTAGTAAGCTGAAGTGGCAATGGGCCAGCCATATAGCTCGAAGAACCGACAACCGTTGGGGAAAAAAGGTTCTTGAGTGGCAGCCTCGTACTGGTAGGCGAAGTGTAGGGGCAACCCCCCACTATGTGGAGTGACGACCTGGTAAAACATGCAGGACGTCGATGGATGCAGGTGGCTCAGGACCGTGCTTTGTGGTGTACCTTAGGGGAGGCCTATGTTCAGAAATGACCCTTCTTTCCGGATTTGAATTAGTAACCATTAGCTCAACCAGTCACAATAAGATTTTGTTAGGTTAGCTTATTACGAAATACCTTAAGAAAAAGGACCCTCAAGTAGGGACTGAATAAATTAACCGACTTGGTATTACATGGATCTAACAACTTTTTACGGTAGAAGAACTGAGTAGCGAGACCTGTTTTTTTATAAGTTATATTTGTGATGGCATCACATTTCTTTTTGTAGATAGTCCAACCTTTTTTCCTTTTCGGTACCGTCGATTTCTTGAATACCAAGAACGTACTTATCTATACCTAGTATTCCATTATACTATACATATACAGACAGGCTGATTGATTCACTGCAAATGTAACTTTGTAATCCTATATATTTATATTTATGCAGTTGGTATATCTATAAAACTGGACCGAAATTTCGAAATCTTTTAAGTTTTCCTTGATACTAACACTTAATACTAATTTTATTCTTAATTTGAAGCCTTTATGTCTGCTAGAAGTATCTTACAGTTTTGATGATAAGTCAGCCAGACAGTGAGTAACAAAATTAAGAAACTTTGGCTAGTTATAATTCTTAAACTATTTGTTTAAATTGAATGAAATTTGAAATATGCCGTGTTTATACAATGCCTGATTGATTACTATAAATTCAAGCTTTTAGTTTTATTTACAACGATGTAATAGGGGGGTCGAAAATAACCTGAACTGCCTTGAGAAAAGGATGGTACGGCCGCGCCGCTCTTTTGCTCAATTTGGTGGGACATAGTTGTGCCCCCAGATAATAATGGAATGGACAAAATAATGGACGTGAGAAAAAAATATAAATATAAGAAAATATAAAATATAACATTGTAATGAACTTAACTAATAACAACTTAACAAATATTTTGAAAATTTTAAAGATAATAAGATACAATTTAGTTAAAGTTTAAGTACACTCTATTCTCTTCTTATCGGTCTTAAAATGTAACAATGCACCAAGCTTGAATAACGTTCCAACTAGTTCCATAAAACTTGCAATGGTAACATTTGGCATCATTGTGTTGAGAAGTTAAAAAATTATGGGATATGAGGTAAGCCCCTTGACCGGCTTAATAGTTACATCACACATAGTGTTAGTTAGTTAGTTAAAATAGGTTCACAAGTAAGACAGAAACCAGTGTTACTTAAGGAACCAGTGCTACTTACGCAGGAAGCATTTTGGAACCCACCTTATTTCTAATTTGGATAAACGAACTCTGCAACATGAACGTCCCACATGCAAGCATATGCTGGCGACACTGCCATTGCGTTTAGAGGTGACTCCTTGAATAATTTGAAGATCAATACAGATCACGGTTTGGTTGCGATTTCCCAATGGCTATGTCTGAACTTACTAACGTTAAAGTACCAGCAAAGCAAATTAATTTTTTTTCTCCATAAAAAGTTTAACTGACTTTCCCAGAGATATTAAAATTCACAGCTATCAGCTGCCATATAGAACTAATTGCAGCTGCCCCACTATAACTAGACTAAATTCCACAAAGTACCTTGGGGTCTCAGTGGACCAGAGATTTAAAAATCATCTATTCAACGATACGTCAGTTCTCAATAAATGCATTGTATCTCTATGAAGATTTATTGACGGTTCGTAAACTATACATATTGCGTATAGTTTTGATATAACAAATGTCCTTTAATATCCACACCAATATTTTAACTAGAAGAAAAGATAGAGTCACCACATAAATTACACTAACTGACGTGAGTTTTGTTGCGATGTGCGTTCTTGAAATTTTTTACTTTTTTTAGTTTTAAGGTAGACAATATTTTCTGATTTTCCATCTTTAGCAAAAGCTTGGCTGTCGGACTCGTAGGCATGCAACAAACAACTGGTAATATGAAAGACATGGATTTTCTAGATTCAATCCACAAACTTGGAGTGATTTGCCTTGCATTTGGTTAAGGGTCATTGAGGATGAAAGTCGAAAGAAAGAAGAAGTCTTTTCAAATCGAAAGGCATGTCAGTGCAAATAATGGGAATGCGTGGAATAAGCGCATATTCTCCATTTAGCTTTCCATTAATAATAATTGCCTCGACGACCTGGGGACCTTCGAGAAAAGAGCTTACTTCTTTCTAAAGGGCCAGCAACGCAGCTGCTATTCCCCTGGTGTTGTGGTTGCTCATGGGCTGTGGTAGTCACTCAATATCAGATGAACCGTATGCTAGTTTGCCCCCTCTTCTATATAAAAAAAAAAAAAAAACAAAATAATTTGTGCAGCTGCCCATAGACCTTCTTAATCTCACTCAAATTTCAGATGTCCCGGAAAGGATGCCGCCACACTCGGTCTTCAGTTTTGACAGTCGGCTCTTTCTGTTAGACAAATCTCTGGCAAAGACTTCGGAGCCCTGGTTTCGCTCGATCACTTCTTCAATACGAGTAGTATTAAAGTTGCGTAAGTCCCGCCGCATGCATTTGGAGATTCTGTTAAAGTGTCTGTATGCTGTCAAATCTGCTGAAGACTTCACTTTCATTTCTTGTCTAAAAGTCATGAGATTAAAAACGCGATCTGAGAGTTTTGGTGTTCTTCTGCAGTAGATCTTGCAGAACTTAGCTCCGAACGCATAGACAGTTTCCAACAGCTTGCATTATAACTATGCACGAACTTGCATGTCCTGGGCACTGAAAACGGTTTTGTAACTTGAGTTGAAATGTTTCAGGTCTTTGGAGTAGAACACGAGGGGAACGAAGTGTTAACTTTATTAGACGAGATCTTTGCAACTTAACATTTAGGTTCAGTGTGTTACTCCAAAACTTCGGTAATCGCTGACAGTTTTCACCCTCGCGATGACTGAAATGTCACTAAACAGTTGCCGTCTAGTAATCATAATGAAATCAATCTCACTTTCGAACCGCCAGTGCTTGACTAGGTCTACTTTATATGGGGCCGCTTCTGGAAAAAAGAGTTCATCATAAAGAAATCCTCTTTTTATGAAGTCGGCCTACTGACCCCTTGGTTTAGTTGCTTTATCTTCAATATCCTATTCCTATCCCTTATTTCAGCTCACCGTTCTCTCTTGTGCCTAGTTTTGCGTCGAAGTCTCTCATTAACACGTTATAGTGGGTTTTTGAAGAACGGATGGCTCTAGATACATATATCATTATTCATCTACTCCACTTCCTCTTCAGGGTGTGCTGAGTTTGATGCGTAAACCTATACAACCCTCAGCGAATAACGTTTGGTAATTCTGATTATAAGGTACGCAACCCTTGTTGACATACTTATTTATCACGTTGCCGAATTCGAAGATTACCATGTCTTCGGACTTCAAATAATCCTATAATATTCCAGCGCAACTTGTTTATCTCTTCTTTCAGCTCCAGGAACTTCTCGTCAGTCCTCAGAGTGCGTGCATTGTATGTTGCCAGGTAAAATCGTCTTAAGTGGCAACCAAACCTCCACCGGAGATTCTTAGCACCCCCTGCCCCGCCGTTACAATGGTCGCCACCGTTGCCAAGGAATGCGCAGCTGCTGGGGACTGGGAGCTGTCCCTTCTTAACTCTAATCTGGCGGGTGTGTTCCCATAGTTGCCACGCTTGGCGTGCGGGGGAATATGCTGGTTCCCATCTCCTGCCTGTTTCATGGGAAGATATGGCGTGTTAGATATTCTTAACCGCCACTACACGGCACAAGATATTTTAAGGTTTAGTTCTAAATAATTTCAAGTAGCTGTTACCTAATGAGAGATTGTTGAAAACGTTGCATGTGCGAATAAAGAAAGAGTTGTGGTGATAAAGCGTTATTTCTGAGTATTGCTAGAAGCTGGGCGCGTTTTATAGCTAATTTTCGTGGCATCCAGTTGTTAACTTGCTCTAATAAGGAAAGGCAATCTATGAGACCACGAACAAAGCTCTCTTCTGTCTATGGGTAAAAAGTAATATTTTCTAAACCTGGTTTTGTATCCATGATCTACTCACTTTCATTTAAAGTTTAAATTTCTTTGAAACATTTTATGTAAGAATTCAATTCGCAAAATATACGCATATAATCGCTGAAAGATTCACTAGTATCACCAGATTTATCCTCATATAACATAACAGATATTAGTACATATAAAATCTGTTTAATTGTCCGTTCTCAATGCATAGGTTTCATAGTCGTACTTGTTACTTTTTTATTTTAAATTTTTACGTCAAGTGGACTTGGAGTTGCCCTAGTCTCAAATCGAATTCACAAAAGTCCATTGCAATGGAACTCAATAATCGCTACTCAAAGGAAGAGTTTGTTGCAGCTGTGCGTAAATACTTACAACTTTCAGTATCAAGACATTTATATAAATCATCATCGAATGCCATTTAATAAAGCCCTTTTCAAGAAAATAAAGAACTTATGAGAGAATAGATATATCATCGCAAGACATTAGAAAGAAAATCGGCCATGTCACCAACGTTTCGAATAAAAATAGAGGGAGATCTTTTGAAGTTTTATTAATATTATTTAAGTGTCTATTTTTTATTTATCACTAGCTGGTACATGGTGCGTTGCTGCCTTCTAAGAAACAATTGCGGAAATATCGCAGGAAAATATGTTGAAGTTAAGTCGTAACTTTCAATTATAGATACTTAGTAAAATTATTTCTAATAGCAATTTTTCTATTTGGCTATGAATTCTATATGACTCCTCTGTGAACTTCACGAATCATGTTTTACTGTAAAAAAATTCTCGATATGAATTAACAAGTAATTTTCGTTCTTTTTTTATATACTCTGCGTCAGTTTATCGTCGTATATCGTCGGCAAATTGAAAGTGAGTAATGTACTTGCCATTGACATGTATACCGTATACTTTTCAGGCCAGTAGCTCGAAAACGACTTATAATGCAGAGGTAGAGAGTTACGAGGATATTGCGTCATTCTGTCTTGCAACTCTCAGCAGTTGGATAGGTTTCGTACAATTGTTCTATATAGGATAGCCATTGTAGCTCTACTGCTAAAATATTTCAGCACTTTTATTTGCCGATAGTCAACTTGGCTTCACTGAAATGACTGTAGCATCGCCCGAACTTCGATGGAATCAAAGATTTTCTCATATTACATAAACGTATGACAAAGTGGCATATTGTACTCTTCGGTCTTCTGAACAATTTGCCGAAGGGTACGTATGTGTTCTACGGTACTAAATCATTTTCGGAAACCGGTTGTTTTGGAGGCTGGAAGTCGTCGAGTCTGCGTGTGAGACGATTTCTAATAACTCTCGAAAACAGCACGTAGACGCGGCTCAGAAGGGAATGGAATCTAAAATCTATAGTTCTTCAAACAAATGTTGTCTTCTCTCTTGTAAAACCACCGCACTTTTGTTGCAAGCTTGCAGAATAATTCTAATATTGAGGATGGAATTGAATAACTTCTGAAGGACTTTAACACTAGTTTTCCACCTACTTTCCGAAGCTCTGCTGTAATTCAATACTCACCAGGGGCTTTGCCGTTTTTAAGGTGATGGAGCCATTTGAATCTTGCTCAAATTGACGATGGGGGATATCATCGGAATAGTCACGGAGAAGACTTGCTCATGGATCCCTATACACAGTTTCGAGTGGATTAAACGATGATTTTTACAGCTGCTCGTAGAACCTCTCAATCCCACTCTAAATCTCAGGTGTCCCGGAAATGATATTACCAAATTCGGTCTTCCGTTTCGACAGTTGGCTCTTTCTATCAGCCAGATCTCTGATAAGGACTTTTATTTCTATATTATATTTGTATTGAAGTTGCATAGGTCTCACAGCATGCACTGGAGATATGTCTGTTCAGTTGCCTTTATGCTGTCAAATCTGCTGAACACTGTAGCTGGATTTCCTGTCTGTGTCTGTGAACAGCCATGAGATTTGACTTTGATCGGATAGTTTTTGGTTTCTTTTGTGACGAGTCTTGCAGAATTTGGTTTGACCGCATGGACAGTTTCCACGAGCTTGTCATTCATATAGTCCGTTTATCGCAGTTTTATAGGTGCTGAAAACGATTTTGTAGCTCAGGCTATAAGTTTTTGGGCACAAGGGAACGGAACGTTGACTTCATTACCCGTGACTTCTTCAACTTAATGTTTAAGTTCAGTGAGCCTCTCACCATTTAGTGAACGCTGCCAGTTTTACCCTCACGATTACTGACACATACATAGGCGGTCCCATAATGAATTGACCTAACTATGAACCAATGAAGGAAATGAAACGAAACCAATTTTATTTTTCAATATAATCACCATGAATACTAACACACTTCTGATATCTGTGTATCAACATCTCTAAACCTTTATAAAAATAATCACATTTTTTATCCTCAAAATGACTGAAGACGGCCGCCCGCAACTCTTCATCGCTTGAAAATTTTCTTCCTCTTAAGTCCCGCTTTAAATTTGGAAATAAATAATAGTCGGACGGGGCCATGTCTGGACTGTAAGGTGGATGTTGAACTTCTGTGAACCCGCATTGACGAACTGCATCCTTCGAAACACCAGCGGTATGAACAGGGGCGTTGTCATGGAGCAACCGGACACCTTTAGACAGCTTGCCTCTTCGTTTTTCCTTTATCTTGTCTCGTAATTTATATATTACTACTTTGACTGGCCTGTTGGTCTAGTGGTTAGTGACCCTGACTGCTATGCCGGAGGTCGTGGGTTCGATTCCCACCCAGGACAAATGTTTGTGTGATGAGCACGATCGTTGTTCTGTGTCTGGGTGTAATTTATCTATAATATTTATGTATTTAGATATATATATATATAAGTATGTTTATCAGTTGTCTAGTACCCATAACACAAGCTCTGCTTAGCTTGGGACTAGATGGCGTTGTGTAATAGTTGTGGAATATTATTATTATTATATTATTATTATTATATTAAAGAAGCAAAATATTTGCCGTTCACGACTGTATTACGTTCTTTAAAATCCACCATCAAAATGCCTTGAAAATCCCAAAATATTGTGCACATCAGTTTTTTAGTCGATTGTTGCACCTTTGCCTTTCTAGGGGGCTTTTCACCCTTATAACGCCATTCCATTGACTCGCGCTTGCTTTGTGGATCATAATACAAGATCATTGTTTATATAACGAGAAAAAAGGAAACTACCTAGTACAAGAAAGAAGGTGAGAATAGTACAGGTAGCTCAATATATACTTCAATTGTGCCATATTGCACACTCCTCCTGCAAGTATATATATATATATATATATATATATATATATATATATATATATATATATATATATATATATATATATATATATATAAATAAACAAACGTGTTATAATTATATTACTTTATTTAAATATAAGATAACACTACTAAGACGTATACACCAATATATAATATGTCTAGATCAAATATAAAACACTTTTACAACCGCATTATATAACGTTCGATTGAACAATTATAAAAAATAAACCATAAAAATGTCATACAAAACAATTTTTAACTACATAGGGATTACTTTATTTCTTGTTTCCAACTGTAACTGAAATCCGTCCGAGTCTCGTAACATGATGTCACACTTGACAGTTAACGGTGTCTGCAAATCAGCTTCACAAGACATCGTCTTTGGAAGGAACTTGTAGTTTCTCAGCAACGTAGCTAACACCGTCTTCATCGACATCATCGCGTACTGATAGCCTGAAGAGGTTGTGAAATACATATTATTGTATATTGTATGAATGTAAAATTAAACATATTGCGTTAATAAGTTAAATATGCCTATCGGGACAGCGTGGCAGAATCCAACTTTATTTTAACAACCTCTGCGAATACTCTCAATATGCCATTCGAGAGAATATTCAGATTTCAGGTGTTTTATCGGCGAAACCGATTACCACGAATGTTGTTTATACTGAACTCGGCTTCCTTTTCACATTTATGTTTTGGTAGGATTTTTATTTTTAAGTTCAGTCATCTGGGGTCATAAAAAAAAACCTTAAAAAAGAAAAAAAATGGTTAACTTACCAAGACAGTTTCTTGGACCATTGCTGAAGGGCATGAAAGCATACTGGTGGTGTTTATGGCCATTCAGGAAACGATTGGGCTCGAACTTTTCGGCATCTAGACCCCAATACTTGGGGTTACGGTGCATCGACCATATACTTACGAGGACCCCAGTATTTACAGGCAATGTGACGCCGGACGCTACACAAAATATACTCGTTAAAATTTACTGTATAGATCTTAATTGTTATAAGCACCTAAAACTCTTAAATAAAAAAGAAATTAACATCGTATTAGTACTACTTTTGCGAATAGTTCTTCTTTTTACATCCAATTTCTTCTTCGGACATTGATTTGTTATAATTTATCATTATCCATACAAGCTGTGAGTCATACCGGTTAAGCAGAAATTGGTTTCAGATGTTTATGAGTTTGCCGCTTTTATAGAACTAAGAGTGACAAACGAGGTCCAACCGATAGTAATTAAATACTGCAACTTATAACTTACGAGTAATCAAATTGGTCGGCGGATTGGTAGTATATTTTAAATGTGGTGTAATATGCCACATGATTACCCCGTCACTAGAATCTTTAAGAAAATTTTAGTAGTCCTATGATATTTCACTACAGCCCTTCACAATTCAAGGAATACCACAAAGCACGGTACCGAGCCACCTGCATCCATCTACTTCCTGCACTGAAGCTGCCACTCCAGAAACCTTCTGCCCCATGGGTTCTTTGAGTTCATCGGCTCTTTGAGCTACTTGACTTCATCACTCAGAGAAACTTCTTCTCGATAGTTCGCTGAGTGACCTTAAGCTCCCTCATATGGCTAACAGTGAAGGACCACGTCTCAGATCCATAAGTTATCACTGACAACACGCACTAGTTATAAAATTTTGTTTTCAGGTTTTGAAGTATACCTGAAGAGAAGATGTGTCATAACCTGCCGACCGCTGCCCAACCAAATTGAATCCGTTGATGGACATTTCGGTCAAAGTTGAACTTACCTAGTCGATCTATTTGTCCCAGGTAAACATACCGGTGAGAGTCATTATGAATGGTCTCGCACGTAGATTCGATGACTTCCAGTTTCCCTGACAAGTCGGTTTCCAAAATTTTTTTGTACCATAGACCAATACATACCCTTCGGCAAATTTTACATAAGACTCAAGAGAACAATCCGTCATTGCCTTGCGTACGAGTATGTGGACCATGAAAAAACCTTTAATTTCGTTGAAATTTAGGCGGTGCTACAGTCCCTTCGGCGGTGTCAAGGTAACAGTCGGTATATCGAAGTACTGTGTCGAAGTGTTTACGAGCGCGAAGTGGCGAACACATTTTCGACCATTATTTTTAAGAACATATATTTTCGTTTCCATTCATATAGAGAAGTTAATTGATACTTACGAAGTGTTAAATCTTTATCAACTTTTCTGAAAATATGTGGTACTGGTGGATAAAGCCTCAAAGTTTCCTTAATAACAGCTTCCAAATATTTGAGTTTCGGAAGGTCATCTGCCAGAATGGGTCTGTCGCTATCCCCGAAGATTTCAAATAACCTAGGAAAATTTTGCTTTATTTACATTCTTAAAAAGTTTGCCGTTAAACATAAAAAGCATACTTAGTATATGAGACAATTTAGCTTTTTGCCCTCATCGCTTACTTTTACAACCTCAGACCACCCAGCCTACGAAACATGAAACCATTACGATTCTCTAATTAAATTAATAATTAATTAATTAGTATCTCAAGGTTAGGAGAAAGAAAAGTGTGAAGACGGCGCGAGAGACGTAACTTAGAGATGTGTCACATCCATATATAGTACGCGTAAATGTGGGAGACTATGAAAACGTAACGTAATTATAAACAAATGAATGATGCGTAAAATACACTGTAATATACATGTAAAGTTCTTTAAAATATATACATGTATTTTACATGTCACAACGCTAATCGCTTCCCATAAATCCGTTAAGAGCGGAATGTGCCTAAGAAATACACCAACATAATACAGTATGTAAAAAAATTGGTTGCCTGTAAAGTCGGTATACGGGCGAAAGTTTTACGTGACAACGACTTTGAGTGGTAAAATAATTTTAATGTGAATATTCATTCGTATAGTAGGAAGAAGGATGAAATAACACTTTTTATGTCTGTCTCTCTCGCTCTTAGGCGGGCTAACCATGCCCGAGTGGAAGGGACGCGTGCCTCTCACTCGCTCTCATTGTGAGCGCATAACGTGAGCGGAGCGTAACGCAGTTTCTTGAAGTGCCACCCGGCAAACCAATTTATAAGACGTTGTCACGTCAAAACTAGAAAACCATGACTTTGGCCTCGGCCGCGACAATCAGGTGAAAATATCTACATTAGGTAAAATTAACGTAATATAAAAATGTAAACGAAAATTACCTTTATATTTTATTAATTAATAAGGGTTTGTAAAACTGTAATTTCGATTTCAAATTATAATTACAAATAGATTAATAAACAAATATAATAGAATGACTGTTCGTCTATACAAAAAAATAATTACACAATAAATAGTCGATAAACTTGCATCAATACTTTATTGGGCATCTCTACTTACACGTGTCGCCTGTAGCCCCTCTGATTGATAGTCAGAGAAGATACTATAATACTGCGTGCTTGACAAGAACAACCTCGGAACTACGACCAGAACAAGTTGAATGCACACGTTTTTAGTATTTTAAGATTATTAAATGTTGCACTTACCGGTCAAACGTGATTTTATTTTTCTTGAAATTATATTCCCTGCTATCACTACCACGCCACTTTGCTGCGCAAGGAGGCATGTTTTATTAAAAAATATAGCGCTAAGGACGCAGTGCAGGTCTGTGGTCTGTGGTCTGGTCATTACTAAACAGGGTAGCGTTCGTGTTCAACTATATAGGCTCTAGTTGAGCAGATGAGGTACAGAAATTTGTTGCCTTTCGTTACATGTCTCGTAGGCTGAGTGGTCTGTGTTTACAACCCATCACAAATGATACACACATAGCTTGGTCCTGTGTAACCTGCATCCATATCTTATTTTATTTTGCAGGGGTCAATAATAGTTTCAGATGTTTAGTGAACTACAGTGGTTGTTTTCTATAAGGTGGACTATGGGATTTTCACTATAATATTATTGGAAAATAAAAGAAATTAAAAAACTAAACCAACACATATTGATCACGAAGTGAGACGATATGGGGTTCGCCTGAATTATGAAAGAGAGCGCTACCAGAATAACAGCGTTATAAATTCTTTACAACACACATGTATATACTCAATCATAAAATTTGCAATGTGTGTCAATCAACAAGCTCAATTTCATTAAACAAAAACTGGATAAAAAGGTTATTTAGATTATTAAGGGGATTTTTTCTTTTTATAGAATAGGGTGACAAACGAGCACACAGTCCACCTGATGGTGAGTGGTTGCTGTGGCCCATAGACATCTACATCTGTCCTCCATTAAAGATAAAAATGCAGATGCGTTGTCACCCGTGAGGACTGAGATGGAATGCCTCGTCTCCAGTAAAAAGGGTCTCCGGTTCTCTACACTCACCATACGAAATACAGCAGCATTAAGCTACTATTTCACGCTGGTATTCTGTGAGAGCGTGGTCCTTCCCCGGTCGAGCCGACCCATTCGTGCTACAACTATACTACTAATATAACTGCAACATGGCTCTACCACGTTAAAATTCTATTATAATTAAAATAAACAAATATATAATAAAATTTTACGTGTAAATGTAATCCTGATAGATTTCCTTCTGGTTCTTCCCTTCTAAAAATTGAATTTCAATAAGTACTGTGCGAATAAATCATGTTAAATATGATTTAACATTTTATCTTCTATGGATATTTTTTTATATATTAATTACAGTAGTTATCTTTTTCGTTTTGAAGACTATTTCGTGCCCTAAATAAGGAGAAAATGTTATTAATATTATCGAGTGCAATCATTTAATCACTATTGTAGATTACGAAGTCAATAATGCATGCATCCCGTGAGTGTATCTAGATTTTAGGGGACACCTAAAAAGCTGTGCTGCATGATTTAATAATACAAATTCCATAATATTGTTGCTCTCATATCATTGAGCATTACCGAATAAATATTTGTCAACCAATAGCTTATACACAGGTTGACAAAGGAAAAAATAAAGGACTCCATCCATACGTAGATTTTTTCATAAAGTGTCTTAGGAATTGATTGATGATGGTAGTGGGACCGTTTTTTGTGGTTATAACGAAAATAATGAATGGACTTAAAAATCACTCACTCCTCATAAACTTTGTCCTGAATATCGGGATAGCGTGAAAGCATGCACAATACAAATGAAGCCCCAACTGCTGAAGTGTCAGTGCCCGCTACTGCAAGGACCAATACTTCTTCCCTTAACTCCACGTCTGTGAGCCTACTAATTTCATAAGATGAGTCCATGAGTATCTCTAGAAACGTTTTTGGGTGTTCTCTCATCGCACCTAAAATATTTTTAATATCACCGTATTATTATCACATTAATATTTAATACATCCTTATACCTAAAGAGCTGCCTGCATTGCTTGCGCTTGTTTTCTTGAAGTTCCAAATACATGACGCGTTTTGCCCCTCCATTGTCAGTCATATGAAACACGTTCACGCCAGCTCAACTGCCGCCGCATCAACAGCGCCTCCATGCCGCAGATGTTAGCTCGGCGTAGGACTTCCGTATTTTTGATATGTTTGAACTAACGTTCACCCATAATATTACGTACACACTGAATACATAATCTATCCAGATTTTATACGTACTTGCGATACAATTACCGAGAATCATAAAAATATAAAAGGTTTGGCGAAATAATCGCCCTGTAGACCGCTATCTATCCAGTAGATAACATTAGGTAATATGAACGGAAAACCTGGGATCTATTTTTCAATTTTCCTTTTATATCTCAATTTTCCGAAAGCAGTTAATGCAGCACTGATTGTCAGACTGATCCATTAATTTCAGATTCAAAATCCCATGTTGTTACGCCTCCCGAGTACTAGAACTTCTCTACAGATTTCAGAACGCTTTTATTGAGCTGAATATGTAAAAGGTCAGAATGGGAGGAACCACTTGCTCAGAGATCCCTTTGGTTTCTTTCACGCTAACTTTATGGCCAAATCTTCGGCGTAACTTATCAAGACTAGTTATTAGTCTTTATACAGAGTTTGGGGAATTCAAAAACACAAAACACGACAACAGAGTCATCTGCGTCCACAATTTCCGTTATTACGTCGCAAGTCACCTTTAACGCAGTATATTTGAGCTAAAAGGCAAGCGGAAACAAAATTCTTGCAGGATATATAGAGCAGCCCTAATAACCACAACGAAATAGAGAGCAAATAACGTTGACGCCATGACACAACATTGAATAACATAACACACGAAAACGCAGCAATTCATTGCATCGTGATGAAGCCTTAATATTCGTACATACTTTTCCGAACAACCCAATTTTAACAATATCGTCCATAACTCTCTACGATGTATGCTATCAAACGCTTTCTCCAGATCTACAAAAGAAAGAAACATGGTTGATGATCGCCCTTCTTTCCTGCAGCGGACTTACGCAAAAGATAGCTGCATAAGTACCCCTTCTCGGATGAAAACAGAATTGAAATTCTGGTAATAACGCTTCTGGAATAGGAGTTGGTTGAGAAGCACTCTTAGCATATACTTTCCATGTGTCTAAAGTAGTGACGCACCACGACAGTATTACAGTCAGATTCACCTTTTTTTATATAAATAGCAAATGTGCGATATCTTAAATACTGATGAAACTTATTTTTCGCACCAAATCCAGACAAAAAGTTTCCATATCGAAGTGTAAAGCTCTGCTTTCCTCCATCCCTCAACAATTTAACAGGAATACTGTCCACTCCAACCGCTTTATTATTTGATTTAATTTGAACGGCATTGACAAACTCTTGCAACGTTGGTGGCTCTTCTTACTCGGTATAATGCGGAAAATATAAGATGCTGCTGATAAATCCGGCATCGGCTAGTGGCTTTAGAAGCTTTAGAAGTTGCTTGAAGTGCTAAGCTCATCTTTGTAACACGACCTCTTTCGCAGTTAAACGCTGATCCCCATTGCGGTCACACTAGTTCTATGCCTAGACTCGACCAGTTTCCTTATTTCCGCATGAAAAATACTGAGCTACTTGATATCAAGGCGCCATTGCAAATATTTCTCCTTCCTCGACCACCAGATTCCTTTCATCTCCCTTGCAATTCTCCTGAGAGGAGATCCGCTCCTCGATCGCTTCCAAAAAACTATAACATTGACTCCGACTGTGATTTTGTTTTCGTAATAGATTCTTACCAAAATAACATCTAACTTTTCATCATTCTCATCAAACTCATCCTCGTGAAAACGCTAATTCGGGCCCAAGCTTTGCGTTCTACAGCAACTATATGTGAAGAGAGTATATGAGAGAGAGTGTTTCAATCAGCTTCAAGATCACCGGTATCCACTTCTTCGGAGTACCTTACTAAAGACCGACAGAAATGGATGCGACTAGAAAACCAAAACGACAACACTATCGAAACCAAACGCGTACAGAATCTAGATGCTTTTTAATATACGTAAATGGGAGAAAAATCTTATGGCTTCCAAATGATGGTAGTACTGATATACCATATAAATTACGTTATGAAACGTTACATACTCATCGTGCACAGATGAGTAGGCACGAGTACGAGCACATAAATGCCTTGTTCGGGTGTACTCAATACTAGGCTCGAGTGTTCACCTGTTCTCCACTTGATGTTAGTTTTTTAGCTCGAGTAAAGGAATGCTCTTGTATATCCGTAACGGTGCTTACATACTCGTCATTATTTGCTTGACCCGTGATTTTGATTGCAAGTGGATATTATATATATTTTTACAGAATAATCAATTAAGATAATAATAATAAAAATACCTATCTGTGATGGATTCGGGGAAAGAATATACTATTTTATAGAACTTTATCAAGAAAAACCCATGATGGGTCCTAGAAAATAAAATCAGTAAATAAATGTTAATGAAAATATCATCATCATCATCACAGCTCTCCACAAGTTCTCTGCTGAACATAGGCCTTACCCTAAGAATGCCACAAAGTACGATCCTGAGTCATTTGCATCCATCGAAGTCTTATTAGGTCGTCACCCTATGTACTGGACGACCGCAACATACCGCTCAAATAAATATTTGTGAGTCTATATATACAATATCAAGTAGATACAAAGTCGTGGCAACGTGACACACGTCATGCGTATTTAAACGTACTACGTTGAATGAATACAGACGAGTATGTAAACGCGTCGTACTCGCCCACGAACAAATTGGCGAGTTACTCGGCGAGTTGTTCGTGACAATAATGTAAATGTGTCACTAGACGTATAATTATGACTCAGACTGGTGACCAGCAGCCATTTCAATAGTGTGAGACATTTAGTACTGCAATCGCTGTCCGCCTGGAAAGCAAAAAAATGTATCACAATTAAGGCAAATCTTCCTCAAATTTCAAACGGCACATGTACTTTATGTACTGATGAAGAAAAGTTAAAATTTTTCCCACAAAACCTGTTTTAATAAAGTAAAGACCTTTTGATCATTCTAACAATATAATATTTTTGTTTATTTTTTTTGAATAGAATATGATTTATATTTTTATATTATTATATAAATTATGGTAAAGTTCTAAATGTCTGACTTACCAACCATACCATTTCTTTGTGAGATGTCATTCATTTTCTTAGCAAATTTACGTTTAGATTCGATGACCTGAAACAGGTTTTTATGGTGTTTACAAATGTTTATTCAGCAATTATTTAATTTTTATATGTTGTAAAAGTTATTTATACGATGGAATATATATAAATAAATCAATGTAAAATAGGCCCGGAGGTCGGTATTATGACTACATAGAAAATCAAGCATTCAAAATGAAAAGTTTTGATATGTTATTTTTTAAATAAAAAAAGCTTTTGATACGGGTTAGTGAATAAAAATTTAAAAACTATTGATACAAGTAATTGGTACCAAAAAAAAGATAGAAGCTTGACTTGGTACAAAAAGAATCAAAATTTTAAAATTTTCAATCAAAATACTATCCCGTGAGTGAGGTAGAAGAATTACAAGGGTTTTATTTGCTTCCTTTTTTCTAGACATAAGTATACAGACTGGTGAAAAGCCAGATTGCCAGGCCGCGAATATAGCAAATCGTCCCCGATTCGCGCAAAAATAACATTTCATAAGATTTGCAGAAGGTAAAATAATTTAAAAATACTCCAAAGTTATCTTAAGTGTTGTTTACTTATTTTCCTTCTACCCTTAATAATCTACAGCTGGGGATGAACCTCTTCTATTGTAGAAAGTATTCGCTTAATCACCACGTTTGCAGGCAAATAGACGACTGAAGCACTAGATTTACAACTTCAAAGGTAACAAGTACTTTGAAAGTTGCTACTACATCGCCACTTGTCGCATGACTATGAGATCTTCTTCGCATTTCCCACAGTCATCCCTTATGACACCTATGGCACAAAATGGGGCTCTATTGCCCCATTTTGTGCCATAGGTGTCATGTCATCATTCTCTTAAACCGTCACCATACGTTATATGTTTGGTATTTTACTATCTCACTCTAAATATACATATCTCACTCTATGCTTGCGGAACTTGTGAAGCGTAGACGTGTACACCAATCGGTCCCTAAAACTAAACGAAAATTGTGAAAACAACGTTAAAACAATGAGTTATATTAATTTAAATACAATCATATCAACGTGACTTTTAATCAAAACAGCCGAATTCTGCATTTTTCTAAAAATAACACTCACGCCTGTCACCCAGAGGGGTAGGCAGAGACTACGGACTTCCATTTGGCACGATACTGACATACCTCTTTCGCCTCCTTTACATCCATATATCTACGCATACATGCTCGTCGGTTAAGGGTACTTCTAACGTGGCCCATTTTCAAAATATCGCCAATTTGGTCGATAAACTTTTTTCTAGGGCGTCCCTTCCCGACTCGGCCGTTCACATCTGCCATATAAATTTGCTTTGTCACTCTTTCCTCATTCATTCTTTCTACGTGACCAAACCACCGAAGCATTCCTTTCTTAATCCTGGTCACAACATCATCTTGCATACCACATTTATCTCTTATCACGCAATTTCTCACCCTGTCATTCAGATTCAACCCTAGCATATTCCTTAAAGACCGCATTTCTACAGCATTTATTCTACTTTCGTGCTTCTTCTGCCACACCCAGCTTTCACTACCATACATTAAAGTAGGGACTAACACGGCATTATGAATTACCATACGTGTACTGTTTTGACACATTCTGGTTCTTCATAATAGAGTGTAGTGCCCCACTCACTCTATTCCCTAAAAATAACATACAGCATATTAAATCTACATTTTACTATAAACTACATTTGACTAGACTGTTTCATGTACTTATATATAAGCAGAGATTTAATTTTTGTAGGTACCTTAATTATGTTTATCATATGTCATTAAGGAGTGTAAAACGTTAAACTGTTTTCTTGCTGACAAAATGATATACAGTTAGGCAAAATTGGAAAAGGGCCAAATGTACACTCTTTTTAGGTATTCATTTCAAAAAAAATTTATATTATTACGTCTATAATATATAAAACCAATTGCTGTTCGTTAGTATCGCTAAAACTCAAAAAATATCCGACCGATTTTGATCAATATTTTTGTATCTGCTAAAATTGGTCCCTAGATGATTTCAAATTAAATTTGGACTCGGTGGGTGGCGTCGTCATCGAGATCCAGAATTTATTCGTGCGAAACCGGGGCGGATTGCTAATAGCAATATATATATATATATATATATATATATATATATATATATATATATATATATATATATATATATATATATATATATATATATATATTATCGTGGTAAAAGTTCGAGACCAGATTAAAAATACCTGGATATAAGCAAAATATTACATAGATTTATTTAATTTTCAATATTACCCGATCGACGATATCCCAAATGGTGTTTATATGCCTATAGTAAGTTGTGTAAGTAGGTGTTAGTTTGTAAATTGTCTCTATTTGCAGCAAGGGATTGCAAATACGCATAATGGATAAGCAACATAACTCTTCCAATGCATTAATAAACGTTTTTTGATCTTTTTGCATGTCCACTCCTAATATAGTCTCTGCAAAATAAAGAACAAATTAATATCACACGTATTTAAGATATTATATATTGATTAATTAGTTGTTATTTCCTTCATCCTTGTTCATTTCCTTCATGTTGTTATTCAATTTGAGATACCAAAGTGAGTGCACTAGTTGCTTAACGTCGAAAGGTAATCGTAGTAGAGTCATGCCGGAGATATATAATAGTTATAGTTTTGTAGCACGAATAAGTCGGCTCGTCCGAAGAGGAAGCACGCTTTCACAGAATATCAGTGTAATTCAGCAGTTTAACGCTGCTGTATTTCGTATGGTGAGTGTAGGTAACCTTAGAGATTAGTACTAAAACCTTTTTAACTGAAAACGAGGCATTCCATCTCAGTTCTAACGGTTGATATCACATCTAATTTTTGATTCGTAATCGAGGATCGATGTAGATGTCTGTAGGCCACAGCAACCGCTTATCATCATCAGGTGGGCTGTGTGCTCGTTTGTCACCCATATCCTATTTTAAAAAATAGATCAGAGATAGCCAGCAGATACGAAAATGACCACTTGTTTCCATTACATAACTTATTTAACTTCAATAAATAAAACTTTGATACATAAACTGATTTGAAATAAAAATACCAACCACATACTGATTCCATGGTAAAGGTAGTTATATATTTAGATATAGAAATTGTGCCTCTGCCCACTACTGGTTTTAGACTCTTTGTAAGGAAGTTGCTCTGTTTGGCAAAAACTTCAACAAATTGTCGAAGATTTCTTGAAGAGAAACTCGGAGCAAGTATCTTACGCCGGGGTCGCCAAAAACTTACTGAAACCAAGAAAACATACAACTTTTAATGTTTCAGAATTACAAATTTTAATGTTATCTGCATAGATATAATAAAGAAGGAGATAGGCCCAGCAGTTGAAAATTCGGTGTCTCCAGTTGGCCCCTACCTCGCGCCAACTACTACACATACAGATCAGTAAAATCAATAGATACGCAGTCACGCACACACTTGCATTTAATAAATCATGACGTACTACACAATTAATTATAAACCATATCTCTAAAACCACAACGTTAATTTACCATTCACTGTACTACTTACTCACACAAAAATATCGGGCACTATCGTTGTGCTGTAAAAATCCATTTATTTTACATATGCTTTAGTGATTGACTAAATTGGAAAGTTATCGATTGTTTCATTTATACCAAAATTGTACTAAAATTTTTTGGGGAACTAAATATAAAGTAAATAAATAACAATGTGTCTAGAGAAAATTAAAATAAAAATAAACAATATGTAGGTAAAAATATAATTATTAAGTACCTAAACTTAAAAGTTCAAACAGTAAAAAATCCGGTTATGTTGGTTTAGGCTATCATAACGGATTGAAGTAGTAGGTATTTTGGAACCATGATATGGTGTTTACTCGCCGACCTGTAAAGTGAAGGTATTTGTGCAGCACTTGACGTTTTGATATTTTTGGGGTGGCATATTTTGTCAAATAGTGTAATTTTAAATTAATGTACTTTTCCATGATCGCTTTTATAAGAAATATAATGTGATTATTCATCGGGGACTGCTCAAATTGGTGAAATTTAACATTAAAAAAATTTGATTTGGCAAAGCCTTTGCCATGAGTTCCTGTTTCAAATTTTTAGTTTTAATTGCTTATTTGTCGTTAGTGCGACAAGCTATTTTTTGATAATTTTCATTCTCATACAAATTACGACAACCAGTACTAGTTTTTGTAGGGAACCAGTTAGGTGGCCTTCCATTGGCATCAATTCGTTCCTTTTTTAAATTAGCGTCATTTGGGAAGCTCAAATGTACGACCTATTACTGTCATATGTAATCCTAAGCTACTTCTTAACCTCACTTTGTACTAAGCAGGCTTTACCTGGCAAGCTTTCGTTATAAAAACACCTGGTTATTGATAATATTGTTAAATATATGAAAACAAATACACACTCATAAATAAATAGCAAGAATAACTATATTGACTTTTTTTAAGCGAAAGTCACTATTATGATACTATCCGAACCATGCCGGTTAGGTATTTATGATACATTCGAAGCTTTTGAAAAGTGTATATTATATTAAACCCCAAAACTCTTCATATCGGGTTGACAGATGCTTTTTTCCATAATGGTTTTAAAATTTTTAACAACAATCTGTGATAAGCGTTTAAATTTTCAACTGATAACATAAGATTCATAAAGTTCAAAGTTCGCAAGTTAAGTTTATACGTGGTAGAGCCATGCTGCAGTTATATTACTAGTATAGTTGTAACACGAATGGGTCTGCTCGACCGGGGAAGGACCACGCTCTCACAGAATCAAATAGTAGCTTAATGCTGCTGTGTTTCGTATGGTGAGTGTAGAGAACCGGATACCCTTTTTACTGGGAACGAGGCATTCCATCTTAGTCCTCACGGGTGACAACGCGTCTGCTTTTTGATTCATAATCGAGGATAGATTTAGATGTCTATGGGCCACAGCAACCACTTACCATCAGGTTGACTATGTGCTCGTTTGTTACCCTATCTTATAAAAAAAGTTCGACTTACTGGGTGCGAATATAGTCCCATTGCCAGTAACATTACGAAGTGTGGCCATAATTTCAGACTTGTCTAAGCAAGTCTTTAAGATTATCTCGGCAGCGGTGGCATCTGATACAACTGAAAGTAAATATTTCTTATTAATTGTTGGGTCAGGCTATAGATGGATTTGGTCAAATGCATGATTACTTTATAGAAATTGTGGTAACCGATTGTTTCTACGAACTGAAACATCTTATGGACCTTTAAAAAATCAGACGCTGCCAAAGCACTTGCGATTTCGCTGGTTCTACGTCATTTACCAGCAGGTGAGACGCAAACTCGTTTGCCCTCACTTTCACCAAGAAAATATATTGATACTTACTGCTACTTACCGGAATTCGTACAAAGCTTAGAAGGCTTAATATAGATCGTGTTTACAGATTCTAAATTTGCTCTGGAATAAAACCTGTTGTGAGTAGCGTTGAAAATTTCCAACTATAAAATTACAATTCCACTATTCATTCTATCGTTAGTAATATCATATTATTTATACAATTTAATAAATAAACATCTTAATATATATCCATTAAATAGGTACTAACGTAAAAAAATTAACAAATTAGCTAATAACAAAATTTTTTGATGATACAGAGCTTTTTTTGCTGCAGCGATAAGTTCTAGTTAAAGATGTTGTAAAAGATGGCGCTATCTGGTTTACGCCAGATGGCGGGTTGATGACAGCACAGATAATAATTAAGAGGCCCACGTTCAGCAGGGAATAAAATTACGATGTCCAGCAGCTGAAGAATATTGCTTTAATGATGATTAGTTATTCAAAACCTTAAGCTAGTTCTCGCTAATAATATGATAACCAAACTAACCGACGTGAAAATAACGGCCAAACCATAGCCCTGTTATGCCTCCATTTACTGTCGCTTCATTTCCCAAAGCCTCCAATGAGTTCATACGTTCTGAAATAATAATTATTATGTAGATTTACACATAAAATAAGAATAATTAATTTACAATTTGGGCTGCTTTTCAACCATCAAATAAAAGTTGTTCCTAGGATAAATACCAACACAAACAAATTAACAATTACAGTTCTTTAAATTAAATAAAGCAGTTCAATAATTTCACTTTTATATGTGAGAGTCGCATTTCTACTGCCGGTCAGTGCAGTCGCTTCATAGTAATGTGGCGGCTGTAATGTCGAACCTACAATATTTTCTTAGCGTAAGCATACCAACTGCGCGAAAATAATTCGAAATGGCGTGTCAACCTAAACGCTCCGATACCGTCGTAGTTAACGAGTTCCTGGCCTTTGTTCAACAAAAATTGGACGTCATGGACCAGTTGTCCCTGGAGCAGATACTGATGACCAGCTTCACTGAGGACGAGATCATCCAAGCGAAGAAGGTGTTAGCAGTTTCAGCCGTGACCCAAATCCGTCTTATAACACGTCATAGAGATGGACGCGGTAAGAAAGACCTGCAAGACATCTTCAGGCTGTTCAATGAGACCGATCCTGATGACATCCCAACTTTCGTCGCGCGTGAGCTCAACAAGCTGCCTCCCGTGACGTTCGATCACGTAGACGTGACCAGATTGTTTAAAGACATCACCACGTTGAAAGCCGAAGTCACCAATCTCCGTTTTAAATTTGAAGAATCGGAACGAACCGCAACTGAGCTGAAAAACGAAGTCATTATGTTGCGCAACATAATTGCAACATCTCCGAATTCATCGCCGTCGCAGAATGTAAATACGACACGCGGTAATTGTAATAGTAGTCATATTTCACCGATGATTGCGACTCCGTCACGCGATACCGTCTGTCAGCGGGTTGATGACCGTGAAACTAGGGCGATCTCGGTCGTCATCGCATCACCACCTCAGCCCTTGACTGAATCCTTGAGTACTCCTCCGCCGAAGCCAACCTGTCAACAAGGGAAGACGTTTGCGGATGTTGTCCGAAAATCTTCACAACCGGTACCCTCTTGTGGTCGAAAACAAAATAATGGGGAGGTAAGATCAGTTCCCGTGGTGACCCGAAACAGGAGAGATAATGACGGGTTTACTCTTGTTGAGAAGAGACGTCGGTCGAGACCCGTCTGTAACCAGCGTGGGACTGCCAAAATAAACGCAAGCACAACTCTGCGTATTGTGGAGCCTACCATACAGCTCTACATCTCCCGTTTGGACAAAAGTACGTCGGGAGAAGACGTCCTGCGTTTCGTGGAAGAACGAAGCCGATGCCGCATAGAGGATCCGATCTCTTTACATTTGCAGCGTCTGGAGTCTAATAGCAAAGCAAAATACAAAGAGAAATTCCTTGCTCCCGATTTCTGGCCCTCTGGGGTAGTGTTTCGCCGATTCAGGGACGTGCCAAAGAAAAAGTTCCCTAAATAGTGTTTTATTTATATTTTATATAAATTTTTAGGTTAAGGTATATATTGCTATGGGCCAATGTTCTTAATTTTTAAGTCCTTGATGCCTGAAATAAAGTTATTGTATTGTATTGTATATCGTGGCAGGTTTTAGTTTATTAGTTGATAACTTTTACCCCTTAGACATGTACAGACAGACATAGTCTTATACTGTCTCGTTTACCTAAGCAGCAATGTTAGAAAAAAATACGCATTCCCGGATATATTATGTGTAATTATATACTAGATATATTATGTCTAACCGCTTCATAAAGGGTAATAAATTTATTAGTGTCAAAATTGTCAATTTGCCAACCAAACCTAGCAATTATGTGAAGTCTAATTCGTTCCGATACGAACGAATCTGATCCATGGTCAACAGTAGATTTTACTAAAGAAGATATGACAGTGATTCAAAGTAACATTTCCGGGTATGAGTGTTTGACCATCGAAAAGGTATGTGTTAAATGCTTTGATGATGTATTATAAAACAGGTTTCTAATCTATGTTTATAATAATAAAGCAATGCACCAACTGGCGCAGGGAGTTGAAGGATCGCGACAAGTGGAGGAATATTGTGGAGGACGCCAGGGCCCACAAAGGGTTGTAGCGCCACAGTATAGTTAATAATGATAATAAAGCAATGCACCAACTGGCGCAGGGAGTCGAAGGATCGCAACAAGTGGATGAATAATGTGGAGGAGGCCAAGGCCCACAAAGGGCTGTAGCGCCACAGGATAGATAATAATGATAATAATGTATATTCTTCATAATGTATAAATGATAACAGTCTATTTATATACGTGGTAGAGCCACGCTCCAGCTATATTATGGTTGTAGCACAAATAGGTCGGCTCGACCGGGGAAGGACCACAATTTCACAGAATATCAGCGTAAAATTGCCGCTTAATACTGCTGTGTTTTGTATGGTGAGTGTGACGCCTTTTTATTGGAAATTAGGCATTCCATCTTAGTCCTCAGGGTGACAACTTTTCTGCACTTTGATTCATAATCGATGTCTATAGGTCACAGCACCTACTTACCATCAGGTGGACTGTGTGTCCGTTTGTCACCCTTTTTTAGCGCCGCGAGAATAATCACCTTGTTAAATCTTTCAACTTTATTGTATATTATAAGAAAAGAATAATCAATATTATTAAATGCTAATTTCTAATTAAAAAACATGAATGAGTGTTATAAAGACAATGAATGAATTTTTTTTATAGAAGAGGGGGCAAACGAGCATGCGGCTCACCTGATGTTAATGGCCCGGCCACACTAAGGAGAAATGTCGTTAATTATCGCGTTGATGGACGTTGAATCTAGGTGTGGCCACGAATTAACGCGATAATTTTCAACGGCATTAACAATGCCGTTTCCCGTTTGCCAATAGCTCGAGTGGCGGTACATCAAAGGATTGACGCGCGAATTATCGCGTTGAAGCGGCCACACTACGTTTGTCTCATTGTGCACGGTGAGTGCCACGGGGTTGCACGTCTATTCGTTGAGAGTCTATTGTTTATAGATTTAGTAAATTGACTAAAATAAGTTCGTTGCGGACTCAGAGACCGCGCGCGATCGTTGGAAGTTTAACATTCAGATATTTCATGAATTAGGAAAATATGTTAACGAAAATTATGTCCGAAATTGGGAGGTCTTTCCCCCTGGCTCACTTCACGGTTTAGCTTCGGGAGTACTTTAGTAAGTCAATTTATTTGCAACTTGTTCGGGAACATTCGGGAAGTTTGGGAATTTCGAGACCAGCTACAGTTTTAAGACATAAAAAAGAAAGAAAAACGGAAAAGTAATAGTAAAAGTAAAAGTGAAATGTATCATACTTCCTGTAGCAGTTATAAGTAATTGCTGTTTCATTTATCAGTGTCGACCCTATAAGTTAGGGAAGTAAAGAAAGTATACAGTCCACTAAGTCTGACGTCTAGAGCGGGTTCTAAAGCTGGACCCGTCATCTCAGGCGTCCACCACTTTTCCTTTTGAGAAAGAGCGGTTTGCGTTTCTGACTTAACGTTATCGAGGGTTACTCCCACCTCGTTGTTTCTCGAACCCAACGAGGTGTGATACAGACCAGGGGTCAGTGCTTAGTAGATCGACGGGTTTGGGAACCAACGCACATTCAGACGCTTGCGTTCCTTTTCAATTGGACCAGAAACGCTTCCGCCTCCTTTTTAGTTCCTCCTCCTGCCGAACTGACTAGAGGATATCAAAACACTGCCGCCTTCTTTTCAATTGGTCCTTTGATCTGGAACAAGACCGAATCAAGAAGAAGACGTCGTTTCGTGTTGTGGTGTCTTGGATAAAGGAGATGCCTGAGTGCTATTTCCTTTTTGGCGTTTCAGAAGAAAAGAAGAGGCAAGAACGTCGTTTTCCCTTGTGGAATTTTGAAGCGTAAAAGAGGAAGGCCCGACACCGTTTCATATTTGGTTGTTCGGAGCCAATTCCCAGGCCAGCATAAAGGGTCTGCTAGAACAATACTGGAGATTTATCTGGAACTGTGGCTGCCGGGAGATATAAAAACCAGGATTGGACTAAAAGTACGGTGTAAATTGTTGTCGTATGGCACACCATAAGCTTCTACATAGAAGCCCAGAGAAAGAAGTGTTGCCGTCAGAGGGCGACAGGGGCAAGCAAGCACATAATATTACGACTGTGAATACACTAAATGCTCTGGCATGTGCGTTTTTAAAGATTATTCCGGTCGAGTTGTATTGTCATTTATGTCCACATCGAAGCTTTATTGAGACTTACGTCAATATTGAAGATTGTTTCATCGTTCTCACTAATGATTCATATTCGCAGACACATATACTAATGTTAAGGACTCTCTGCCCGAGGTGCCATAAAAGGGGAAACAGGACGCCGGCTGTTGAGCTCTCTGCCACACATGTGGGTTCTTGATATTTGAGATTTAAGATATTTGAGAGAACTATGTACGATAGACTAAGTAAATTTATACAAAAATTTGGTATCTTAACTGAAGATCAATTCGGTTTTCACAAAAACAGATCCACGACTCTAGCATGCTTCAATTTTATTAAAGACATAGCAGAGAGTATCGATAGAAAAACTCCTGTAACTGCTCTCATGCTGGATATGACCAAAGCTTTTGATCTTGTTGACCACAAAATTCTATTAAAAAAATTGAAAGTTACGGGATAAGAGGTACGGCTTACACATGGCTAAGCAGTTACTTGCAAGGCCGAAAACAATGCACAGAAATCACTTGGCTAACGCAAGCACGACAAGACAGCATATTTACCAAAGAACAACATCGTTCACAGTTTAGATTCAATGACCATGGTATCCCTCAGGGTAGTATTTTAGGACCTTTATTATTTTTGCTATATATTAATGACTTGTCTAAAACAACCAATCATAAATGCATCTTGTTCGCGGAAGACACAATTAACACTATTGTGACATGGCTTAATTCAAATAATCTTTTACTTAATATTGACAAAACAAAAATAATACAAATTGGGAATTACAAAATGGAACCTATAAATATGAATATAAAATATGAAAATTCAAAGATAGAAAATGTTGAATCAGTTATGTTTTTAGGTATTAAAATTGACAAAAATTTAAACTGGAAGCCTCACATTGACCAGATTTGTACAAAATTAAACCAGTTTGTTCATGCTTTAAAAAGATTGAGAAAAACAATATCACAAAAAGCAGCCCTAGCTGCTTATCACGGTTATGTGTCGTCAGTATTATTATATGCTCTGCCTTTGTGGGGAAATTCTGTTGATATGATTAGAGCGTTTAAATTACAAAAGAAATGTGTGCGAGCGATATGTGGTGTGTGGTTTCTTGATAGCTGCAAGCCTTTGTTCAAAAAGATACGTATATTGCCGTTGCCATGCATGTATATTCGAGAAACATGTATTTTTGTAAAGCGACACCCGAACTACTTCAAAACCCACGCTGAATCTCTCGAAAGGCAAACAAGGCATAAAAACAGATTATTTCATCCTAAATGCAGCTCTAGATTTTATGCAAATAGTGCTCCTATAATGGCTATTAAAATATATAATAAATTGCCCAATAACTTAAAAGGAATGCCTTTGAATAAATTCAAAATTGAGATTAATAAATTGCTTCTTGACAAGTGTTATTATAGTTAAGTAATATTTTAATTAATTGCAATATTATTTAATGTATTACATAATTTATTTAATTTTTTGACATATGTACAATTAAATTTGATTATTTTAAGATATATTTGCACACCGGTACAACTCCCGGTAGAATATTATTGAGACTTACTCTTCTTAGGGTCATACTACATGGGCGGTTCTACCATCACGGGAATTCGCTTCTGAACCACCCTAGTCACAATTTAATATGAAAATTGTATGCTGCACACTACACTGCACGGTTTCACGTCGCGGTTCACAGGCGGGAGAAATACGACCGCCACATGCAGCGTCAAACCGCCGCTGATAACCGGCGCTTTAAACTACACGGACGGTTTCCCGCTATTATAACGTCATTGTGCGCGGGACCTTAGCGCTCTCTGGTCGTTCGTGCGCTTGCGTGGCTAGTGTTGCGTCAAAATGTTCGATACGGAGCGTTTTATTGTGGAAATACAAGATCAAACTGCTTTGTATGATGTGCAGTCGAAGGATTACGCTAATCGTGAATTAAAAGCAAAATTGTGGATGGAAGTAGGACAGGAAGTGGTTCAGAAGATAAAAACAAAGCTGTTAAGTTTACTTATTATTTTATTTCTTATATAAATTTAATGAATCATCCTGTTTTGTCAAGGAACGGCTCCAGTGCCTTTGAAGTATTCAAGAAACGAATCTCTTACTGCAATGCCACTAGATCGGCTTCCAACTACCTGGACTCCATCGAATTCTTCCACATCACATTGAATCGTATCTTCAAATTGATAACCATATCTGCGTCTTAGAAAGTTGTGTAATACACAAGCTGCTTTTATAATGCCTTTGGCACTCAGTGCATTGGATTTTGTGCTGTGGATTGATTGTGATGCTTGAATTAAAAATTCGTCACTTGTTACCGAGGATACCAAATGCACATTCCACAAGGCGCCGAGCTCTAGACAGTCGATAATTATAAATTTTCTTAGGCGTTGTTATCTTTCGTAAAGAAAATGGTCTCATAACATTTCTATTTAAACTGAACGCAGCATCAACTACAAATACAAAAGGCTCAAGAGGTTTTCCTATATTGTTACGAAGATAAGCTGGGTCTGGTAAATCTAACTGAGAACGAGTTAACTTTTACCCAATATTTAAACCTTTGAAAATTCCTGAAAGAGTCACCTTCTCGACCTGGAGCACCAATGCCAACGAATGTAAAACAGTAGTCTGCGTCACCCACTGGCAATAAAATAATAGAATGATATTTTTTATTATCACAATATTTGGATCCAGCATTCGGAAGGCAAATGATTCTAATATGTTTGCCATCAATGGCTCCAACACAATTAGGAAAGTTCACTTCTTTGTAGAATTTGTCAGCAATGTTTATTCATTTTTCCTTATTTGGTTTTGATATTTCTAAAGGTGCCCATTCTTGCCACATAGTTTGACAGGTTTCTTTTACAATAAATGGTATGGTATTTCGAGAAATTTAAAAATCCAAATCAATGAAAGTTGCTCCCGAAGCCAAATATCTGAAAAAGAAATAGATGCAACATTAACATATTTCTTCTTTTTTTTTGCAGTCAAAGATCTGATGTTAAAGTGGAAGAAAATGAGAGATAGTTATATGAAAGAGGAAACTAGACACACAAACAGAAACTACCACAGTATCGAGACAATTGACTCCAAAAAAAAGATATATTTATTTTGATTTCTTGTCCTTTTTACGCCCTAATGTCAGTACTGCAGATGAACGGGAGTCAAATGTGTCTCCAGTACCTTCAACTTCATCACAAAATCAGGGTTTTGAAGAAGATAATTTGATGAGACCACTGTGACCAAACCAAGTTCCTCCCAAAGGAAAGAAACAAAAGGAAAGTACCCAAATTCCTCAAATAACTAAAATTTTGAACGAAAGTTTACAATTTCAAAAGTTAAATATCGATAGTGACGCAAAAGGAAATCGAGCATTTCTTATGTCCCTTGTACCCATTATGGATTCTTTGACTCCAGATTTGGCTATGGAAACCAGATATGAAATTACAAATTTATTCAGAAATATACAAAGGAACGAAAGAAACCGCAGTATTCCTAGCAACTTGTCTGAATTTCTTTACCAGAGGAACTGAGATTCATTTGGGATCTCTGGCTCTAGAGTATATCACGAGACATTATTTCCAATGAACAGTGTCGCATCGCCACAGAACGATACTGCTTTGGACTCATCAACGGAAAATAATGATTATTTTAATTTTCTGCAGTACTTATCCTAATAAAAAAGATTACATAATAAAATAATGTTATTTTATTTACCTGAGAGTTACAGCCAAACGATCTGCAGGTGTGATGGATCTTCGCATATTTGTATCCTGTTTCCTGATACTTTGGTTTATAATTGATAGAAGTTCATTAAATGGGTTCACAGACATTCTGTGAGGGGAACTTATGAGGTTAATCGCGGCGTACACTAAACATTGAATAAAATATTCCCGAAGTTAAACGATTACTTAACACTGGTTCCACCCACACGTTGCGCTTTACTTAATTTTTTAATAATTCTATTTATATAAGAGCTGAGAGAGTAGTTATTATTGGCGGATCCATGTTTAAATGAACAAAAGACAGCGATAAACTACGTCCCGTGTAGTTTGACAGTCTGCGGCAGCTTTGTTGAGCGATTACCGTGGCGGAAGAACCGCCCGTGTAGTATGACCCTTACGGCAGGCCTGCAGGTATTTTTTACTCTAAAGAAATAAATCAATTTCACTCTTTTAGGGGAAAAAATAACTTTTAACAAAAAATAATTTCAAAAGAAATTTAAAAAAATCCTTTTAACAAAAACCAATAAAGGCCAATTTCAGAAAACTGTAAGGAAAAAAATAATTTTAAATTCTAATATTTTATGCTAAATAATTTTAAATTTTAAATTCTGATGTCTGAGCTTAGATGTAATAAATAAAAAAAATTAACTGTGTGTAAAGTGGACCAAGGAATTTCACAATATGTACAATAAAAACTTCAACTCTTATTTTGTCAAGCTTAAGGGAGCAATTTTCTTCTTACAGATTGTATGTATCCCTGAATTAAATAACTTGTTTAATTAAAAAGGATTGTCAAAATCAGTTAACAATTGGAGAATATGTCACGTAACTTGCACAACGCGTAAATCGAAAACACATTTAAAAAAAGTACAGTCGAATTGTACACCTCCTCCTTATTTGAAGTCAGCTAAAGTAAGTGGTAAAAAATCTGCATCTCACCTGTATCAGAACCGATTAACAAATAAGCGTGTCCGACAATCGGTAAAGCTTTATACTTATTTGTTAACTGCCGGGACAGTTTCAATATCCTTCTGGATTTCCATTGATCGTAAATAAACCATAACGCAAAACATACAGCCAGTAATATATAAAACATTTTAAAAATAAAAGTTACACTATTTTAAACTTTTTTTATAGTTTATAATTTCACTGTTCAGCTCCACCAAATGTTCACCGCTAGAATTACAAGCACGCACAAAGCTGCACGCCAAGATGTTATCCGATTTTATAGTTTCTATTGTCGCTAAATCTCAGAGTTTGTCATAAGACTCATTTTTGTATAGTCACCAATTAACACTAACTATTGTAGTTATTTCAATCTTTTAGTCTTCAACAGAAGCATGTTACGACGTTAGCCAGATAATGTGAACTTCGATTTCCCTTGAATGGTATATATATTGTTCCTTAAATGGTATATCTAGCTATATAGTTTTTCACCGACCCACCGACCGAGCTATTTCACCATCAGTTTTTGAATATAAATCTTTGGTCTTGTCTACGCAGAACGAGCTTAGAGTATCTTGAAATCTGGCAGTGGTATGCTTGGCTTTGGATTTAAAATTAAGTAAAGTTACTGCCTAATATATGTTCCACTACTGGGCACTGAGACCGTTTTAAGGCATCAAAGTGTTCCGCTCTGCTTCAATGCGTGTTGGCGAGTTTCACATATTTTAATAGGATAGGATTTTATAGACAATTAGGATTTTAAGCACATGGTAGCACGCAAACATCCTCAAGACGAACAGACTCAAGACGCCCGCAAACAACCAGAAGAGGGGGCAAACGAGCATGCGGCTCACCTAATGTTAAGCGACTAACGCCACCCATGATAAACCGCAACACCAGGGGAATTGCAGGTGCGTTGCCAGCCCTTTAGGAAGGAGTAAGCTCTTTTCTTGAAGGGCCCCAGGTTGTATCGGTCGAAAAATCGCCTCTCTATTTTAACTACGATGTTTTATTAGTTTTAATAGCCTAGCGAATCATCCTTTGTAGGAACCGCTGTTCTTTTGCGAGGATTTGTGATCTATCAAACCTAATGTAATGGTGGGGATGATCTTGAACATATTCACAGACTGCAGACTTCCCGAAGCGAATTTTTGCAGTAAATACATTGCTCCATAACCACTACCTAAGTATGACGCCAAGTGACTCAACAAGCAATGTAAATATCACAAAACATTACTTTATTTATACAGATATATTGCGTAGTACGGCCGTTGTATCTTGTGACGAGCTAGTAATGTGCGTGTCCACTATCGACAATAATGTGGATTGGCGAATTGCTATTATAGTTTTTTCTCCAATTTGTCAACCGTTTCAACCCGATAGGAAGACCGATGTTACATAATATTTTTTACTTATTTTGATTATTTTACAGCAACTACTACGCTGAATGCGTAACCAAAGGTCGTAAAGTAAGTTGATTAAATTTTAGGTTAATAATCAATGGAGTGTTCTTATGTTTGAATTATCGTATATTATGCGTTATCTTCGAAAAAATTTCATAATTTTTATGGCTTTGGGGTTTAATATAATTTACAGCTTTCAAAAGCTTCGAAGGTATCATAAATACCTAACCACCATGGTTATATAGTAACTGGCTTAAAAATAGTCAATATAATTATTCTTGCTATTTATTTGTTAGATATGAGTGTGTATTTGTATTCATATATTTAACAATATTATCATTAACCAGGAGTTTTCATAACAAAAGATCGCCAAGCGAAACCTGCATAGTACATGGTGAGGTTAAAAAGTAGCTTAGGATATATGAAAATAATAAATAGGTTATTAATCGTACCTTTCGGCTTGCCAAATGATGCTAATTTAAAAAAGGAATGGATTGATGCCACTGAAAGGCCACCTGACTTCGTTCCCTATAAAAACTAGTACTGGTCGTCGTGATTTGTGTGAGAATGAAAATTATATTAAAAACAGCTTGTCTCGCCAATGATAAATAAGCAATTAAAACTAAAAAAGTCAAACAGGAACTCTTGGCAAAGACTTAGCCAAATTTAATTTTTTTAATGTTAAGTTTCACCAATTTGAGCAGTCTCCGATTATTCAATCACATTATATTTCTTATAAAAGCAGTCATAGAAAAATACATTAATTTAAGATTACACTATTTGACAAAATTGCCACCCCAGAAATATAAAAACTTCAAGTGCTGCACAAATAGCTAACTTTACAGGTCAGTGAGTAAGCATCACAGCATGGCTTCAAAAATACCTACTACTTAAATCCGCTATGATAGCCTAAACAAACATAACCGGATTATTTACTGTTTTTATTTATTTTATATTTAGGGCCCAATAAATTTTTGCACAATTTTGGTACAAATGAAACAATCGATAACTTTCCAATTTAGTCAATCACTAAAGCATATGTAAAATAAATGGCTTTTTACAGCACAACGATAGTGCCCGATATTTTTGTGTGAGTAAGTAGTACGGTGAATGGTAAATGGACGTTGTGGTTTTAGAGATATGGTTTATAATTAATTGTATAGTACTTTATGATTTATTAAATGCGAGAGATGCGTGAATGCGTATCTACTGCTTTTACTGATCTGTTTGTGTAGTAGTTGGCGCGTGGTAGGGGCCAACTGGAGACACCGGGTTCCGATACATTTTCAACTACTGGGCATATCTCCTTCATTATTATTATTTATTAGTAAGAAGAAGTGGCTATTGGCCGGCCATATACTATGGCCATATACGGCTCGAAGAACTAACAACCAATGGGGAAAAAAGGTTCTCAAGTGGCAGCCTCGTACCCATAGGGCGACCCCTACTAGATGGGGTGATGACCTGGTAGGATATGCAGGAAGTCGATGGATGCAGGTGGCTCAGGATCGTGCTTTGTGGCATTCCTTGCATGAGGCCTGTGTTCAGCAGTGGACTTGTAAAGGGCTGTAATGATGATGGTGATGATGATGATGAACGGCCACGATACAGCTGTATTACGGCTGCTATACGAATGGATGGTCTTGAGCATGCTTCGACCGAGAATGAATGAGCATGCTTCATCCTCGGTCAAGACGATACATTCGTGTACGGAATAACAGGGTAAAACTTAATTTAAAAAAATGTATTAAGGGTAAATTTTTATCCTCCAAACGTCCCACTGTGGGGCACAGGCCTCCTCTAACTTCTGAAAGGATTATGAAGCAATTAGCCCACCGCGTGGTTCCAGTGTGTTACCTTTAACTTTATAGATTATTAAAGTCCCAGCTGAGCATAGGGCTCTCCCATAGATTGCCTCATAGAGGAGATATGTTCCATAGTTGCCACGTTTGGCAAGCGGGTTGGTTACCGCAGTTTTATTTTTATTTTTAGTCTTTATTAGGAAGAACGTGCTGCCCATGTCCCGATTTGTTTCATCCTATCGCTTCTTACGATACGGGAGCAGTGGATATTCTTACACCGCCCCTACACAGTGTGTGTTGCTGGACTTAAAATGTCCCGAAATATAATTAAATTCTCAGACATACGAGTTTTCTTACGATCTTTTTATTCACCGCTGTTCACGTGGTAAATCAGCGCTTAAAATCGCAATTAACTTTAACGATGGTACCGTTGAAAATCGAACCCGAGTTGTTCGCGTGCTGTGTTTGTTGTTAGTTACGACGAATGCTTGCAGTATTTTTGGTTTTATATACTATTATTATTATTATGGGGTATCTATATAGTTTCCTCATCTGGTTGGGTTCTATGAATATATAGTTATAAACGAAAATGAAAAGATAAATATACATAAATATCAATAAATTACAATAAATACAAAAATACGTAAATAAATAAGAACCCAACCAGATGGAAGCCCTTGGCAGGGGAGACCAAACGGCCGAGGGTTGGTGGGAAAGGGAAAGAAACCGGTGGACGATGCGGGCGGTATGGAGGAGCACCGCCTTCTGCATTTGAGCCCGGAGCGGTTCATCACGGAGTACCAGTCGCCTCAGATGAGCCGAGAGGCTAACTGGGATTAGCCCATTCGCAGAGATGACTACTGGAATAATTTCGGTCGGCAGACCACTCCACATATCGGTCACCTCGTGAGCCAGGTCCATATATTTTGTTTTCTTATCTGATTCAGCTTTCACTAGGTGCTCGTCATATGGAATGGTAATGTCAGCCAAAAATATCCTTGAGTGTGCCCAGTCCTTCAGCACAATATCAGGTTTATTCGCAAAAATAGTCCTATGTGTGATGATGGCCTGGTCTCAGTAGAGCCTGGCGCGGTCATTTTCGAGCACGGATTCCGGTAAGTACTTATAATAAGGCAGTTTCCGATCCACGGGACCGTATTTCAGAGCGAGCTCCTGGTGTAGAATCCTGGTTACTAGGTTGTGCCTGTGCAAGTACTCAGAGTTAGAAAGCGCCGAACAACCGGAGGTGACAGGCCTAAGTGACTCCCCGGGATGGCAACAAGCTCGACAGATGTCAACGGTGACATCCTTTAGGATGTATCTCCGATAGTTGTTGGTCGTAATAACCTGATCCTGCCGAACTAGCATGGGCCGGAGAGAATATATCCCCGGGGAAGGGATAAAATTTTTATCCCATGCTTAGTTTATCCACCCTGCGAACATGGGCAACAGACAAAAATTATATCCCCCGATTATATCCACTGACAAGAGATAAAATTATCTTATCTCTATAGTATATCTCCGTTTGACATAACGAGTAGACATATATCTCCCCGTCCGTAGCATGGGGCCAAGGGAAAGAGAAAAAATTATCCCTTGTTGACATTTGAAAGGGACAATTTTATCCTCTTTCGCGGACGTGGGTTTAAGTTTATCTTCAAACCATTTCAATACAAAAAAGATGTCTCGAGCCTATTGCAACTACATTTTCGTGTCAGAAATTGAAAAACAAGAAAGAAAATTACATCAGCGATCGATACGTGATCAGAATACTTAATCTATTGGAATTCTCCGACAACGAATTTATACGCCGGTTTCGGATGCTCAAAGATTGTTTTGTATTTGTGTAAAGAACTCTATGAGGCTTTACACAAATACCTTGAATTAAAAATAAAATTTTTTCTAGGTAGGTAGTTTACATATTTCAGTCTCTTGGCAGATGGTAGTCACCTACTAGAGAGGTACGATTCAAGACCGTGACATGGCTGTTGTTCAAACAATAAATAATCAGCAAATACTTGACCCAAGTTATTGGGATCATCATTAGAATGTGTGGAGCAATATACTTTAATTAGCCTCTTGTGTAGGTAAATACAAGTTTCAGTGCATCTACTTCTTTCATTTTATTTTTGACGAATACTGAAATGAATGTCATTTCCGAGCTTATAACAAGCAAGGCAAAATGTAGCTAGAGGATACCTAGCAGAGCATGGTCTGTTAGATATTCTTAGGGCTATTGACTGCACCCATGTTGATATATTTCACCTACCATCCCATACTGGGGTACAAGGAAAGGGCGGTCTACAATTCTAATTTAAATTGTTCAACTGGTAATAGCAAACAAGTTATAGTTTATAAGAACCTAATAATCAAGTTTTTTTCCAAATAAAGAATAGTAGTATTATATTAATCTAATATTCCCCTTTCCCCAAAAATAACTGTAATGCATGTGTGCCACAATAGTCTTACAGGTGGTCCCATGAGACCATAGTCGTCCCGGTTAAAGATTCTACAACCTTTCAGATTGTAGTCACCCCTTAAACATTGAGTTATTGAGTCTCAATAGCTCAATGCCATGATTTAATTACATAGGTTGTGTCAACAATACCCAAAGCGAGTCCATGGTCAAGTCATATTTAATGATAATAGAATCGGTCTATATTTTAGGTAAGTATTATAACGTTTTAAAATAAAGTTACAATTCAAAGGATTAAATTAAGAAATATGTTAATTCTTTAGCAAAGCTTGCTAAATATTTTAAAGACTAATATACATACTATTAGGAATACAAATAACACAATACTCATGATTATAAAATTATTTATTCCTTGTTTTGCTTGAAATCATTACATTTTTATTCTTCATGCTTCATCATTTTCAATTTAAATTAAATCTTTGTGACTTAGAGTAGACATCAATTTTGATGTATTTTGTAATTTTCTTATAATGGCAGTAATTGCAGGGATAAATTTTTTTTTAATTTTCTCAAGAGGTTACGCCACCTCCAAAGGGTCTGTATTGTCCAGTTTCACAATAGGCTTAATTCTAGGCACATGTTTTTTAATAAATGCTATCACAAGGGAAGTAATACCTGCCGTTTGATACAAGCAATGTATACTTAACTAAAATATGATACAAAAGAAAATAAAGAAAGAATTAGAATAATAGAAAAAATAAAAACAAGGCAGAAATACGCTTAAAATAAATATAACAAATATTATAAATGACATATTGTTTAACAAAAATTATTAACAGTTTAGCAATATAATAAACAAAAGGTAAAAGAAAATATATGTTAATGTAAACTTAACTAAAATATGATACAAAAGAAAATAAAGAAAGAATTAGAATAATAGAAAAAATAAAAACAAGGCAGAAATACGCTTAAAATAAATATAACAAATATTATAAATGACATATTGTTTAACAAAAATTATTAACAGTTTAGCAATATAATAAACAAAAGGTAAAAGAAAATATATGTTAATGTAAATCTACTTAATCTTAAAACTAGTTTATAGCTAGTGTAGTTTAAAGCTTTCTACTATGGTATATTATCTATGCGCGGGGATAAGTTTATCTACTGTCGATACTATATCCACCATAGGCCCATGCTCGCAGGGTGGATAAAGCATAACATAGGGATAAGACAATTTTATCCCTTGTCAGTGGATATAATCGGTGGATAAAATTTTTATCCCCTGCTCATGCCAGCCCGGCTGTATTGTACAGACAAAAACCCTCGGTTTCCCCGAAGAGGTCTCCGAAACGTAGCCAGTGGAGGGAGGCGACTGAATCTACGAAGGACTCGTGTAGAGCCCTGTGGTACCTCCCATGGAGCCCCTTCTCCTTCCATACGGTCTCTTGGTCGTGGAGTATGCCAAAGGTATACATGAGTACTGGCATGACCCAACCATTATATGCATGTGTCCTCTTTACAGCGGACAAAAGGCTGTTAAGCACTTTGGCCAAGCTTGCATAAAATGCGTCGCAAACTGACTGTTCCATACCAGCCTCATCGATACCGATGTTCTGTGACATACTTAGGTATTGGTATGTTTCAGCCTCGGAAAGGGTCCTTAAGTTGATGGGGATAGATAAGTCTATGCCCTCAGAGTTAGCAACCCTTCCCATTTCAACATGGAGGACCACATACTTATCCGTCCTCAGCTCCATTCCAATAGAATTGCTAAATTCACAAGTGATGTCTAATAATTCCACAAGATGGGAGCGACTGGAGGCGAATAACTTGAGGTTATCCATATAAAAAGGTGGGTAACTTTTGTACCTCCTTTCCGAAGCTAAAATCCCATCCCGGAGCCCTCCACTAAAGTACTGAGAGGGTTCGAAAAGATGCAGAACCAGATTATTATTATTATTATCAATATTTAGTGATTTTTCTAACTTTTTGTTTGATATGGATGTAAATTTTGATCCGAAATATAGATCTTACAATTTATTTTAAGAATTGTCATTGAGTTGGGTTAAATAAATATATAAAAGAAAATAACAAACATGACATGAATACATTAAGCATAGTAACAAAAATAAATAAATGATAGCTACATAAATAAATTAAAAGCTAACCAGATTGAAGCCCTCGGCAAGGGACACCAAACGGCCGACGTCCGAGTATTAGGGGAAAGGGAAAGAAACCGGTGGACGATGCGGGCGGCATCGAGGAGCGCCGTCTTCTGCCTTTAAGCTTGACGTGGTCTTTCTCGGAGTTCTAGTTACCTCAGGTGACCAAAGAGCCTGACCGGAATTAGCCCGTTCGCATAGACGACCACAGATACAATTTCGGTCGACAGACCCCCCGACGTGTCGGTCATCTCATGAGCCAGATTTAGATATTTTTTTTGCTTATTAATTTCGTTTTTCACTAGGTTCTCATCAATGGAATGGTAATGTCTACCAAAAATATTCTTGACTGTGCCTTGTCCACCAGCACAATATCAAGCTCATTCGCAAGAATAGTTCTGTCTATAATGTTGGCCCTGTCCTAGTAGAGCCTTATTATCAGTGTAGCGGCGCTGTCGTCGTGCCACTAGCACACCGAAACACACCGAAGCCTAAATCACGCTATGAACATTCCGAATCATAGACAGTATATATAGAACTTTTCCGAACTATCACATGGAGTGTCGGCCGCTCCCCGGGCAGAACACTTTGCCCGGCGGGAGATCTCCCCTTTTCCTTCCACGGTCACAGTGGTGACCATCCAACGTGATCTGAACACGCAACCAACAACCTTCGGAAACTTCAAGCTTCATCATCGTTATAGAATAACCCCACCTATTCGCTGCCGAGCAGATATCGTCTGCAATCTTCATATCCTGCAAGCCATCTAACTTCACAAGGTTCATCGCAGCACTGGAATAATAATGCTTCCTGTTCCTTCAAGCTACTCTCTGCGCTATACAGTGTTCGGCACGGCTCTGAGCCTCACTGCTCGCCTCTGCTTCACGGCACTCTCGCAGATTGCTTGCCTTCTTCTCGACTCACCGCAGACTACAAGGCAAGACTACAAGACTGCACTATCGACATCCGGTCTGAGCAGGGGGGTGATGTAGCTGCGCTGTCGTCGCGCCACTAGCACACCGAAACACACCGAAGCCTAAATCGCGCTATTAACATTCCGAATCATAGACAGTATATATAGAACTTTTCCGAACTATCACATAGGGTGTCGGCCGCTCCCCGGGCAGAAAACCTTGCCCGGCGGGAGATCTCCCCTTTTCCTTCCACGGCCACAGCGGTGACCATTCAACGTGATCTGAACAGGCAACCAACAACCTTCGGAAACTTCAAGCTTCATCATCGTTATAGAATAACCCCACCCATTCGCTCCCGAGCGGATATCGTCTGCAATCTTCATATCCTGCAAGCCATCTAGCTTCACAAGGTTCATCGCATCACTGGAATAATAATGCTTCCTGTTCCTTCAAGCTACTCTCTGCGCTATACAGTGTCCGGCACGGCTCTGAGCCTCACTGCTCGCCTCTGCTTCACGGGGCTCTCGCAGATTACTTGCCTTCTTCTCGACTCACCGCAGACTACAAGGCAGGACTACAAGACTGCACTATCGACCTCCGGTCTGAGCAGGGAGGTGATATAGCTGCGCTGTCGTCGCGCCACTAGCACACCGAAACACACCAAAGCCTAAATCGCGCTATTAACAGTCCGAATCATGGACAGTATATATTGAACTTCTCCGAACTATCACTCGGAGTGTTGGCCCCTCCTCAGGCAGAACACCTTGCTCGGCGGGAGATCTCTCCCTTTTCCTTCCACGGTCACATCAGCAATAAATACATTTATTAATATAGTTTACACGAATAAATTACTTTATACAACAGCACACTATAACAACCACCGCGCACGCTCATTGGTCAAATTAAATAGCGCGCGCTTCCCCTGCTTTCTGTTACACACTTCTGTCCTTTTTCACGAAATCACTTTTACGGATTGCAGGAAAGCGAAAGTAAAGATGCTACACATCAAAAATTATTATTCACTAGCCTGGTTGGATAATACCTGATCTTGGATTGTTTCTCATACTTGTGTGTAGCTCCAACGGTGATGTGTACATCTGCTCATAGAACCTCTCAATCTCTGTCTTCAGTTTTGATATAGGCGATATGGGATAATAAATATTCTTAACCGACACTACAAGGCACATACAATAAATATATAAAGTACTTGGTAGTAAAATTATTTCTAATAGCATTTTTTCTATTTTGGATACAATTTCTATACGACCGTCTCATAATTTTTTTTCTTTTTTCGGAGTCCCCTCTGAAATAAGAAAAAAATGATGTGATGAAAGAATTTTTTAAGTATTGCCTTATTTCTTCCTTGTTTGACGTTCATTATACGTTTTAATGTCAAAAAAAAGTTGTTTTGAAGGTTATAGTAATTTTCATACGAATTACAGAATCGTGTTTTACTAGAAAAAAATTCTAAATAATCGGTAATTTTCGTTTTTTTTATATACTCCGCGTCAATTTGTCGATTAAGTACATGGACATTCAAATATTTACTTAAGTATGACGATTTTCACACAATTCTGCTCGCGTGGACTACGTTTTATGTTCCATGTCAAAACTATCAAACGGAACACATATTATAGGATTACCTCGGTCCTTCTATCTACCCCAAACGTTTTTCACAGAGACTGGGCATTTAACTCTAGAAAGTTAATCGCATTTTGACCTTTTTGAAAAAAAAAACCATACGTCCTAAAGATGAACTGAAAATTAAGGGTACATATTTCAGATCCCATAATTAAACACCTAAAAGGTAAGGTAATAATTAGTTTAAAGACTAACAAAATTATTAGAAATGATTAAAAAAAATACAAAATTCTGTAAACCTCTTACAAATCGACTATGCACTACGAAATCTTCTTTTTATAAAAAACTACGTTCATTATGAGATATAAATCACATTGTTGTGTTATAAAATTTTAAGTACTGATCATTTCATACACATAAATATAATATTTTTCCCTAAATCACAATTACATAAATTACTTTTTTGTTCATCACAAGTTGTTTTTTTTACATTTAAAGTAAGTTTTTTTCAAAATCATACGTATTTTTGATGAACAGTATGTACAATGTACTATTTTATGTTCCTCGTTCTAATGTATACAGGAACTGGCCATAAAATAATATATTGTACAATATAGTAATATATTGTGACATGTCTTTATTTTAATTAAATACTAGCAGTGTTATTAGCACTACAAATATTCCTTTAAATGCTTGTGTTGGGAGTGGTTCACGAGACTAGTCGAATGGCGGACTCAAACCTACGATGTTTTGGGTTAAGGTCCACACACTGCCATTAGGCTACTGCTACCAATACCAACCAACCTTTTCTCCATCTAAGGGTTTTTTTTTTTTTTTTATAGAAGAGGGAGCAAACGAGCATGCGGCTCACCTGATGTTAAGTGACTACCGCCGCCCATGATCAACCGCAACACCAGGAGAATTGCGGGTGCGTTGCCGGCCCTTTAGAAAGGAGTAAGCTCTTTTCTTGAAGGTCCCCAGGTCGTATCGGTCCGGAAAAATCGCCGGTGGTAAACTATTCCACAGAGAGGTTGTACGTGGAAGAAAACTCCTTGTGAAACGTACAGTGGTGGACCGCCAAGCATCCAGATGGTGTGGATGGTATCGGGACGTTTGCCGTGTAGTGCGTCCACGAAATTTGGCGGCTGGGATTAATCCGAACAATTCCTCAGAGCACTCCCCGTGATAGATGCGATAAAATACGCAAAGAGATGCAACATCTCTTCGCAGCGCCAGTGAATCGAGCCGATCGGAAAGCACTCGGTCGTCGACGATTCGAGCCGCTCTGCGCTGGATGCGGTCAAGTGGAAGGAGCTGGTACTGGGGAGCCCCAGCCCAGAGATGGGAACAGTATTCCATGTGCGGACGAACCTGCGCCTTGTAAAGTTGCAGGCGGTGTGCCGGCATGAAATACTGTCCCGCTCTGCTGAGCACGCCAAGCTTTTTAGAGGCCAATTTGGCCTTCCCTTCCAAGTGACCACGAAACTGCACGTCACTCGATATGTCGACGCCGAGGATTCCGATACTGGCTGAGGCAACAAGGGGAGTGCCTTGAAACTGAACTGAGGGGATACGACAAAGGGGTTCTTTTTAGCGGTTAACGCGCAAACTTGTGTCTTCTGGGGGTTAAACTGGACTAGATTTAGTCGTCCCCAATCCGAGACTCTGTTCAGCAAAGACTCGACTTCAGACACAAGTTTGTCCCGGCACTCGGAGACGTTTTCCCGAGAAATATTGGCTCGGCCGGTATAAAGAGCATCACCAGTGCTGTCATCCGCATAGCAATGAATGTTACGGGTATGCAACATATCATTGATATGCAGAAGAAACAGCGTTGGCGATAGCACGCAGCCCTGTGGAACACCAGCATTAATAGGCTTGCAATCGGAGCTTGCACCGTCTACAACGACCTTGATGCTCCGATCTGCAAGAAAGCTGGTGATCCAATCGCATAATTTCCCGGGAAGCCCATAAGAAGGGAGCTTCGAAAGAAGCGCTTTGTGCCAAACCCGATCGAAGGCCTTCGCAATGTCCAAACTAACGGCCAATGCCTCCCCCTTGAACTCTACTGCCTCCGCCCATCTGTGAGTGAGATAGACCAGAAGATCACCAGCTGACCGACCACGGCGAAAACCGTATTGGCGGTCACTAATCAGCTGGTGATCCTCAAGATACCTCATGAGCTGGCAGTTTACAATGGACTCCATTGTTTTGGAGAACAAGGAGGTGATGGCGATTGGCCGGTAGTTGGACGGGTCTGAGCGGTCGCCTTTTTTAGGGATCGGGTGGACGAAAGCCGTCTTCCATGATTTTGGGACTACGCCTAGGGAGTAGGAGTACCGGAAAAGACGCGTTAAAACCGGTGCCAACTCTGGAGCACACGTCCTCAGCACAATTGGGGGGATTCCGTCAGGCCCACTCGACTTGTGGATGTCCAGGGAGAGGAGTGCTTTGCGAACCGAGCGCTGTGTGAACTGCACTTCCGGCATGGAGCACTCACACCGCGGGATGGTTAGCGGCGTACTCCCCCCGTCATCGAGAGTCGAGTTAGACGCAAAGAAAGAGCCTAGAAGATCGGCTTTCTCCTTTGCAGTATGGGCCAGTGAGTCGTCCTCCCTGTGCAGAGATGGAAGAGATGGCTGACAGAAATTCCCCTGGACAGCCTTGGCGAGAGACCAGAATGCACGGGTTCCAGAAGGAAGGCGAACTAGTTTCTCGCCAATTCTGCCTATGTGCTCTGACTTTGCCTTGGCAATGACTCTTTTGAAGGACCTAGAGGCGGAATTATACTTCTTTTTTAGAGCGCTGGTGTTTACATCCCGGGACGCTGATGCATCAACCCAGGCTTGGTAGCACTCCTGCTTATAGCATGATGCTATTTTACAGGAGCGACCAAACCATGGCTGAGATTTGCCTCCAATGGGCACCACAGAGGAAGGAATAAAAAGTTCCATACCCTGAAGTACCACATCAGTAACAGAATCCGCAACAACGTTGGGATCATCCGGCGAGAAGCAAACCCGCCCCCAAGGGTAGGATGCAAAGAAAGACCGCATCCCATCCCAATCGGCTGACCTATAGTGCCAAACACGGCGGCAGCCTGCAGAATGCAACCGCGATTTCAGCGTGAGTGGCACAACACTCCGGACCAGACAATGGTCCGAGGAGCCTAAAGGGGCGTCGACGGAAATCTGATATCCGTCCGGGTGAGAGGTCAGCAGAAGGTCCAACAGGGAAGGTGCATGATCCTCCACATCTGGAATCCGCGTAGGCGAAGTAACCAGTTGTGTCAGACCATATGCCAAGGCAAAATCATGAACAGATCTCCCCGCATGATCGGTTAAACGTGAACCAAGCCATTCGGCGTGATGGGCGTTAAAGTCGCCGAGGATCACGATCTCTGCGGAGGGGATCTGCTGTAGCAACGAATCCGCAGCCATTTGGACGTGGTCGAAGAGTTGGTCTGTTTCGGCATTACCGCTATGGGACCTATAGAGGCACCCACAGACGCGCGGATGGTCGTCGCTGTCTACGCGTAGCCAAAGGATGGACAGGTCCGAACTTTTCATGTAGTTCTTTTGACTTAGAGGCTTTCAAGTCTTCGCTATCATATTGTGACAGTATACGACACACGAATTTAAGAATTATATGTTCAGCATACCTAAAAATATGGTCATAAGCCACCTGTAGGTCCTTCTCGAGCAGGACATAGACGAATACTTGATCAATAGGGTATAACAACCAGTTTCAAAAATTGTTTTAAATTAATCTTTAAGTGACAATGAACCGCTTTAATTTTTATATAAATTTTTAAAACCAAATAATTACTTTTAATCTATCGTTTAACGTGAAAACGACAGCCGCCATGCCGCCAACTCGTGACGTCACTGTCTTCGGTTTTTGCCGATTTTACAAAGGAATAAGATATTTTTTAATGTTTAACAATGAGTAATCATCTAAGTAATTGCTGTGTTGTGCATGAATGCAAAAGTCCGAGCATAAGAACGCCGGGAAAGCTATGGATTCCAGTGCTAACTGATTTAAATATAAAAAATACTTGGTTAAAACCGGCAATAAGATACCCGAATACATTGTCAACAAAAACCAGATTATTTTTCTGTGAAGGTAATTTTGATGTAAGTATGATTTATATTTAACTATCGTTTAAAACAAGACAAGACATCATAAGATAAAAGGTATCGTCAAGTCGAATTTTTGATAAATTACGTTAACTTAGATATTATAACTAATTATTGCTAATGATTGTAATTATAGATAAACTAAACTATGATAGCTACTAAAATATGTTTTATCAAAATACACTCTGACTTGGTATTATGTTTTTGTGCAAACAACAGTTGGTAATAGGTACTATCACTGATGTTTTACCATTTAGAACTTAAATTGAAATTGATTGATGCAAAAAAATTTGCCACCATCAATTTATTTGTACTTGTTACATTAGTACTTTCTGTTTTTACGAATTTGACTTCCATGATGCCTTTTCAATAAAATTCGGAATAAAACCCAATAATCGTAATTATAACTTAAAAAATTTGAAATAACACAGCTAGTTCTCTTAATGAATCACAGAGCATTTAGGTTTGATTAGTGACGTCACGACATGATCTAATATGGCAACAGCGTTTTGCAGATTTCAGGAAAAGACGAAAAAAATTTATAACGCAATTTTATAAACAGATATCAATATTTCTTGTTTACTTTTTACAAAACCTATCATAAATATATTTTATTTTATTTTACATGGTGTCAAATACCCCATTGTGTCTACGCCACCATTAGTTTTTTTGTAATACACGATCATCTCCGGCTTATCGGTTGTTTTTTGATCGTAACCGTTTCATTACAGGACAATAATAAATATACTAATTTTGATGGTTTTGATAGAGTATTTTTCAGTTCTTCTGGGATCTCTCGTTTATCTGACCGTATGGGGTTTATAACTTGGTAGAGCCAAGCTTCAGCCGTATTAGTTGTACCACGAATGTGTCGACTCGATCGGGGTAGGTTCACGCTCTCACAGAATACCAGCGTAATATGGCAGCTTAAGGCTGATGTCTTTTGTATGGTGAGTGTAGAGAACCGGAGACCCTTTTTATTGGAAACGAGGCATAACATCTTAGTCCTCATGGGTGACAACACATCCGCATTTGACCCTTAATTAAGAATAAATATTAATAATAATAATAATAATAAGTTCTTTATTTCCAAGAGGTTGTACATCACGATATTTGCATAACATTATTTAATAAAGCTACATTAGTACATATACTTGAAAACATAGCATCTGCAGCCGAACTAGGAGACCTGTGCATCAGCTGTCAGCGCCATATCCCCACCGTTAATTTATCGAAATATTAGGATGCAAGCAAAAGTTAAATAATCAAATTCTATCTAAAAATTTGTACATTCCGCTAATATAACCTAAGTACAATGAAATTAATTGTATCACATATTATGTTTATATACTATGTTACCACTTATTACTAATACCAAGGTACAAACAAAATAATAAATTATACTACTAATGCCGTTCCTCTCTCATAGGATGTGTAATGTATGACTGTAAGAAGTAATTGTGTTATGAGTGTAATGTGTGTGAGCAGTTATGGGAGAGGAGCGTGTAAAATATGTGTCGTGTGTGTGTGTGTGTGTGTGTGTGTGTGTTTGCACACGTGCGTGTGTGTGTGTGTGTGTGTGTGTGTGTCTGGTTATTATGATTTTATACGGGTAGTATTACAGGTGACAGTTATATAAGAATTTATTTTAAGTCTGAATACTAAGCAGGTTTTCAGTTTCATTATAAGTTAATTTTTGTAGGTAATTATGTACAGTTTTTTTGCAATTTATTTTATTTAGGTGGTAAATGTCCAATGTTTTATTTAGTTTATTATATAAGTGTGGTCCCAAAAATGCAAAGAATTTTCTTATAAAAGTTGTTTTAAAATTAGTTGTATCTACGGAAAATTTCCTGCGTTTATTTAAGTTCGATCGGTTGTATACTAATAAGTTATGTTGTTTCTGAATGATCGTTAATATAAACAGTTGTCTTACTGTAAGGACCTGACAGTTATCATAAAGCTGTGACGTAGGATAAAGAAAAGGTTTAAATGTTGCAACTTTGAGTATAGCACGTTGAGAGATTTCTATCTTTTGTAACACCGTTTTAGAGGCACCACCCCACGTTGATATGCAGTATGTTATTATGCAAGCTCTTAGCTAAAGTAACTGACTTGCACCAGTTGTCACACGTAATGTTTTTGTAGGTTCCATGCATAGTCATCGATAGTTCTTTTACATGGTGCTCGCTTTGAGGCAAACCGTTCGTGTTTATAATCTTTCCAATGTAGGATATAGCATTTATAATGTATTTATATGCTACTATCACATATCATTATAATGTTTATACCATATTTACACGGCTTATTTGGTGCATACGTCGAAGCAACTTGCTTAAATAAGCTTTCAGTTAACAGCCTAGCTTTTTTAAAGACATAAAGACATAAAGACATTTATTCCGACACTTCAGATTACAATACAAATTAATAAACAAAATGAAGGCGATTAAGAATAAAATAAAAGAAATAAAAACATAAAAAATTTATAAACAAAAAAAAAGTAGAGGATAAAATTAATAATCGAAACAGATGAAGTGGCGGAAGGGACCGCCTCAGCATAAGCCGCGGGATAGCGACGCTGATTTTCAGTCGGCCCCATACGGTCCTACGGAGACCGTGCCGAAAGTGTTGACATTAAGCGAGTAGTAGATACATTATAAATAAAGTAGATACAAGAAAATACGTATTGAATAGTTGTGCTGAACGTAAGTTGCTGAACGCTACGTGAGACGTGACGGGAACATTAGTAAGTGCAATAATTTAATTTAACAGTGCATATTATATATATACATATATATACACATATACATACATATATAAACATACATACACATACATACATACACATACATACATATACATATATATACACATATACATATACATACATATATATATATATATATATATATACACATATACATACATACATACATATACATATATATACATATACGTACACATACATACATACATATACCTAGATACATACATTTAATAGGCTTTTTGTAATAAATAATAATATGTAATAGCATAATAAATAATATGTAAACGGAATATCAGTAGCTAACGTCTAACCTCTTTAACAATACTCCTATTCATTGTATGCCCTTCTGTTCGTTTATTAGGAGATATTTTAAGTGTTTTCTAAACGTGCCTAATGTGACTGTGTTTTACTAGACGGCACCGTGCGTCCATGTCAATTCAAAAAATTTGTAAAGAAAAATTATTGAATTGACATGCATTTTTACGTAAAAAAGCTTCACGTAACTGAATTGTAAACTGTTTGTTCTTGTGAGTTTTACAAGATGACGTAATGCTTATTGCATAAATAACAAAGAAAAAAAAATTAAAAGTCCCTGTGTTCAGGCTTAATGCCTGAAGTGATTTAAGTGGAATGCGCGAATGAGTGCCTTCAGCTCGTCAGAAGGCGCTAATATGTTTCTCAAAGCAAATTCACAATGTCATCTCACTTGTCAACCAAACGCTGTACGATTAATATTCTTTTGTCTAATGTAACTAATTTTGAAAAGTAAGAGCATTTTATTTGCACCAGTTTATCCTCTAAAGATAAAATATGGCGGCCCATGAGGGGAACTAAAAAGAATCTGCAAGAAAATCAATAAAAGTCAAGAAATTCATCAAACACAACCATTGGCGGACTTTGAATTTTACAACGGATCTATTGCTATGGACGGAACCTTGCAGTGAACAGTCTAAAGTCACGGGTTTCAAGCAACAGGATCGAGAAGTATACTGAGAAGATCAAGTTTCGAGCAGTACAACAGCGAAAGTTATACATCGAGACGTGACCTGGTTCTCGCCGCCGAAGTTAAGTGTCCTTCCTTCAAAGCTATTTTCTTTTAAATATCCAATAATCCTAATTACTTATTCAGAATAGTACTCCATTTGTGTAAATAAAGTGTTCTTTAGTTACTTTTTGGATAACATTAGTTAGAATTTCATTAAATTTAACAAAGAAATGATTAAATTAGTTTAACCAAATTAGGGTTCACAAGTTTAGCCAGTACAAATTTTTGTTTTTAAAGTAAAAGTTAACAAAAATACAAAATTTTTCAGCAGTAGTTTCCTTTGTTCTTTATTGATCATCTACAAAATATTTAGCGTGTTTGCCGACTACTCCAGGTTATATAAGTAATTATCATCGTGGAGCAGCAGCAGAGCAGTTTTAGTCACTATTGTGTCGGCAGCGACCGGGAGCGATCCGCTGAGCGTGCGCAGCCGGCTTCCCTGTACAGCTTGTGTACAGCACGCAAGTACCGCCAGAATGAGAAACGTGCGCCATTATTATTTACTATTCTAACAGTTGCATTGCTATTTAAATAATAAGGATTTATAATTTATTTGAAGATAAAAATTAAAGTTTATTGAAAATGACTTCATCAGCAGAAATTAAAACACGATTACGTGAATTAACTACAAAAAGAGTGTCCGCAAAAGGGCAAATAACTAAATCTAAAAATATAGCATTAGCAGTAAAACGGACTTAGATAATGTGCAATTTACCGAGTTAAGTTTAAAACTATATATTTCTATTTTCTCTCTCTATATTCTCCCTATTTTCTTAATAATTTCAAACTTAGAAATGTCAACAAATATTTATTCTGAGGCATGGAAAATGATTTGCAATAGATATGGTATTTTATAATGCAATATTCATGTTAGCATCTAAGCTAGATAGTGCTACATTATTAAAATGGGAGGAATATCGCAATAGATTAACGAGTGATGTACCTACCGTCATTGGAACAATTTTATAAATTTTTGATTGATCGTGCCGATGTACTAGAGAGTCAATGAGAATAACATTTCGAAAAGACCGTCTGGCAATATTCGTCATACAGCTAATAACAATTATAATTACGCTCAAAAGTTTCATCAAAACAATAATACCATAAAGACATTTGCAAGCACAAGTGATAATTACAGTAAAAAGTCAAACATATTTACATGCATTATGTGTAACGAGCATCATAGAATATACGATTGTCCCACATTTAGGGCGGGGATTGACTAGCGAATGATGGACGTAACGAAGTATAAATTGTGTGTCAATTGCGTAAGGCAGGGTCACCCTGAAACCGTTGATTGTCGTCTGCTATGGGACTACTTTTGTTTATCCCATGCAGGTATCGGGCCTCGGGGAGTCCCCCATTACCCGGGTATTCCTCACAGCTCATAACAATGAGCCGGTCTTGGGAGCCGGACCAGTACGGCATTGTTGGTAATCTTGGTTGGCGTATTGCGCGCCACCAGGTCGGTGCTACCGGAGGGTCGGCCGTCTCGAAGCCCCGCGGAGTCCCGAGGGTAGGAGTCGACGCAGGGCCAATATTGCCGACAGGAGGGCGTTCCAGCTGCTCCGGGCCTCCAGTGCTCCTTCCTGGCTCTAGATGAAGGCCTGGTATTCCTAGGCAAAAATTTGGCGTGTCTCGCGCCTCTGGGAAGGGAATCTGCCGAATGGTCAGCAACCTCAAGGTCCCGCGGAGAAGCACCTCGAGGCGGAGCCGAAGTCACCAACAGGCTCACGCACTTGGGCGCGCCGGGCCTTCGGAGTTCGCTTCCCAGCGTGTAGGTGATGCGCAGCGTTGGGTGATCTTCATCCCGGGTGGGGTCAGGGGCGTCCTCAAGGTTCCACGCAAGCCGAGTTGGCCCCACAGCGCGCGCACCCACTGCGAAGCGACGCGCTGTACTTCTCCCACCCGGGCGGGAGTCGACGACCGGCAGACGTGACCGCTCACTAGCGCGGTCCGGACGAGACTCTATAATAGATACAAGTTTAGTGCAATGTTATCATGCTTTGTGTTAAAAGAACTCACCGGTCACATACCAAAAATGCCGGTTGATACTAGCTCATTAAAACTACCCTCAAATATCAAGTTGGCTGATCCTATGTTTCATAAGCCAGCCCCCATATATGTATTTATAGGTGATGATCTCTTCTGGGACATTCTAGGCAATGAAAAACAGTCCCTAGGACCCAATTATCCTAAGTTTAGGAGTTCACATCTTGGTTGGATAGTATCTGGCTCAATAAATCAAACAGTATTTAGCAAAAAGATACATTGTAATCACGCAATTATCACTAAATCACAAAATGAAAATGTTGAACAATTAATGTCCAAGTTCTGGGAATTGGAAGAAGTTCCCAATAAATGTAGCACGAATGAGCCTGAAAATGAATGGTTGAAGTTTGCAGAAAATTTAAAATGTTTGGATAATGTACATATCCCGCGATCGATGTTGGGTGACTCGCCAAAATATATAAAATTACATTCTTTCAGTGATGCATCGCCATCTACATACGGTGCCTGCATATTTGTAAAATCAATTAGCGCAAATAATGATGTCACTGTCAGGCTATATATATATATATATATATATATATATATATATATATATATATATATATATATATATATAAATAAGAGAAGTATATATATGAGAAAAGTACTGATAAAATGAATATGAAGGATATAAGTAAATAATATTGTAAAAGATCGCGAAAATTAAAACGTAATATTATGTGACATAATTAACGTTAAATAAATGTTACATGATTATATCAGTTATTATAACTTATGTGACTTCGCATTTTTACCCACTAAATATATCTTAGATTATAGTTTTATATAGACGCTCATTATTAAGGCTGAATACGAGGAGATCTGGCGAAACTTTAAGTAATTCTGTTCACTAAAACTTTGACCTAAAGTAATTCTAAGCGTTAAAACATACTTTATAGGTTTGTTCGGTTTCTCCAAAAGAAGTATGCACTTTTAAAATTTTAAAATAAGTCAATATACCAGTTTAAAAAAACTTGGAACCGGGCGGCAGGAAACAAGCTTCAGGACGCCGATAGTTTACGTAATTTCTTTTTACAGTGAAAATAATGGTAATTAAAAAAAATTAAAAACGTAAGTCCTGCTTTATAGTTAGTTTAGTTAGTATGCAAAGTTTCATGATCTTATTTAAAGTATTTTATGAATAACAGCGGTTTATTGTTCAGTTTGGAGGTAACTTTGGTTTTCTTCTATCGAGTAAATTTTACGGTATCATGTTTTCGTCTAACATAGTACTTAACATTAATCCTCAACTTTACCATATATTTATTTCAAAATTAATGCTGCAATATTTTCGGCATAACGGAGGATCTTGCTAAGCCATTTGTGGTAATATTCCCCCTTAAGAAATGATATCTCAAAATTATTTTTCTTCAAAACTTTGTGAATACGAGGGTGGATTGAAAAGTACTCGGCCTAACCAAGAAAATAAACACATACTAAATCAGTTATATTTTTATTTTTCTACACAATCACCATCAAGTTCAATAAACTTTTGCCACCTCCCCTTCCAAGCATTTAGACCGTTGAAAAAAAATGATTCTTCCTTAGAGTCAAAATATGCGTCTACAGCTGCTTTGACCTCGTCGTTTGTCGAAAATCTTTGACCTCCCAAGTGCTTTTTTAGGTTAGGGAACATAAAGAAGTCTGATGGTGCCAGATCAGATGAATACGGCGGATGCGGTAACAGTTCAAAGCCACAGTTGTGAATTTCAGCCATTGACTGTACTGACGTGTGAACACGGGCGTTATCTTGATGAAACAGGACTTTTCTTCTGAGCATTCCTCGACGTTTTTCTTTTATTTCCTCTCGTAAACGACGTAGTAAGGTGCAGTAGTAATCAGAGTTTATAGTCTGACCCCTTTCAAGATAATCAATCATAATCACACCTTTCGAGTCCCAGAATACTGAAGTCATCACCTTATTTGCCGACAAAATCGACTTAGCCTTTTTAGGGGGTGATGAACCAGGTCTTCTCCACTGTTTTGATTGTTGTTTTGTTTCCGGTGTACAGTAATGAACCCATCTTTCGTCCATAGTAACAAAACGATTCAAAAAATCATCTGCATCGGCTTCAAATAACTCCAAACAGTCGCGTGAAATAGTCAATCGCGTCCTTTTTTGTTCAACTGAAAGCAGTCGCGGAACCCACCTCGCAGACACCTTGTGGAAACCCAACTCGTTGACAATGATGTTTTGAGTTCGTTCATAAGAGATGCCTATAATCTCGGCTATCTCTCTAATTTTTAATCTGCGGTCTCCCATTATTAAATCAAGTACTTTTTAATATTTTCTTCAGTAGTTGACGTCGAAGGCCTTCCAGAGCGGGGTTCATCTTTCTCTCTACCACGCTTTAATTCTGCTATCCATTTTTTGACGGATGAATATGACAGAGCACAATCGCCTAATGTACTGACCATGTCATCATGGATGGCTTTTGATGATAGCCCCTTCTTATGGAGGTACTTAATGACGACACGCTGCTCGATTTGCTCCATTCGCGGAAATTATGTCCGATTACTTTGTTATTAAATTTATAAAATCACAACTAATTATCGCACACGTTTCGAACTTCACACAATGAACTAGTCTGAACTGAAGTAAATAATGTGGGTAGATTTGATTTTTAGAATTGAATTGATCTGTGTTAGGCCGAGTACTTTTCAATCCACCCTCGTATAAGTTTAGGAAAAAATATTTTTACGTAAAAATATTTGTATTATGATTCCTTCTTCATTTTCGGACTTTGTGATACAATTTTTTTTTATTAAGATAATTCGTTTTAATTACAAACGCCTAGTAATAATATTGTATATTGCCAGATAAAACTTTGCCGTCATAAATTACCAGGCGCTTCGATGTGTGGCGTAAGGTGACAATAGTCAGTTATGTCCACGGAGGTTAGAGAACAGGAGAACGATCGCTACGTGCTAAAGCATAGCCCGCCTGTCCCTGAACATTTGTAGAATTTATAGCCTCGCTGCCGTCGGTAAGTAGTGTCTGCAAAGTAATTTTTAATTATTGACAAAAAAAAACATTAAAAAATGGTTAAATTTTATAGTTAATCAATAATAATTTATATTTGTAATAATTTATAATATTTATAATAATTTATAATATTTATAATAATTAAAACTATTGAGATAACTTAGCGACCGCAGCACCTCACTTATTTTGTCCATATTTATGGGACATTATTTTCTACAGCGATTGTTCTCCTGTTCTCTAAACTCCGTGGTTATGTCTGTATTGAAAATCGTTAATTTAGAGGTATACACGCGTTTAAGTAACTATAAATGTGAATAAGCGTAGGAAAAGAAATTACTTAAGTGGTAAAACAAAGAGAGTTTATCGCAAGAACGCTCCTCTAATGTGGTACGTTCGACTTTGAGGTTGTATTTTCTTATATGGTATTTTTTTTCTCGAAAGCTGCCTAATAGGATGAATTTTTACTAATTTACATTAGCAAAACTGATTATTTATTCATTACGTTCTAAAAATGTAAATATCACGACCGAGACGGAAAATAATGTACAGAGTAATAATGTGCAAGCACAGACCGAAAAAATGTCATAGTCAATGTAATTTCCGAAAGTATGGGGTAAGTACACAATTAAGAAAAACCGACATACTACGGCCTTTACGATTTTTATGATCGAGAGCGGCCCAGCAAAGGCGAGACCCACTGATAAAAAGGGATAGCCTGGCGTGACGCGTTGGGGCGGCAAATTGCCCATTTTAGCCTGTAAGGTTTTCCCGCGCATACGTCTACATCGAACACAATTATTAACTGTGCACCACGCTAGATGTCGTCCATTCACTGGCCATACTGTTTGTTTTACCGTTGATAACAGTAGTGGACCTGCATGCATATGTGTTATGTGTTCCCTTTTGAAATATAGTTTTGTCAATCTATGTGCGGCATGAAGCAAAATGGGATGCTTCTGGTCATATGAGTATTTATCTGCCGCACCTATGCGTCCCGCAACACGTAACAACTTGTTATCGAGAAATGGAGAAAGCCCACTTATTTTGCTTTTACTACTTAAAGGTTTGTTTTTTACGAGTAAGTCGTATTCAGTCGGAAATGATTGAGTTTGTGCAATAATACAAAGCGAAAACCATGACTCTTGCAATTCGTTAACTGTTAAAATTCCAGTACGTTTTTGGTTCGGATTTTCAGTATTAAATATAAATCTAAGAACGTATGCGAATAGTCGCTGCAATCAATTCAAGGATGAGTATTTTTCAAAATCTATAACAGGTTCAGTCATTGTCACAGCATGCACCTTCAACTCTGGTAAAGGCTCGGACTCTTGAATTTTTAATACTGGCCACTCGTCATCATTTTTGAGTAAAAAGTCAGGACCTGTCCACCAAAGGGACAAAGACATAATTTTTTTTGCATCTACTCCTTTCGAAACGAAATCCGCCGGATTCGATTCTGTTGGAACATACCTCCAAGATAATGGTGAGGTAAGATCCACGATTTCACTTACACGGTTGACCGCAAGTGCTTTGAGCCTTTTGATATCCCCTTTATCCAACTCAGGACCACAGTTGAATCACACCAGTGCACTATTTTCGTTGGTTTGTACCTAAGAGAATCTAGTACAGATTTGGTGAGTTTGGCGGCTAGCAAAGCGGCACACAATTCAAGACGCGGAATGCTGGTAGGTTTTAGAGGAGCTACTTTGGACTTCGCACACAATATTATTTTTATATATTTTTATATATATTTATATATATATATATATATATATATATATATATATATATATATATATATATCTTTATTCTACAAACTTCACTTATTGTTATTTTTACATTTGCCTAGCAATTATTTATTTTTCATTTCACTTTTTAGATGTATAGCTATTTATTACATATTTTTGTCATTTCTTTCAAGTACACGGCTCGCGTACGATTACGAGTAGTAGATTATGATTAAGAAAATGGCCAATGTCATTAACATTTTTGCATTTATAGCAGTTTAGATCATATGAATTATTATACAATCGCACCATAACTTTCACGTAAACTATCACTAGCGTACATACATGATCAAGTTAATGGACAATGTTCCTACACAATTCTTAATGAATTCTTTTTTCTCTCTTTACCAAACGTTATTCCCATTCCGCATTTCATGGCATGCAAACAACCTTAATAAATTAATCGGTTATTAGGTTTTACAAACTCTCAGCTGATAAAGCTGATTGTATGTGGATATGCTAACCTCCGATAAGTTTTTTTTACCTATGTCACTCAGTATCAACTATTACACGACAATATTAACTTTTCATTTATATTACTTACTCCATAACGTAAACATAAATTTACTCATATCTATTGCAAGTTTATATAATTAGTTTCTTATATGGTCTCTTGTAGTATTTACATCATTTTCCGTCATGGAACGAGGCCAACAATGACCACAACAAATTTTAAATAAACAACATGGAGAAATTATTTCCTATGTAAACAAATAAGTAAGATATTAAAACTTTACCATTTTCCCAGAAAATAACAAATTATAATAGATAAAAGCTTACGATTTGAAAGTTCAATTGCTATTACACCGAAATAAATAAAATTATACCATTCCACATTAAACTGTACAAAACAAAGAAGCAACATAATCATTTTCTTAAACGTAACATCAGACAGATCAAAATACAAATTATAATCCCAGAAGCATAAGCGATTTGTTTTAAATTGTTCCTTCCTTTTAAACTATTAATTTTATACGTATATGGAAACGTTCACAATTACATCGTATTGTGATCACCCAATTTTAACATAACTTGTGTAAAATATTATTATATGAATTCAAGTAAAATATCTCTACGTATCTTTAAATAATAGTTTTAATTATTTTTTAATTTATCAAGAATTAAGATTTATTTAAGCTTATAAAGTAACCCTCAAATTGCTCATGGAAAATGTCAATCGTGACCACCTCACCAGCGTCGTTTTCCAAAAAGACAGACCAATGACGCCACCGGTCCTAAATCCACACCAAACAGTAACTTTTTGAGGATGCATTGTCATCTGGTGAACCTTGCGTGAATTAGTGTTATCCTATATATAGCAATTCTGCTTGTTAACACGGCCATCGATTCAAAAATGCGCCTCGTCACCATTGATGATTTTTCGGCCAAAATTGGGGTCCTCTTCCAAACGAAAACGATTGGATGCCCAGTCAGTGAACAAAGTGTGTTACATTATGTATGGGTGTGCGAGGTACAAATCCCGACAAAAAATTCGCCAAGTTAAAGTCTGAGAAAGGTCGAGTTCTTGTGCACGGCGAGGAATCGACTACCTCGGGTTCTACTGTACACTGTCACGAACCGCGACGATGTTCTCAGCCGATCTTGCATTCCTTGAACTAACGGATGTTGGCTGATGATTGGTTACCAAACCAGTCGTTTTATATTTGGCTACCAAACGTTGAGGAATCGACTGTGAAGGGCCACCACTTCTACCGTAAAATTGGCGCAATGCGCGCAACGTCTGCACTGACGAACACTTATTTTGATCATAAAGTTTTATATCATTTAAACGTGCTGTTAAATCGTGTAACTTGGTGATCATTTTGATTTGGCATGTCACTGAATAGTAAACAAAAGATTTAACAGATGTACCCAGAAAGAAAATGGCTGCCACGGGCCATCAAAATCCACCCGGCCAATTGAAAAACTCTTTACTATTTATTTCATACTTTTTGCAAGACACAGTAATAATAATAATAATATTAAAAAACTGAATAAAGTTAATATACAATCGTCTCAAAACATGCTATATTAGTGCTTATGACGTAACCTAATTTAATATTGCATTATAATTGCATTATTCTATTTTAAACAATAAAAAATAACAAATCAATTGTTAATGTTAAGTATCTAATAATTAATACCAACTTAATCTTATATGACATATAATACATAAACTTTAAAAATGTATACATATATAAGAACAAAAACATCATAAAAAATTCAATTAATAAAGTTTAAAATATAATTTTAAAATCACATTGGTACGAAACATCGTCGTCTTTTGGGTAAGCTTCCAGCGTACGGATTATCCCCTTGTCTGATTTAATGACTTAAGGACTTTTTGAGTGAGTGGTGCCTCCGGGTCGTCATCGATAGCTGCTCATCCGAACCTGTGATGCTGACGCCTGTGTTCCTCAAGGATCCATTCTCTTCTCAACTCTCTTCCTGCTGCATATTAATGAATCAGTATGCAGACGATAGCACAGTTGTGGAGAGATACCAACCCAGCGCTCGGGCAAGTTGGGATCAAATTCAGTCCGAAAGAGGGGCTATGGTTGAGCGTGAAAATCTCACACTACGGGCAATTTACGAAGGAGGTGATGCCAATCTCGTGAGATTTAACGCCTCCAAAACACAAGCGCGTTTTTTCACCGCTAAAAGGAGCCCGCTCACTCTCGCTCGCTTGGCTTCCACTTTTCGGAATGTATTCTTGATGAACACTGACTACCTTCAATCGTTAGGGGTTGAATTTTTCCCGAACCTCAACTATGGGCGCTTCATTGAGTCCAGAGTTAAAGCGACTGCAAGAAAACTTGGTGTTATTGCAAGGGTGCGGCGTACTTCACGCCGGAGCAGCTTCTTACCTTATATAAAGCGCAAGTCCAGTCGTACATGGAGTACTGCTGTCACAAATGGGCTGGTGCTGCAAAATACCACCTGGTAGCGTTGGACTCATTGGAGAGACGTGGTAAGAGGCTCATTGATGACCATTATTTGGTTGAAACCAACCTTGCCTGAGCACGAGCGCAGAGTAGCAAGCCTCTCGGTATTTTATAAGATGCATTTTGGTCCTCTCCTTTCCACCATCGGACGACCAGGCGTTCGGTGGGTTTTCACCCCATTTGTGTATATTTATTTATTATTTCATCCCATATTTCACGAATTAGTACCAAACGGTTTGCTTCTACTTTTTAATGCGTACAGCAAAGGAGTGGAATAATTTTTCGGCGTCTATCTTTCCGTCTGAATACAATCTGGGCGTCCTCAAGGCAAGAGTAAAAAGGCTTTTGTGTCTTAGATGGTAAAATGGGTTGTCTTACTCCACAACTGTATCACCTCTTACCACCAAGTGAGATTGTGTCAAGCACTGGCTCATAATAAGTAAAAAAATGAAAATAGTGTAAAACATCAAGACAAGATTTAAGGTAACAACAACCTTAACTCTTCTTCTTTATTCTATTCGGTGCTCAATTTTCGTAATCTTTTGGATGAAAACCGCAAGAGTACAACTACTTATTTCCCTTATAAATTAAACATTATCAATCATTAAATATTATTACACAGTTTAATTTTCTCTTTTTTTGTTAGTTGTGTTCATAGTACTATACATATTTTGTAATTTTTTCAGTCAGCTTCTATAAAATTATTAGTGTGACCTCTTCTCCTATTTGTTATATCCTTTTTTTTGTCTTGTCCGCTATCATATTTTGTAACTACATAGTTATTTTGTTTTCTGTTTCGTGACAATAAGTATAATTGTATTATTCATTACATTTTAAATTAAATTAATATCTACTATGTTTTTATGGATTTTTTTTAATTTTAAGAACTTTACAGGCCGTGGCAGTGTGCTTGCATTGTAGCAGCGCACCGACAGGCAGGGTCACCATATAAGGTTAGAAAGGTGTGAATGAGAAGAGAGGCGTGTTACTCCCGTTATGACTTCAATTAGACTACTTTACTAACTCTACGTTAATCTTTAATACACAATATTCTATCTTGTGAGCTAATTCTACACTTCGTTGATCGTTCTCAATGACTCCTCCGCGGGTAAACATTACTAAATATCTATACCTAACTACGCTAAAAGTTTTATTATTGTGACTTGGGAATACAATCCTAAGCTCCGCTTGGGAAAAATAGCGTGATCCTATGAACATTGTACTAGTGTGACCGTGAGTTTGGGTAAGGTTGTACCTTTTTTGGACGATAAATTTAAAGTTGGGTTTATAATGACTTAAATAGGACAATCTCAAGTTTTTTTTTAAATCTTTAATGTACTACAGTTTTATAATGTATAAAAATCTATCTCTATTTTATCTAGTTTTTGATGTTATATTTTTGAAGTTTTACTGTAACAATATTATACTTAATAGTACAAATAATTTAGAAATGGCTCCTTTTTATAAAATTGATTTTATTCTGCCTTTTCATAATAATAATAATATCATTTATTCGCTTAAACATCAGAGATGACAAATATTGGATATTGTATATGGTCCACATGTTTACCATATCTGGCATGCGAAAATTGATTAATTTAAAACAAATAAATATAAATTAAAAATGTTAAAACTACAATCATAATTTCAAGCAAAGAATTTAAATATGCATTATTCATTTAAATCAAAAAAATAATTAAAATTACAATCATCATGTATATGTATGCATAAAACACAAACATATATAAAATCTACAGATTGCACAAAAATAATCTAAAAGAATACAATAATGTCAAATTTAGGCAACAAGATTCTATTCATTTAAAATTTGTTTTACGTCATAAACGCACTTTAATAGTAATCAGCTTTTTAGTTTGGTTTTAAATTTACCAGTTTCTGTCTCTTCTTTAATGTTTACCAGAAGTTTATTATAAATTTTTACACTCATCGCATAGCAGCCATTATAATAAAATGCAGTTTTGGGTATACGTGCTATAACTAGTCTATTAGAATTTCGATTGCTACGCAAATATACCTCAGATGCTTTTTTGTATATATGATGAACACTTGCTTCAAATATGTACATGCCTGGTAAAGTTAATATGTTAAGATCCTTAAATATGGGCTTACAGGAATCATACCATTTGGCCCCAGTTAAGGCTCTCGCACACTTTTTTGAGCTATAAAAGCTCTTTTTGAATAAGAGCTATTACCCCAAATTAACAACCCTTTTTTGTTTTTGGCGGTTTGATGTTCTTCCTAACCTTTTCAAAACATATACAAATCTATTTTATTACAAATTTCGTCAATATGAGCCATCCAATCTCAATTACTATCTAGTTTTATTCCCAGAAATTTCTTCTGTTCGTTTTCTTGCACTTTGTCGTTATTATATCTTATATCAAGATCTAGTTTCTTTTTACTATTACTATAAAATTGTAAATAACAGGTTTTAGCGATATTGACCTTCAAGTTATTATTATGTAACCATGAAATGACATCATTTATTGCGCATTTTATGTCGTTTTCGTAATAATCTTTATTTCCATGATTATTTTTATGATTAAACAAATGTCATCCGCAAATAAAATGCATGGGAATGGAGTTGAATCCGGTAAATCATTTACGTAAATTAAAAAAAAGGGCCCAAGAACACTTCCCCGAGGAACTCCAACGTACTTAAGAACTAGTCGCGATCTGAATTTTGTCAAAATATTATTTTTATTAGGGCTTATAACTTCCACACACTGTTTTCTTGATGATAGGTTATGACTTTATCCACTGCAATGTCAGTCCTCTTATTCCATACTTGTCTAGCTTACGTAATAAGGTGTCATGGCAAACAAAGTCAAATGCTTTTGACATATCGAAAAATACACTTGTTACATTTACCTTATCATCTATTGCATGGGTGATTCTTTTTAATAGATCAAAACACGCCATCGTGGTTGATTTGCTGAAAGCTCCTCCAGAGTAATTGGACGTAAAAACATGCTTTTGCATGGGCTTTTAATGTTATACAGGTGTGTTTCTTTCGCTTGTTTAAGGTTAACTATCCTTGTCTGGCTTTCATAATACTCACTAAAAGCATTAGCAATCTTCTGTGGAGATCTTAGACATTCATTATTCTTGTTTATCATGTTTAAATAGTGGTCGTTCAATTTTAATACTGCCTCTGATTTTATCATTATCCATGAATATTTTCCTTTATTCTTACTGGTATTCATTCGTTTAAAATAATTGATTCTTTTACATACGTCAATACACTTTTTTAGTAATTTGCTGTATCTTTTGTATTTTTGTTTATTCTCTTCAGTCATTTTCTTATAATAACCAATTATGAGTTTCATTTTCATTAAGCAACTAAGTGTCAAAACTTTTGTAATTCAGTTATTTTTATATTTCATGTCTAGTTTTTTGTCTTAATCATCGGAAAGCATAGATTATAAAATAAGATAAAAAGTTCCATAAATTTATTATATGCAGAATTGATATCCTTGTCCTCAAAAACTTCCTTAAAAGTAAGCTTTTTAAACATTCACGAAACATATTAATGTAATATAAATTATAAATCCTTTTATACTCCCAAATATCATTTAACTTTTTTCTCTGTTTATGTACATCAATAGATAATATTTGCGCCGATTCATGATCTGATAAATATAACTTTTTAACACATGTGGCATTCATTATATTACTAAATACATGATCTATACAGTTGTTTCCACGCGTTGGTTCATTAATATGTCTATATAAATTATAAATAATTCGAAATGATGTCATTTAATTCAATTGTATTTTTGCTATTTTCCAAGGTATTAATGTTAATGTCTCCAGCAATAATAATTCTTTTATTGTGATTATTTATTAATTTTGACAATAAGTTTTGTAGTAAAGAATATATTCACATTTGAACCAGGTGTCCTATAGATACATATTACGTAAATATTATGTAAAGGAATTTCTATTCCACAACATTCAAAATGCTCAGATTCTGTTAAATCTGAAATAAATTTTATTTCATTCCACTCTATAACTTCCTTTATCAAAATACATACACCACCTCTATTTTTTTACGACCATAGAAACCAGCTAATTCATAACCATAAACATTATAATTACTATAATCACTTGCTTTAACAAATGTTTTCGTTAAGCATAATACATCTATTCGTGTATGCTCCTCTTCGTGTAAATTTTTTAATGTTAATTCTAAAATATCCTTTTTGGAGCAAATGCCAGCTATATTTTGGTGCAAGATTGTGAATTTCATATTTAAAGATTTTCTTTATGGACGAAAGGAATCGTGTGATACTTGTTTATAAGATTTTACAGAAGGAAAATAATAAGTTATTAACCCTCTATTTGGTTTAGAATATTTAGAGCTATCATTGATGATCTTGCAATTTTCATTATTATGTCTAATTTGTAGTTGTATGTCTCATTTATAGTTGCTAAGAAAATTTTTGCTGCAAATTGTGGAGTTCTTTGTTCTTTGGATTTTAACCAACCCAGGGTGGATTAACCTAAACTAGACTTTTCTAATTATAGAATCCAGTATGAATCTGTTTCACAAATGGCAAAATAAAATTATTTTTGTATAACAAAAATCGAGCAATGATTTCATTCTTATTTTTGTTGTGTGGGCAAGTCTATCGATTCAAAATAAACAGTTAAGATATATACTAGTATCTACAATAATTTTCATATAGTTGAGTCAATCTTTAACGTACATGAAAAATAGTTTGTTTAGAATTTATTCATCAAAATCATGCCAATTATCAACAACGCAACTTGTTTCTTTGCAAAAAATATCTTGTTTCTCTTTAAGATCAACAAAATAGCTGAAAATATTATATATTTTAAACAGTATATAACATCAATTTTAACCAAAAATAGGGGCATAACAGTGACAATATCTTGAGAATTTACCTGTGAAATGTGCAATTATCAGGATTATTTCTATTTTTGACACCAGTCACTCGCAGAACAAGTAACCATTTTGAAAAACAATTACTTACTGAAAATAACCACTAGTATACTCTAAAAAATAAAAAAATTCTAGGAGCTCATTTCTTGCGTGCCAATTTGTGCTGACCTGTCATTCAAAATCAGTTACAGAGTCATAAGATTTGCTATCCTTTTCTATTTCGCTTTTACTATCACATAAAGAAAGGTACTCGATACTTTTCTTATAATCCTTATATTATGTATTGATTTACCACTTGCTTAGCTAATAATAGAACCTTCAAAAAGCTATATCAGCTATATAATCTGTGTAGCTGAAGATAACCATCTTCTTAATACTTCTAAGACTTCATATCACCTGTGAGTATTATAGAAGGTAGCAGGTGGTAATGAAACAGAAGATAGGCAGCCATGTCTTCCTGATTACAGCTCAGTATAATAAAATATCGTGGTTGTCCACGCACCTGGTATAAGAAGGAATTATGACAAGTACTCCCCCTATGAGGCAACCATGGGGAAAAAAGCAGTAGACTTTGGATTTGAAACTACGAATGAATGATAAAAAATATCTTGAGAGAGCAAAGAAGAAGATGTGTAAAACGTTCTTAATCGATTTATGGGTATTTTTATTCATTTTATTTATTTATTTATTACAAAATATAGTTGTTAAATAACATCCGACAGTATAAATAAACTTAAAAAAGTTTTTCCATGTACCGCGGATTCGTAACTTCGACCATGTTCGATGGGTTCGCGTAGCGATAACTTATATTGTGATTTACATACATGGTGTGACAAAATAGCATTTTTAACTATGTGTGTAAGGATAGTTAGTGAGTATAATAAATAATATTAGTAATTGAGATAATAATGTTACGATTATGTGTATCTACGTATATATTTATTAGTAGACTTGTATTTATGTATATTGCGTGTTAGTAGATATAGTTTTTTTTAGTATAAATTATTAGTAGGTGTCGTTATCAATTTGTCTATAAAATACTGTTTAAGCTTATATTTAATATTTTTTATAGTTAATACAGTTTTTATTGCTTTTGGAATTTGGTTCAAAAGAGCGGGAACTTGATATTGTAACCTAAATTTTCCATACATATTTTTATATTTTGGTATAGTCATATATGGATTAAGGGCTTGTCGTGTAAGCTATAGATACGACTAATTTTTAATTCTTCCTTGCTATAATTTTCAAGCAGTAGTTGGTATTTCACTTTGTCACATTGCAATGATGAAAAAGGATGTTTTTTAATTTATCTTTGATTTTGAGAGGGGTGATACATTTAAGAAAGCGCAATTGTAGCTCGTATATTTTTCAAGGTGGGTTTTATACGTGCGTCCATAACTGCTTAGCCCATACGAAACTATTGATTCGCCGAGTGCTAGATGTGGTGGAGTGACAAAAGATGATGCAAATCGCATCCGTTCTGCAGCGCTTCTCTCTGTGTGTGTTCCGTGAAGAAAACCCATTGTCGATTAGACAAACATCATAATTCATCATTCTTCTTCATTGTAATGATATCAGCAATGAGCTTGTGAAGGCTGTAGCCCTTCATAAGTCCACTGCTGAACATAGGCTAAAGCCAAGGAATTCCACAAAGCACGGTCCCGAGTCACCTGCTTCCATTGACTTCCTGCGTTATTACCTGGGAGTCACTTCATCTAGTGGGAGGACGGCTGCCGGGACGAAGCTTCCACTCGAAAAGCTTCTTTCCCATCAGTTGTCGGTTCTTCGAACTATATGACCAGCTCATTACCACCACGACTGAGGAGAAGATATATCCTGTAATTTTCCGAACGCTGCTCAGCCAAGTTGATTCCGTCGATTGACCTCTGGTTAAAGTTGGACTTAACTAGTCGGACTATTTCCCCAGGAAAACATACTCGTCAACAACTTCGAGCTTAATGGTCCCAACAACTACAAGCATAGGTGTGACATGGGCGTTATACATGACGTTTGTTTTGTCAATGTTCATCTTAAGACCTATATGTTGGGAGACATTATTCTAAACTATTTTGGCCGTTGAGCATAGTTATTCTCGTAGGTCCTCAAGCAATTTTGCCATAGGGACTATATCGTCGGCAAATCGAAGGTGAGGAATGTACTCGCCATTGACGTTAATACCGTATCTTTTACAGTCCAGTAGCTTGAAAACGACCTATAATGCAGAGGTAAAGACTTTTAAGGATATTCCGTCACCCTGTCTTGCAAATCTCTGCAGTTAGGTAGGTTTCGTATTCTAGTTCTGTATAGGATAGCCATTGTAGTTGTGCTGCTAAAACACCTCAGCATTTTTATATACCGACAGTCAACTTGGCTTCGCTGAAGGGAATGTAGCACTACCAAAATTTCGACGGAATCAAAGAATTTTGTCATAGTACACAAACGTATGACAAAGTGGCATATTGTACTCTTCAGTGTTTTGTACAATTTGCCGCAGAATACGTATGTGTTCTATAGTACTAAATACTTTTCAGAAACTGGCTTGTTCGGGAGGCTAAAAGTCGTCGAATCTGCGTGCGAGACGATTTATTATGACTTTCGAAAACAATACGTAGACGCGGCTCAGAAGGGAAATCGAAAATCTGTAGTTCTTCAGGAGAGTCTCTCTTGTGAAACAAGACCACCGCACTTCTGTTACATACTTCCTCAATAGTGCCAACATTCAGATCAATCATTCAACTTTGGAAGGACTTCAAGTTCTGCTGTAATTTCATCCTCACCTGGGGCTTTGCCGTTTTTAAGGTGATGGAGAGCCATTTTAATCACGCTCAGATTGACGACGAGGGATATCATCGAAATAGTGTCGGATATGACTTGCTCATGGATCGTTACACACACTTTCGTGTGGCTTCAACGATATTTTTACAGCTGCTCGTAGAACCTCTCAATCTCACTCAAAATCTCAGGTGTCCCGGAAACGATATTACCACATTCAGTCTCCAGACAGTTGACAGTTGGCTTTTTCTATCAAAAAGAGCTCTGGTAAAGACTTTTGAGCACAGGTTGCTCGATGTCTTCTTCAATACAGCTGCATTGAAATTGCGTAAATCTCACCGCATGCATTTGGAGATCTGTTTGTTCAGTTGCCGGTATGCTACCAAATCTGATGAACACTGCAGCTGAATTTCCTGTCGAACAGCCATGAGATTCGACTTTGATCGGATAGTTTTTGGTTTCTTTTGTAACGGGTCTTGCAGAATTTGGTTTGACCGCATGGACAGTTTCCATGAGCTTGTCATTCGTATAGTCCATTGTATTGTAGTCTTTAAAGTACTGAAAACTATTTTATTTTAACTCGAGCAGTAAGTTTTTGGCACAAGGGGGACAGAGCGTTGACTTCATTACACGTGACTTCTTCAACTTAACGTGTAGGTTCAGTATGCCTTTCATAATTTTTTTAAACGTTACCTCCACACTATAATTTTCTCTTATATCTTGGAGGCAGTTTACATACATAAAGTGCACAAGGACAAACATCCGGACCCAGAACAAACTTCAGTTCACCCTTCCCTTCTTTGCATAGTTTTGTGTTGAATTCTACCATTAACACCATATAGTGGGTTTTGAAAGAAGGCATGAATCTAGAGATATTCTTATATATATTCTTCACTTCCTCATTGAAATGTACCAAGGTTGGGGCGTAAATCTGTATGATCTTCAGCGAATACCGTTTAGTGTTTCTGATTATAAAGTACGCATCTCTCGTCGATAGAATTCCAATCTTTACAACGTAGTTAAAGAGAGACCTACTTTTTTATTCAATGTGGATTATAAGTAAAACTTATTATAAAGTTACTTTTTTTCATTGCCACTAGTTCACAAAAAAACCTCAGTCCTGGGAAGAACCAGCAAGAAACCCAGCGGGACTATTTATTTAAAAATAAGAGCTTACAATCATGTATGTTACAATTAACAACACAAAACAAAACTACTTTTACGGATTTTATCGCGTTTATTTTTACTTTTTATTTTTAACTCCCGACGTTTCGGGCGCTTTCCAGCACCCATGGTCACGGGGGACTGAGATGACTGACGTCCCGATGTCATTGTTAAACCCGGAGTACCTTCAGCTTTTTTTAATTATTGTTTATGGTCCGATCTATGCAAAATGAACTAACTCTGTCTTGAGGTCTTGCAGTGGTATGCTTGGGTTTAGTTTTAATTTTATTGATTATAGGATCCCAAGCAGGTGGTAGTACCCAGCCTCCTTCTCTATTGAAATTAGGATGTTTTTTAATTTCAATAGCCTCACGTATCATCCTTGGTAGGAATCGGTGTTCTTTCGCGAGGATTTGTGGTCTATCAAATCTGATGTAATGGTTGGGGCCGTCTAGGATATGATCACAAACTGCAGACTTCCCGGAACGTTGTTGTGATCATATCCTAGACGGCCCCAACCATTACATCAGATTTGATAGACCACAAATCCTCGCGAAAGAACACCGATTCCTACCAAGGATGATACGTGAGGCTATTGAAATTAAAAAACATCCTAATTTCAATAGAGAAGGAGGCTGGGTACTACCACCTGCTTGGGATCCTATAATCAATAAAATTAAAACTAAACCCAAGCATACCACTGCAAGACCTCAAGACAGAGTTAGTTCATTTTGCATAGATCGGACCATAAACAATAATTAAAAAAAGCTGAGGGTACTCCGGGTTTAACAATGACATCGGGACGTCAGTCATCTCAGTCCCCCGTGACCATGGTTGCTGGAAAGCGCCCGAAACGTCGGGAATTAAAAATAAAAAGTAAAAATAAACGCGATAAAATCCGTAAAAGTAGTTTTAATCATGTGTAGTGTTCGCGTAAATATAAGAAATCATTAACACAAAACAAATTAGAAATACCTTGTTGGCGATCACCCTTCCCAGGGGTTATTATCATCCATAAATTGCTTAATATTATAATAACCCTTTTTATTCAAACTTAATTTAATAAAGTTTTTGAACTTTGTGTATGTCAAATTTTGTATATTTTTTGGGATTTTTTTGTAAAAGTGTACACATCGCTTCAAGTATGAATTACTGACTCGGTGGAGTCGAGTAACTGGTACTACTAGCTTGTGTCTGTTCCTAGTATTTACAGAATGAATATCATCTATTTTTGCAAAACTTTTATTTTTGTGTACGTACGTTATATTTTCATAAATGTATTGAGAGGACAGAGTTAATACATTAATTTCCATAAATTTTAGTCTGGGTGATTCCCTAGGTTTTAAATCGTATATTGCTCTGGCCCTCTTCTATAAATCTAACACCACCTTGCGCCGCATGGTCGTCCTCACGGTGATAGAGTAAGTTGTCGGTTTCTAGAATTACCACGTTCTCCCGCTCTCTTCGGACCTCAGATAATCCTATAATATCTCAGTGCAACTTGTCTGTCTCTTTTTCCAGCTCCAGGATGTTCGCGCTGGTTCTAAGTGTGCATTTGTTATATGCTGCTTGGTAGAGTCGTCTAAGGTAGCATACCGAACCTTCAAATTCCAGACATTCTTAGCACCACCAACGTAGTCAGGAATAGCGGGGCCGCCGAGTGGAGACCGTCTCTTTGCAACTTTCGCCATATAGGTATATTGCCATAGTTACCAGGTTTCGCGAATGGGTTGGCAACCGCAGTTTTTACCATCTCCGGTCTTAGTTTCTCTCTTTCGCCTTTTACGTACCTAAGAAAAAATTTGGGGTGTACATGACAAAAATAAATGACTAAAATTTCAAAGGGGTATTTAGTTCTCAAGTCAGGAATAATTTGGCAGAAATATACCAGGTTGAATATAATATGATTTTGTAGTAACCTTTTCAATTATATATTTTACCTACAACGATAGTGTGAAGTTCCATATTTTTGGAAATCAAGATTTAATCAAGAATTAATCAAGATCCAAGATCAAAAGAAGAATTAATCAAGATCCTTAATTTTACTCAGTCATAGATTAAACGAATTTATAGACAAATATTTTTGCTAATGGCACATCAACTAGAATTTGTTTATACAATGAGAAAAAAGGCAACAACCCAGTAAAAGAATGAAGGTGAGAATAGTATAGGTAGGTGAATATATACTTTAATTGTACCGTATCAAACACTATTCCGTATATACATATATATATATATATATATATATATATATATATATATATATATATATATATATACTTGCATATATATAAACACACGTATTATAATTATATCACTTTATTCAAATATAAAGTAGCATCATTTAGATATAGATATACACCAATATATACTCGCAATATGTCTCGACTAAGTGTTACACACTTTTACAACTGCATTAGATAACGATAAAAATAAACCATAAAAATGACATACAAAACAACTTTTAACTACATAGGGATAAATTTATTTCTTCTTTCTAACTGTAACTGAAATCCATCCGAATCTCTTAACATGATGTCACATTTGACAGTTAATGGTGTCTGCAAATCAGCTTCACAAGACATCGCCTTTGGAAGGAACTTGTAGTTTCTCAGCAACGTAGCTAACACCGTCTTCATCGACATCATCGCGTACTGATAGCCTGAAGAGGTTGTGAAATGCATATTATTCTTTATTGTATGAATGTAAAATTAAACATATTAATATTGCGTGAAAAGTTAAATATGCCGTATTAGGACAATGTGGCAGACTCCACCTTTCTCTAAGCAACCTCTCCGAATACTCTCGACCTGCCTGCCATTCGAGAGAATGTTCAGATTGCAAGTAATTTTATCGGCGAAGCCGGTAACCGAAAACGTCGTTTATACTGAACTTGGCTTCTTTTTACTTTTATACTTTTGATAGAATTTTTAATTTGAAGTTTAGATATCTGCGGTCACAAAAAAATTTATAAAAAGAATTTTAAAAAAATTGGTTAACTTACCAACACAGTTTCGTGGACCATTGCTGAAGGGCATAAAAGCATGAGGGTGGTGCTTATAGCCATTGAGGAAACGGTTAGGGTCAAACTTTTCGGCATCGAGACCCCAGTACTTCGGATTACGGTGTATCGACCATATACTTACGAAGACCCCAGTATTTACAGGCAATGTGATGCCGGACGCTATACAAAATGTACTAGTTAAATATCGTAAAAATTAATGATGTATGCCAATGTAATGATTTCTTATATTTACGCAACACTACGCATTGATTAAAACTACTTTTATGGATTTTATCGCATTTAATTTGAACGCAATAAAATCCGTAAAAGTAGTTTCAATCAATTAGGCAATTTCTTAATTGCTATTAGTACTAGGGCTCTAACTTAAAAAAAAGAAAAAAATAATTTATCAACACTATTTTTGCAAACACTTCTCCTTTTTTCGTACATTTTCTTTTTCGTAGGGTTATTTGCTAAAATTTACCATTATCGCCTTAGCCCTATATATTTTTAAAGTGCTTAGGGGGAAAATATATAATAGTGACATATTGGGGCGGATTGGGTTGTGTGTTCCAGACGGGTACGTATGGAAACGGCGACGGCCGCGGCTGCTCTCCGTGCCGCGCGCCCGATCCAATTTACTAGATAAAGCACCTTTAACGCGAACGTTACGCATTCTTAATAGAATGGCTGAAGACATTGACCTATTCTATTGCTCCTTGAGTGAATTTACGAGGGTGGGATTGTTTACAATTTGTTACAGTTAATTTCTACATTTTTGTTATGTATAAAAAGAACTACACTGTCGCATTAGGTTATTCCTGTCATGATAGTTGTTAGTTTCAATAAATAAATAAATAAATAAATAAATAAGTAAATAAATAAATAAATAAATAAATAAATAAATAAGTAAATAAATAAATAAATAAATAAATAAATAAATAAATAAATAAATAAATAAATAAATAAATAAATAAATAAATAAATAAATAAATAAATAAATAAATAAATAAATAAATAAATAAATAAATAAATAAATAAATAAATAAATAAATAAATAAATAAATAAATAAATAAATAAATAAATAAATAAATAAATAAATAAATAAATAAATAAATAAATAAATAAATAAATAAATAAATAAATAAATAAATAAATAAATAAATAAATAAATAAATAAATAAATAAATAAATAAATAAATAAATAAATAAATAAATAAATAAATAAATAAATAAATAAATAAATAAATAAATAAATAAATAAATAAATAAATAAATAAATAAATAAATAAATAAATAAATAAATAAATAAATAAATAAATAAATAAATAAATAAATAAATAAATAAATAAATAAATAAATAAATAAATAAATAAATAAATAAATAAATAAATAAATAAATAAATAAATAAATAAATAAATAAATAAATAAATAAATAAATAAATAAATAAATAAATAAATAAATAAATAAATAAATAAATAAATAAATAAATAAATAAATAAATAAATAAATAAATAAATAAATAAATAAATAAATAAATAAATAAATAAATAAATAAATAAATAAATAAATAAATAAATAAATAAATAAATAAATAAATAAATAAATAAATAAATAAATAAATAAATAAATAAATAAATAAATAAATAAATAAATAAATAAATAAATAAATAAATAAATAAATAAATAAATAAATAAATAAATAAATAAATAAATAAATAAATAAATAAATAAATAAATAAATAAATAAATAAATAAATAAATAAATAAATAAATAAATAAATAAATAAATAAATAAATAAATAAATAAATAAATAAATAAATAAATAAATAAATAAATAAATAAATAAATAAATAAATAAATAAATAAATAAATAAATAAATAAATAAATAAATAAATAAATAAATAAATAAATAAATAAATAAATAAATAAATAAATAAATAAATAAATAAATAAATAAATAAATAAATAAATAAATAAATAAATAAATAAATAAATAAATAAATAAATAAATAAATAAATAAATAAATAAATAAATAAAATTATCCATATACAAGCTGTGAGGCATACCATTTTAGAGAAAATTGGTTCCAGATGTTTATGAGTTTGCCGCTCCCATTTTTATAGAAGTAAGAGTGACAAACGAGGTCCAACTGATAGTGATTAAATACTGCAACTCATAACTTACGAGTAATCAAATTGTTCGGCGGATTGGTGGTATATTTTAAATCTGGTATAATATACCAGATGATTACTCCATCATTAGGAGCTTTGAGATCATTTTGGTAGTCCTACGATACGAAATTATGATTGTAAATTAAAACTTTGTTTTAATTCATCACATTTTACAAAAAAAGTGGTATTTCACTACAGCCCTTCATAAGGGCACATGTACAAAAACATAGCCCTCCCTCAAGGAATACCACAAAACACGGCCCTGAGCAACCTGCATCCATCGACTTTCTGCATATCTTACCAACTCGTCATTCCATTCAATCACAGGAAAATAAATCATCTAGTGGAGGGCCATCGGAGGCGTAGTGTAGTCTACTGGTACGAGGCTACCACTCGAGAGAGACACATCTATTGGGACATTATTAAGGTGATTGAGCATATTGCTAAGATGTTCCAATGATTTAGGTAAGGACTATACTGCGAGCAAATTGTAGGTGAGTGATGTACTCGCCACTGATGTTAATATCGTATCTTTTGCAAACTTGAAAACTGCGACGAAAAGTTTCGGAGGTATTACGTCACCCTGTCTTACATAATTCTGCAGTTGTGTGGTTTCGTATTTTCGTTCTCTAAAAATATTTCAGCAGTTTGATATACCGACATTCAACTTCAATTCAAATCAAAAAAAATCAAATTCAATTAAAAAAAAAAACAGCTCATAGACGCGGCGCAAAAGGGAAATTGAAAGTCTACAGTTCTTGAACAATTATTATGCACGCCCCTAAAATAGTGCCACGAAAAGCCTTTGAAGGATTTTTCATCCGCTTTCAGAAGTTACGCTGTTCCATCCTCGCCCAGGGCTTTGCTGTTTTTAAGATGCTGGAGAGCCATTCTAATCTCTCTCAGACTGACTTCCAGAATATCATCGGAGTAGTGTCGGATAAGACTTACCCTGGATTGTTACTCTAACTTGCAAGTGGTTCCAACGATGACTTGTATAGCTACTTGTAGAACCTCTCAATCTCACTCAAAATCTCAGGCGTTACGGAAACGATGCTGTCACATTAGGTCTTCAGTTTCGACAGTTAGCTCTTCCTATAAGACAGATCTCTGGCAAAGGCTTTGGTACCACTCGATCACTTCTTCAATATGAGCTGTATAGAAGTTGCGTAATCTGTTGCGTGCATTTAAAGATACGTCTGTTTGATTTCCGGTATGCTGACATATATTCTGAAGACTGCAGCTTCATTTCCCACCTAATAGATTAAGAGTGTGATCGGAGAGTTTTTATGTTCTACTGCGATGGAACTTGCAGAGCTTAGCGCTGACTGTATGGGTAGTTTCCATGATCATGCATATCGTCTACTGTTATTCAAATTCTAGGCGTTGAAAACAGTTTTGTAATTAGAGGTGAAAGTTTTTGGGCATTTTGATTTGAATACAATGGGGACGATTTTCTGGGGACCTTCAGCTTACCGTTCTCTTTTATGCCTATTTGAAGTCTCCCATCAACACTTGTACAGTGGTTTTTTTTAGTAATGCATGGTTATAGAGATATCCTCAAACATTTTCTCCACCTCCTCAGAGGGACTTGCTGAGTTTGATATGTTAACTTGTGTGATCTTCAATGAATACCGTTTAGTAATTCTGAGTATAAGGTAACTCTCATCGATACACTCCTTAGTTAGCTATCTCAAATATCCTCAAAAAAATCGTACTCAGCAAACGGTCTTTACTGACACTAAAAGCCTCTCTATACATTCATCTATGTTTGATAAATACACTTTCGACCATCATAACTACAATTGTGGCCCAGCTATCTACGCATTCTTATGTTCAGTTGACGGTCGCCAGCTATCCATAAGGCAAGTGAGGTAATAGCGACTACTGCGTTTTATTTTAAAAGTGCCTACCTCAATTTATAGTTACTCAAGTTTGCATAATATATCCTCTAACTACTCTGTATCATCCAATGGGTGTTACAACATAGGAAAGCTAAAACAGGAAATGAGCAGCAGCATCTTCCTGATTACAACTCAAAACTGTAAAAAAACTGCGGCTGGTAACCCACCTGCCAAGCGAGGCCACTATGGCAAAATTGCTCCTATAAGGCACTCTATGAGGGAGGCCTGTTTTTAGCAGTAGACTTCTATAGGCTGATGAGTGGACGGATTATTTTTAAGAGCATACATTTTTATTTTCATCCATATGGACGAATTCATTGATACTTACGCAGCGTTAAATCTTTGTCAACCTTTCTGATAATATGAGGTACTGGTGGATAAAGCCTCAACGTCTCCTTAATAACAGCTTCCAAATATTTGAGTTTCGGAAGGTCATCTGCCAGAACGGGTCTGTCGCTATCCCCGAAGATTGCAAATAACCTAAAAAAAATTTGTTTTATTATTTTATATGTTTAACAGCAAACTTTGCTTAAAAAGTTTGCTGTTAAACATAAAAAAGCATAATTAATATAAGAGACAATTTAACTCTTTGCCCTCATCGCTTACTATTACAACACATCAAAAATCATACACACACAGCTTGGTCCTAGGCAACCTTCATCCATTCCCTATATTATTTTGCAGGTAGTCATTCGTATTCTCCAATTTCAGGTTCAGATGTTTAGTAAGCCGCAGCAGTCGCTTTTTATCATAATTTTCACTATAATATTATTGGAAAATAAAAGAGAGTAAAAAACACGCATTGATCACGAGATGTGACGATCAGTGGTCCGTCCGAATTATGAAAGAGGGTGCTGCCAGTATAACAGCGTTATAAATTCTCTTAGAAAATTTACAATGCTTGTCAATCAACAAGTTCAAAGTTTTAAACACAATTTGGTTAAAAGGGTTATTTGGGATATTAAAGAAACATTAATATAAATAAATGTATGGTAAAATTCGTTTTTTATGAACCTAGCTTCTTTATTTTTTTTACAGTAGTTACGTCTTTGTTTTGAAAACTATTTCGTGCCCTTAATAAGGACAAAATGTCATTAATATTATAGAATGCAATATGTTATCACTATTGTAGAATACAATTTAAATAGTGAATCCCGTGAGTGAATCTAGATTTTTTTTATAGGATAGGGTGACAAACGAGCACAAAGTCCACCTGATGGTAAGTGGTTGCTGTGGCCCATAGACATCTACATCTATCCTCGATTACGAATCAAAATGCAGATGCGTTGTCACCCGTGAGGACTAAGATGGAATGCCTCGTTTCCAGTAAAAAGGGTCTCCGGTTCTCTACACTCACCATACGAAATACAGCAGCATTAAGCTACTAAAATCTAGATTTAGATTTTAATGGACACCTAAGAAGCTGTGCTGCATGATTTAATAATACAAATTCTATAAATGTTGCTCTTACATCGTCGAATATTATGTTCATGCTCAGTTATCAAATAAATATTTATCAACCCATAACTTATACACGGGTTAGCAAAGGATAAAAAAGCGACTTCATCTATATGTGGTATATTTGATAACCTATCTTAGGAGCTGATTGATGTACGTAGCAGGACTGTTATTTGTGATTGTATTGAAGATAATGAATGAATTTAACAAACACTCACTCGTTATAAACTTTATCCTGAATATCAGGATAGCGTGAAAGCATGCACAATACAAACGAAGCTCCAACTGCTGAAGTATCAGTGCCCGCTAATGCAAGAACTAATACTTCTTCTCTTAACTCCACGTCTGTGAGTCTACTAATTTCATAAGATGAGTCCATAAGTATCTCTAGAAACGTTTTCGGGTATTCTCTCGTCGCACCTAAAATATTTTAATATCACCATATTATTATCACATTAATATTTAATACATCCGTATAACTAAAGACCTGCCCGCCTTGCTTGCCCTTGTTTCTTGAAGTTCCCAGTACATGGCGTGTTTTGCCCCACTGTTATCAGCCATATGAAACACGACTACACCAACTCAATTGCCGCTGCATATAGAGCGACTCCATGCCACAGACGTTATCTCGGCGTAGGATTTCCGTATTTTGACACAGTCGAACCAACGTACACCCATGATATTACGGCTACGCTGAGTATACAATATATGCAGATTTAACATGCAATTGCGATACAATTACCGAGATTATAAAAAAAATATTTGGCAAAACAACATAGACCGCTATCTTAGTAGGTACTCACTTCACGTGACGAAAGAAAACATTGGTTCTCAATATTTCGAAAGCACCTGACGCAACACTGAATCGTGTATTAATTTTAGCTTCAAAATCACATTTAAACGTTCTTACGCTTCACAAAATAGACTTAGTATGTACTGGCGTATAGACGACGTGACAGCCCGAAAACGCGTGACCGATTTTAATTTGTAAGTTTTAGTTTGTAGAAAAACCTCAGTTGATAGGAAAAGTATGAAATGAATAAACATATAATTTTATTTCCACATATTATATAGATAATATATGGAAATAAAATTATGATCATGTTTAATGTCCATGTCACACCTATGCCGGTCGTTGTTGGGAGCACTAAGCTCGAAGTTATTGACGAGTATGTTTACCTGAGACAAATAGTCTGACTAGGTAAGTCCAACTTCGACTGAGAGGTCAATCGACGGATTCAACTGCGCTGGGCAGCGTTCGGGAAATTACGACACATCTTTTCGTCAGGTATACCTCAAAACCTGAAAACTAAACTGTATAACCAGTGCGTGTTGCCAGTGATGACCTACGGAACCGAGACGTGATCCTTCACTGTTGGCCGTATTAGGACGCTCAAAGTCGCTCAGCGAGCTATGGAGAGGGCTATGCTCGGAGTTTCTCTTTGTGATAAACTTTGAAATGAGGATATCCGCAGTAGAACCAGAGTGAATGGCATAGCCCAACTGGTTAGTAAGCTGAAGTGGCAATGGGCCGGCCATATAGCTCGAAGAACTGACAACTTTTGGGAAAAAAAGGTTCTCGAGTGGCAGCCTCGTACCGATAGGTGAAGTGTAGGGCGACCCCCCACCAGATGGAGTGACGACCTGGTAAGATATGCAGGAAGTCGATGGATGCAGGTGGCTCAGGACCGTACTTTGTGGCATACCTTGGGGGAGGCCTATGTTCAGCAGTGGACTTGTGAAGGGCTACAATGATGAAATGATGATATAGAAAAAATAATCGCGGGCTTCTACCAAGTCAGAAACAATTTTATGATATCGCGTTTCAAAATTAGGTTTCGCCATCTAGGTACTTTAACATGCATATATTTATATTGAAGTGTAACACTGACAAATTACAAATTTAATATAAAAGTAAACATTACTGCCCACCAAGGACGACAGTCCTTAACGATATCATGTATCTCTTACTAAACATTATGTTATCAACGTTATTGATGTTTTTATTTATGTAGAAAATAGTATCAAACCCTGTCTACTTATTTTATTATTAATAATAAAGAAAAAACGAAGAAGTTTATAGATTTAATACATAAAATTTTAAATAAAACTTCTTTTTTCAACAAAAATAACGAACTTCTATAGCGATTTCGTATAATATATATTGCATAGCGTTTGTATTTATATTTAAAACCACCAAAATATACACAGAAAAGTTAAAAAATATTTCAGACAAGTTAATCACTCTATATTAGATAAAATACAAATATTTTAATTAGGTCGCTTAATAACGAACTTCTAAATTTTAAAATAACAACTCGCGTAACTTTGTCAACGCCAGGGTGTTTTCCCACAATTTTGCCCAAAAGCCATCTAGCGGTTGGTAACCCATCTTCCTTTACCAAAGCTATTTGTCCCAATTTCGGTTCATGAGTAATATTTGTCCATTTGTATATATGTATCATGTACATTGGATACTCTTGTGACCATCGTCTCCAGAAAATTTGAATCATGCGTTGACATAGTTGCCATCTTCTTAATGTACTAATCGTAAATTGTTCATATCTAAGATAAAGAGGCAGGATAAGAGGCTCACCTACCAAGAAGTGTCCAGGTGTTAAGAGCATCGTTTCGCCTTCATCTTGGATATACGATATCGGTCTAGAATTTAAGCACGCTTTGATTTGAGATAGTAAGGTAGTAATTTCTTGGAAGGTCAAAGTGAAGTTGCCTATAACTTTGCTCAAATGTCCTTTCATGGACTTAATTCCTTACTTCTCACAACCTGCCAAAATTTGAGGCATCGGGCCTATCGCTTATAGCTAACCAGTCAGATATTTCGAATAATAAATACCCTTAAATCTCATGCTGCACCGACGAAAGTAGATCCATTGTCACTATATATGTCGCTACAATGACCACGTCTTGCTGAATCTTCCGAAAGCATCTAAAATCCCTGTGATGATAAGTCGCTTACCGCTCCCTTTGAATGACTTATGTCCCTAACTCTTAGATACTGTTATATTTAATGGCCGGATTGGAGTAATCTACTCCACTGAATGGAGAAGCTCCGGTTGGTGAAACCCTTTCTATTGGTAGTTGGCCCATAAATGGATTGTATAGATGTTTTCTACAACTCTGTTACCAATTAACGACTTTCATGGATTAGGGTGACAACTTAACCGTGCGAATACGACTTATGAGTCAGTCCAAGCTGTAAATTTGATTTGGATACTTCCAAAATCTCAGAAACTTCTGTCAAAAGTTTTGCTAATAGAACTTCCCCACAAAATTCTAACCTTGGTATCGAAATTAGTTTTATGAGGCGACTCTTTTTTGCAGTAATTAAACTTACATGAATATTTCCTTAAATATCTATTACAAGTAAATAAACCACTCCTGCATAAGCTACATTTAAAGCATCCTAGAATCCATGGAGTTCTATTACTTGGTCATTACCACAACACATCATCCATCGAGGTGTACGTAAACTGCATAGTTGTTCCAAATCTTCCCGATATTAAATCCATTCCGCTAAAAGTATCTTGGATATTGATTCATCCCAACCAATGCCAGATAACCACAATTTTTGGATAAAGATTTTTGCATTGATAATACTAGGAGCTATCCAACCTGACGGATCATATAATCGTTTTATGTCCGAAATAATTTTTCTTTTCGTTATAGGTTTTGTCATGATAGCTAATTTAACTGTATATATAAATTCGTCATGTATACGATTCCAGATTAGTCCAAGTATTTTATTTATACTATCTTGCTTCTCAATCAGCTTTTTCTCTTCTGAGTTCTCTTCTATGTCTTAGGCCTTCATAATATTTGCTATAGCTTTATTATTGTTATTCTATTTTTATAAACGAATCCATCTTCTTTAAGTAAGGCTTTTATCTGCTTGTAAATCTGAACTGACTGATCTTGACTCTGACATCCTGATATCAAGTCATCCATATAAAGGTCTCTTTTGACCCCCTCAGCAGCAAGTGAATAAAATCGGTTGGTAATCTGCGTCATTAACACGTATTTGCCAATACATTTTCACTATATTGGCATTGTAGCAGATTGCATGAATTCGCCAACGCATTATGATGTGACAAAGTTCTGCTTGTTGGGTTGGTCCGATCATGAAATCATCATTCAGACTCACTCCATTTGACCCTTTACAATACGATACGAACCTTGATAGTTGTATTATCTTCAGGTACCACCGAATGATATGGTAAGTATACTCTTTGGTTGTAATCTTCCTTTTTGACTCGTTGCATATGATTTAATTCTAAATACCCATTAAATATTTTCTTATATTCTGATTTAAAATTTGAATCTCGATTTAGTTTTTTTTTCGAGCAACATGAAGCTTTTTATTGCTAGTTGCCGTGGTTAACCCTCCTTACAGGCTGGTGATTCGTCTCTAAAAGACAACTTGACGATTTTTCGACCTCTTTCATTGCGTTTAGTGTGGGCGCAAATATTTCCTCACATCTTTGCTCGTCCTTAGACATAATTCATTTTGCAGAATTAGGCTCATCTTCTATCTCCCAGAATAACTTGAAAAGATTGTCTGCTCGCACATGCATAGATATTATATATTCCGACGTAGATTACTTTACAAAAGGAACATACATTTACCTTTGTCATATCTTGTCAGTTTCAAGGCACTCCTTTTTATGCCTCAGTCAGTATCGGAATCCTCAGCGTCCACATATCAAGCGACGTGCAGTTTCGTGATTACTTGGAAGAGAAGGCCAAATTGACCTCTAAAAAGCTTGGCGTGCTCAGCAGAGCGGGACAGTATTTCATACCAGCTCACCGCCTGCAACTTTACAAGGCGCAGGTTCAGCCGCACATGAAATACTGTTCCCATCTCTAAGTTGGTACAGTCCCCAGTACCAGCTCCTTCCATTTGATCGCAACCAGCGCAGAGCTGTTCGAATTGTCGGCGACCGAGCTCTTTCCGATCGGCTTGTCTCACTGGCACTGCGAAGAGATTTTACATCTCTTTGCATATTTTAGCGCATCTACCACGGGGAGTGTTCTGAGGAATTGTTCGGATTTATTCCAGCCGCACAGTTTCACCATCGCACATCCAGACCAAACTCGCGATACCATCCATATCATCTGGATGACTAGCGGTTCACGACTGTGCGATATAAAAGAAGTTTTCTTCCTCGCACAACTTCCTTGTGGAATTGACTAACACTAGAGATTTTTCTAGAACAATACGACTTTCAAAAAAAGAGCTTATTTCTTTTAAAAAGGCTGGCAACGCATCTGCAATTTCACAAAGAGTCCAATTTCATACTTATTATATAAATTACAATGATGTCTTATGACTTAGTATCAATCTTCATATTATTGAGACAGTGTGACACACTTGTGGTACCATCTATCAAATATTTTATTGTGGTGGCAAACTCAGTTGGAACGCTCTTTAGACCGAAAAATTGCTTCAAACTATTATTAGCTAAAAATTGTTTGTTACTATATCTGTATTCCTACATATTCCAATATTGTTGATGGTTCTCATTGGTAATAATTGTTTAGCTTCTCCGGAGAGTTGTCATTTTAAATAATCTAATTTCAGCACATTATCAATAGAATCGATGTTATGTACAAGCGAAACAAACAAATCCCTAAAGGTAATCCATTCAGTGTATGGGCCCGAAAACACAGGTATCGTTATTTTTGGTAGCTTGATAAAAAAACACGAGTCTCCGTTGAACCGTCATCATTTCTATCATTCGAAATAAATAACAGAATTCTTTATTTGTCCAACATTTCTTGCAATTATGTTTTGATCATTGAATAATAATAATTTCTCAGTATCTTATCTTCTTCTAAATAGTCACAATCTTTCGTTCCATTGACTTCAATTATTTCGTAGTAATTATTTGTAAACTCTTTCCATTTATTTTCTGTAGATTTTATTCTTATTCCTATGATTTTTTGTCAGTGTGTCCATTGAAGTTTTCCTGAAATTTATTGTCGCCTTTTGCAATATTATACTATATTTTTCGATATTTATTTTGATATACTCGTAATATGAAAATTTTACAATAATTTATATCAAATTCAAAATATTTCACAATTTTTCTGTGTTCTTAGAATAATTTTTCTTTCTCACGTATTTTACAAGTCTCTTATGCTTGTTTTCAACAACGACAGAAAATTGGGCATAGATTCCTCGTCTGTCCTTTTTTTATAAACTATTCTAAGTTCCTGAGCTGTCTGACACTAAATAATTTATTACTTCACCTTTTGAAACACTGTTATATACTAATATGCACAGTACTCACAATTTGCAATCCGTATTTATTCAGCTCACTGTCCTTTTATTAGACTGCCCGTAGCCTAGTAATTGAATCGGTTTGGTAGCTTCCTTATTCACTGTTCGTTTACTCGCCTGATATTCGCAACCACAACTTGCGGTGTGATGGTAGCACTTAAACTCCTGTGAATTTTTCGACATATCTCCCGTTACCAGGAACTAGAGATCCTCACAGTGAAACCCCGTCTAATATAGATTTCTAACATAAATCCGATTTGAAGGACCATCTGTAATAGCGTACTATATTAGTAGGTAACCTCAGTTGATGGGAAAGGTGTGAAACGAATAAACACATGTACTCTGATTTAATTCCATGTATATCAGAAATGGTCACGGACTTCTATCAAGCTAGAAACATACATACATACATATATTTATATTAAAGTGTCATGAGGTATCATGAATTGAGTGAATCGAACTTGCAAACACGCGTCAACAGCTGTGTTACTTTACTCAACTGACACAAAAACGAAGGGATTTTAAATCGAATCATTATTTGTGATGAAAAATGGATACTGTACGATAATCGGAAGCGCTCGTCGCAATGGCTGATCCCTGGATACCCAGCGAAATCTTGCCCTAAACGAAAATTTACTCAGAAAAAGTTACTTGTTAGTGTTTGTCGGACTAGCGCCAGTGTCGTTCACTACAGCTTTCTAAAATCTGGCCAAACGATAACTGCACATATCTACTGCCAGCAACTGCAAACCATGAAGGAAGAACTAGCTGTTAACCAACCGAGATTGGTCAATAGCTTTAGGCCACTACTGCTTTACGACAACACAAGACCACACATTGCACAACAAATAACCACATAGTTAGATGAGCTACAATTGGAATGTCTGCGACCTCCACTGTACTCCCCAGACCTTGCTCCATCAGATTCAAGTAAAAAAATTCATTTTCGATGCGGCAGTCCAAACCGCCTTCAAAGGGTTTATTGATTTTCGCCCCCATGGGTATTTTAGTAAAGGGGTCAATGAACTACCTATGAGATGGCAAAAGTGCATAGATAACAACGGTGCATACTTTGATTAATTAAATATATTTTACAAAAAAATTGACTTTATATTCCTCCCGTACAAAACGCCAATTTCATACGTAAGGACCTACTAGCAAGTAGACATAAAGTCGTGGCAACGAGGGGCACGTCATCCATGTTTAAAAGATATACATTGATTGAATACAGACTAGTAAGTAAACGCGTCGTACTCTTCCACGAACAAATTGGCAGATTACTCGACGAGTAGTTCGTGCCGATAATGTAAACGTGCCACTAGACGTATAATACTCATACTGGTGACCGGCAACCACTTCAAAAGTGTGAGATATTTAGTTCCGCAATCGCTAATCCGCCTGCCAAGCAAAAACTTTTATCGCAAAGTGGTAAATCTTCCTTAAATTTCAAAAGGCACGTGTTCTTTACGTGCTTATGAATAAAAGTTGAACTTTTTCCCATAAACCCTTCTTTAATAAAGTGAAGATCCTTTGCCTATTCTAACGGTACATATTTGCTTAAACTTTTTTAAGAAAATGTAATATAAATTCTTATGTTGTTATATAAATAATAAAGTTCTAAATGTCTGACTTACCGACCATACCATTATTTTGTGACATGTCGTTCATTTTCTTAACAAATTTATGTTTAGATTCAATAACCTGAAACAAGTTTATTCAGCAATTATTCTATTTTTTATATTGTAAATGTCATTTATACGATGGAATATAAATAAATAAATCAAGGTGAAATGGGCTCCGAGGACAGTGTATTAACTAAATGGAAAAAGAAACTTGCAAAATGAAAAAGTTAGAGATATTCTTTTTTAAACAAAAATTAAAAATTATTGATACGGGTTAGTGATACAAATTTAAAAACTATTTAAACAAGATATTGTTGCCAAAAAACCGATTCAGCTTTAGTTGATACAAAAAAATCTAAATTTTCATTCGATTTAGTTCTATTAGCTTAGGGTTCGTGACAAAAAAACTGCCGATTAATTTACCAGAATTGACACTTTAACTATCGAATACCAATTAAAACTAATACACACTAATAGTTAATCACACTTAACACTTTAGTTTTTTTTTTATTTCGCTATTAAGTCTTCACTTGTATCGCCAATTCAATACGGCCTCGGTCGCAGCCCGTAACGGCTTTAAATAGGCCTTTTCCACCGAAACATCTAAAGTGTTCCAGCAAATACCTACTAGGTGTAGAAAATTCAAGTGTGGAGTAAAGCTTAGTTCTTCTTTTCGATACTAGATGGCGATAGTGGGAGAGTTCTAGAATGATCTTGAAGCTCTTATTTCTGCTATTTGATACTAGATGGCGCTAATAATCACCTGCCATATACCGGGCATTAATTGTGGCGCGCAACACTGCCACCTCCTCCAACATTGTACAACTTCAGTGCGCCTCTACTACGAGTCTGCGGTCCCTTTACAGCCGCACAACTTGTACATTTGCGATACCAGTCCTTGACATCGTTTCGACAGTGGACTCAGTAAAACCGTTCTCGGATCTTTAGTAGAGGTCGTTTATCTTCCAGATGCCTCCTGAACAATCATTATGGTACTGTAGAACATCCGGTACTTTAGCGTTAAGGACAGCCATTTGCAAATGACAGCTGTTTCCCCGGCCACTTTACCTTTTACGGCACAAAACTCCATCCTGAAGCAGCAAGCTGTCCCATTGGGCCCAATAGCTTTTCGTGGTCGAAATCATCGCTGAGACGTCACTCACTTGGGCTTGGGAGCACTGGCCTTCATCCATTCCAGAATCGGCTTGATGTTCGGATCTTCCTGCGGTGCATGTTGTAAGCTCTCCTTCCACTTGTTGCTGAGGTGGTCTGTCCTAAGCATCCTCACAGATACCACTTTCTTACCTTGTTGCCTAGTACAATGCTTGTATTCTTCAGGATAAGGTCTTTTTGACAATGCATCTGCGTTGCCATGAGATTTTCAGCTGCGATGTTCGATCACAAAGTCGTATTCCTGCAGTAGGTCAATCCACCTAGCAACTTGTCCTTCTAGACTTTTGAACTGGAATAGCCATTTTAGTGCAGCATGGTCAGTTCGTAGGTGAAATATCCGCTCCAGAAGATATTTGCTAAAATTCTGCAACGACTTTACCACAGCTAGCAATTCGCGTCTTGTGACACAATAGTTCTTTTCCGGTCTTGACAATGACTTGCTGAAGTACGCTATCACTTTCCTCTTGATCACCATTCCGTTGAAACAACACACCGCCAAGTCCTGTATCACTTGCTTCTGTGTCAACTATAAATTCCTTACCTGCATCAGGGGACCCCAAAATAGGTGTTTTGCAAAGACGGTCCTTGAGCTCTTGTAATGCGATCTCGCAACTTTCATCCTAGCAGATATTTTGCTTCTCCTCTGTTAGCTTGTGCAGAGGTTTGGCTATATCTGCAAAGTTCTTCACAAATCGCCGGTAATAGGAGCACACACCCATAAAATTCTCTAACCTGTGTCTTGTCTTTTGAAACCTACCAATCCTTGGCAGCAGCAATTTTCTCTAGCTCCGTGCGATTACCTTCTTCCGACACTACATACCCCTAAAAGTTAACTTGCCGTTTGAATAGTGAACATTCATTCGGACTCAACTGGCGCTCTGATTTTTCATGAGCACGCGTTCCAGGTTTTGAAGGTGTTCCTCAAACGTACGGCCTACGGTGATGATATCATCCAAGTAGACTAGACAGGCATCGCCAATTAGCCCGTTAAGAATAAGTTCCATCAACCTTTCAAACGTTGCTGGAGCATTGCACAATCCAAATGGCATTACTTTAAATTGCCACAAACCCTTTCCCGTTGAGAACGCAGTTTTCTCTTTGTCTATAGGGTCTATTTCAACTTGCCAGTAGTCACTTTTTAGGTCCAGCGTGCTAAACCACTTTACTCTTGTAAGAATAATTCCAGCGTGTCGTCAATTCTTGGCAAAGGGTAGTCATCACAAAACCGCGTGCTGCCATCCTTCTTCTTTACGAACACCACCGGTGAACACCATGCATTCATATTTTTTTTAATATATTATTACATTCATTAATTACACGTTACGTTACGGTACAATCATAAGTTTATAGAAACTTTACCGTGTACCGATATCACCGATAACAACAAATATGAGGGTGTAGTAAGAAAAAAGAAATATACTTAGCATTTATTAGTTAATTGCGTGATCTTCTATTGCATAATGCATCGCGCATGGATCCTATATATTATACAGGGCGCTTGTTTTAGGGCGTTTTGGTAGTATTTATTATTAAAACATATCAAGTACAATTTAAATTAGGATCATGGACTAGGTGAAGGTTCAATAACACCATCCTTCACCATTCCCTCAATCATGGTTTCCATTTTTTTTCACGTGCTACCTGCAAACTTCTTGGCCGCTGACGGATAGGCAACTCTTCTTCTGTGTTTATTTTGTGTTGAACTAAGCCAGTCTTCCCTATGTTAGCACTGTTTGACGAGAATACATCGGCGTACTTGAGTAACAACTTCTTTGCCATGACCAATTCATTAAGGGAGGGAACGCCGTGACAGTCTTCCCAAATTGTGGTCACTCTCGTTTGTGCATCCTTGCTAGGAGTCTTACTCGATAGACGATAGATATTGGCACCGACGCAACCAATCCACTTCCTCACAAGTACCAATCAGTGAGCCTTTTTCTACAATCTGTTCCTGGTCTCAAAGGTCCAGCACACATACTCCTGAGATGTCAGTGGTTCTGACCAAGGTTCGAGCAAATTTCCATGGAAGGTCATTGTTTACCCTAAGTACACAACGGTAAGATTGCCCACGGTTCAGAGGAAGACTAACCGGTACAATCGTTTCCGATCTCGGTGGAAGAACAATCTTCTGAAGGCTATTCACGTTCCCTGGTAACGTCCCTTCCACAAAAAGTTCCTCCTGTCCACATTTCAGAACACCTAGCTTAACGGCGATTTCACAACAATTATTTCTCATAAATTCTAGGCCCAGGATGCAGTCGTCCACGATATCAGCCACGATGACATTATGCAGGTAGATGCTCCTTCTCTCCACGGCCGGGTATGCACTGACCGAAGGCTGTTACCAAATTAATGCGTTCTTCTTGGTCGTATGCGGAGTCCCCAAGAAACTGACTTATAAGTTGGGAAATGACAACCGTGCGAGAGGCTCCAGTGTCTATGGTCAGTTTACACGGCATTTCATTGATCTCGCCCTTGATGATTATGATGGCTGTTCCCATCATGGGTTTGTGAGATCGAAATCTTTGGGACTCTTTTAACATCAGCCAGCACCCGCCCCGCAGTCCTGGCTTTTATTCGTTTCCTTGCTGCTGCTAGGCGGTGCTGTTAGCCGCACTACCCTCTCGAGAACGATCACCTTCCCTTTCTACAGTTCGCTTAGGGCAGCTGGATCGAAGATGGCCTCTTTCTCCACAGCCATAGAACCTAGGGCTGTATCCTTTAATGCGGTCGCGAACTGTAGCTGCCGCAACCTCCCTGAAGAATCGAAGATCCTGCCGCACGGCTTCCACCTCCAGTGCATGGGCCAAGTTATCTTTAAGCGTCTCATGATGCCCGAGCCTCACAGCAACTCTGCTTCAAGGTCACGGATGCCGTCAATGAATGACGAGGTTCCCTTAAATGAGCGTAGGTACAGACTGGTATGCTTTTCGAACCATCTTCTCCACCTCAAGGGCCCACTGCTGCAGGTTTTCTTTGCTACGTTGCACGCGATCTTTGAGCTGCGCAAGAAAGACGTGGTCCAGGTGAGCGTCGCCATATCTCGCATCCAATGCCTCAAGGAGCTGCTCTTAAGTCACTTTCTTACCGAGAGCTTCCAAAACAGTTAAGGCTTGGTCGCGCAGGCCTAGGGTGAGTGCAGTTATGGTCTGACTTTTATTCCAGTCGTTCGCCTCCACGACAGCCTTGGACTGGATTTTATAGGCCGACCAGGAAGAACTCCCTTTTGAACGGCGGCACTATGAATCCACGTAGCGAAGGTGTTATAGCTACTACGGAGGCTGTGATTACATCCCCAAGTTTGAGGTCGTCCAGGATTCACGTCAGCCATCATGTTCTCAACCCGATTGTTCACTTGGTCGATTCGGGTTTCAGTTTCTTACAGGCGGTTGTCATGTTGAGCAACCCTATCCTTCACCTCCCTTATCTCTTTCCCGAAGGTAGCGTGAAGGTCTTTCACGAGGAGCTTCTGCTCTTCCAACCGATGGGCCTGTTACTCTTGTCCACCTTGCAGCTGCTCTTCTAAACGGCGGGCCTGTTCCACCTGCCGGCGAGCCTCTTCCGCCTGCTGGCGAACCTGGTCCTCATGTCGGCGTGCCTGTTCCTCTTGCTGTTCTTTCAACCAACGGGGCTCTTACTCCTGTTGGCGAGCCCGCTCCCATATCATCATCATGAGGGCACCTAAGTCAGGTGCTGCAGGTGTAGGAGCTGCTGACGAGCCAGCCTCCGTGGCTGGCACTTAGCCCTCCAATGTCTTCGGCGTTGCACCACCAAATCTTCTCTGGTCCGTCTCCTGCTGGCATTGACTTCGGTTTACCTGTACGGGTGTGGTGTAAAATCGACATGATTTTATTCCACTTCCAACACCAATTGTAACGAGCTTAGGGTTCGTGACAGTACAAAATGCCGATTGAATTACTAAAATTGACACTTTAATTACCGAACACCAATTAAAACTAATACACACTAATAATTAATCATACTTAACACTTTAGTTCACTTTATTTCGCTATTAAGTCTTCACTAGTATTGCCAATTCAATACTGCCTCGGTCGCGGCCTTTACGGCTTATATACGGCTTATATTACGGCTTATGGCTTATATTATAGAGGCCTTCTATACCGAAACATCTAGAATGTTCCAGCAAATATCGGTCCCGACCGATTAGAGTGTGGAGTTTTCTAGAAAGATTAGTTCTTCTATTCAATACTAGATGGCACTAGTGGGAGAGTTCTAGAAAGATCTTGACGCTCCTATTTCTGCTACTTGATACCAGATGGCGCTAATAATCACCCGCCATATACCAGGCATTAATTGTCGCGCGCAACAGTATTGTTTATTTATTTTCCATATTACCTTTAATACTCCACTGTTGGGGATAGGCTTGTTCCATTGTTTTTTTTTATATAGGATAGGGTGACAAACGATTTCTCTTGATATATAAACTACTGAGTGAAGGTAGCAGGTCTTACAGGTCTTGCTTATTAGTAGGAATAAATATTTCGTCATTCTTGGTATAACTAATTACATATGGTTTGTACGAATGATACTTCAAACTTTCAATGCTGTTATCGCATGATGTTTGTTGAGATACGAGTTAAAATTAGCTTAAGAAATTATTTGTTAGTCTTGGTAAGCTTCTTTTTAAGCTAAAGGGGTGTGCATTTATGAGATGTTATTTTAAAACTGGCTTGGATGGATTTTTTGTTAGTATTTTTAATATTAAATCCACGTAAAATTTCAAAACCAGATAAAAAAGCTGGATATAAGTAAAATATTAGATAAATTTATTTATTTTTCAATATTACCCGATCGACGATATCCCGAACGGTCTTAATATGCTTATAGTACGTAGTGTAAGTAGGTGTTAGTTTATAAATAGCCTCTATTTGCAGCAAGGGATTGCAAATACGCATAATGGATAAGCAAAATAACTCTTCGAATGCATTCATAAACGTTTTTTGATCTTTTTGCATTTCCACTCCTAATACAGTCTCTGCAAAAATAAAGAACAAATCAATATCACACGTATTTAAGATATTAGTTGAGAAATTATTTAAGGCAATAAAAGTGATTTGGTAAACTACCAACTTGTTCTTTTTCTTTATCAGTTTATGAGGTTCACAGCTGAACATGGGCCTCTTTTTATATAAAAGGGACAAACGAGCACACAGCCCACCTGATGGTAAACGGATGCTGTTACCTATAGACATCTTCATTTATCCTCATCTAAGATTCAATATTTAGATGCATTATCACCCCTGAGACTGACATGGAATACCTCGTTTACGGTAAAAGGGGTCTCCGGTTCTCTATATTCTCCATGCAAAACACAGCAGCATTAAGCTACTATTTTATGCCGCTATAAACGTGGTCCTACCTCGGTCAAGCCGACCCATTCGTGTCACAATCACATTATAGCTGCAGGGTGACCTTACCACGTACATAATCACCTGATGGTGTGTGACTACCGTCACCCAAAAACAACTGCGATACCAGAGATTTATTACAGGTGCATTGCCAACTTTAAAAAAAGAGTAGGCCCTTTTTTAAGGTTCCTTAGTTGTAACAGTCCGTTAAAATTGATGGTGGTAAGTAAATGCACAAACTTGTGTCTTCTTGGGATTGAATAAGACTAAATTTAAGTATCCTAGACTTTGTCCCAAAGAGACTCTACTTCAGACAAAAGTTTGTTCTTCAAACTTTTCCAAGAAATATTGAATATATTAAAAATTTGCAGTGTTATTTGTATGCAATCTATCATTCATATGCAGTAGGAACAGGATAGGTGACGACGTACAGCCTTGTGGAATACATGCATTCACAGGCTTGAAGTCGGTCTTCTTAAAGAAATTTGTTGACAAATTGCACAACTTCGATTAAAGGCTTCGCTATCTCCAAACTAACCACCAAGGCTGGACTTGACCGCCTGCGCTCGTTGGTGTTTTAGTTAAACAAGAAGATCAGCCAGACCAGCTGAGCGACCCCGGCGAAAACTTTGCTGGCGGTCGCTAATCCGCTGGTACTTTAAGGTACTCCATAAGCTGGCAGTTAAAAATTCCTTGTTCAGAAATAGAAGTGATGGCTTACAGAATTTCCTTGCCTTGCCTGTCAATGTTTTTGACTTTGCCTAAGCCGTAATTCATTTGAGGCCCCTCTCGCTGAAGGGAAGACTTGCCTCAATCGTCACACAATACGATAGTGCCGTCGTAGAAATCTAGCGAAAATGAACTGAATGTACAGCCATTTGTCTTAAGCCTTTAAATTTTTCTAGCATATCACATATTCACCGTTTACGACAACAATGGCAAGAAATGAGGTAATAGAGTTTCTTACGCAACCACATGACATTGACGATATAGAATAAGGTCTTATAAGCATTAACCGTGTTTTATTATAAATTACATACACAGTCAGTATTTTTAACACTGGTAATGTTATTTACATTACTACTATTCCCTGTAATCGTTCCTGGTAAGCTTAGTGTGCTTGTGTTAGGAGTGGTTCACGATAGTAGTAGAATGGCGGATTCGAACCCACGACTTTTAGAGTTCGCAGTCCCCACCCTGCAATTAGGCTACTGCCGCTTCAAAGTGAGTAAATTGAATTATCGGTCACCATTGTTAAGGCATTTTAATATTTTTGATATTTTAACGTCGTAGTACGTATATCGTTTATTTTTCGACCATTAATGTGACAAACACTTTTTCAGTGTAGCCATGGCTAACTCAGTGTGTGTGTAATCATCTGTTATTAAAATGTAATGTTGTGTGTGTCTGTAATTATACTGTTTACCTCATATATCGTTAATGTATGTAATGGAGTCACGCTGCTGCAAAAATGGGTTTAAACCAGGGAAAGTCGACGCGTGCATAGAATAACAGCCTAACATAGCACTCAATTCTACTTTGTTTCGTATAATGACTAACGAAACCAATTACATTTTGATTTTAATTGAGTATGAATGCGATGGATATCTATGGAGTATTTTTATATAGAATGAGAATAATAAACGGGCATACAGTCCATCTCATGGTTATTGGATGCTGCAGTCTGTAGGTACCTGCATCTATTCACGATAAATTGTCGAAATGTAAATACGTTGTCACCCCTGACAAGTAAGCTTCTCAACACTAACCATACAAAACGCAACAGCATTAAGCTGCTACTTCACGGACGAGCCAACCCATTCTTGCAGTAACCATAATATAGCAGCGTTTGTGCAGTTATTGTTTTACAACATACTTTTAAATATTGTACAAATTTTTACAATTTGTAGAATGGGATTGCTAATTTTGAACCCGGGGCGAATGATCAGAAAATGGTGCTGCGGTAAGTTCCCGGGTTTGAATCTGGAAAGGGATGGTCACTAAATATTAGTGTGACTAGGACTATCCCTTCGTATCCAGAGAGAAGGAACCTCAAAATGGTTGGACCACAGGTATAGCCAAAACAAGATATTGGATGTGGCACGTGGCCGGGTTTTGGGCAATGCATTTGCTAGGACCTAATCTACCATACTATATCAGCTGGCAAGGGTAAGAGTATGAGCTGCTGTAGGAAAAAAGACAACAAATGAGAACAGCTCAAGATGAAAGAAGGGAAAATGCACTAACATGGGCCTCGAAGTTGATGGCGCTACGTTGCAGCTGTGGTGGTGCGCAACGACAAATTATTCGCACTAGGGCACGACGATAAATTGCACTATGCAAAGTGGTCACTACTAGGTTGTTCTGTGGCCGACTGCCACAAGTACAATCACATTTAGGATCAATTTTCAACTGCTCGGCGCGGCCATACGTCGAGAATTCTGGTCGGCCGGTGGCGTGTTTGCCCTTTCACTTTTTGCGTAGCCCTCTTATTGAACATAGTAATGACGCCACCATGTCTAGCCTCCAATTGGTGGCATGCCCGTGCAGGAAGGGAGACGAAAGTGAAGAGTAAGGGTATTACCAGCTAAAATAGTTAACTAAATGTGCATTTTGGCGCAACCATAAGATACAAAGTGAGTGCACTACTTGCTTGACGTCAAAAGTTGAAAGGTGTACAGCCATGCCACAGCTATATTGCTGGTACAGTTGTAGCACGAATTGGTTGGCTCGACCGGAGGAAGACCACGCTTTCACGAATATCAGCGTAATATAGCAGCTTAACGCTGCTGTGATTCGTAAAGTGAGTGTAGAGAACCCGCGACCGTTTTTAGTGGAAACGAGGCATTCTATCTTAGTCCTCACGGTTGACAACCCATCTGCATTTTGATTCGTAATCGAGGATGGATGATGTGGATATCTCCAGGCCGTAGCAACCACTAGGTGGGCTGTGTGCTCGTTTGTCACCCATATTCTTTAAAAAAAAAGTAGATCAGAGATAGCCAGAAGATACGAAAATGACCACTTATTCAACTTACCTAGCTTATTTACCTTTTTTAATTTTATCAATTATCTATCTAACTTTATTGATATATACTGATATGAAAAAAATACCAACCGCATACTGACTCCATGGTAAAGGTAGTTATATATTTTGAAATAGAAATTGTGCCTCTGCCCACTACTGGTTTTAAATTCTCTATAAGAAAATTGCTCTGTTTGGCAAAAACTTCAACAAATTGTCGAAGATTTCTTGTAGAGAAACTCGGAGCAAGGATCTTACGCCGGGGTCGCCAAATACTTACTGAAACCAAAAAAACATACAACTTGTATTTATACACACACACACACACACACACACACACACACACACACACACACACACACACACACACACACACACACACACACACACAGACACGTACACAGAAAAACTTCTTAAGCTAAGTGTGGCGACTACTTACTTGTAAACACATAACAATGGCTTCAGTAGGTATAGATTTGTTAAAAAGTTAACAATTTTTAAAAGAAAAGAACGCAGTTTATCAATGTGGTAACAAAATACACAAGCTGGTTGCACGAAATTAAGTACTAGCCACACTGTCGACAATTTTGTTACGGAAATTGTCAGCGGAATCAAAGTTTAAATTATCGACTCTTTGAATGTATTTATTTAGCAGGTTACATAGTCTGGGTAATGGAAAGTTGGAGCCAAGAACGCTCTGCGGGTCTGTGGTATATAATAGTGCTATCGGATGATGCAAACATCTTAAAGGAGTGTTAAATTCAAACGCGTTCGTAACTGTGGACAACTTGTTCTATTGTTGAGAATTTCATATATAAACAACAAGTCTGTTAGCTCCCTACGTTTATTCAAGAATAAACTTTGAAAATTTTTAGTCTATCCGCATATGAGAAATCTCTCTTAGAATTACCAATTAATTAAAACAAATGCCACAGAAACCGCTTTTAAATATGCTCAATGCCTGGAGTGTGAATCGCAATGTGTGGACGCTGACAACGTAACAATACTCAAGTTTACCACGAACGATACTATTATACAGCATTATCTTAGTTTTAAGGCTATATCCTTTGCGATTTCATATGATAGGCTCAAGTAGCCTTAAAGAAGACCTCCAAGAGAAGTCGACCAAGTATCATTACAAGGAAATAAAAAAAAATCATAGTTAATCACTATTAGGTAAGTAACTAATTTGGTAACGAAGAAGACGAATGTGCCAATAATTAACCACGAGAAACACTATATAAGCTTGAGAGAAAAAATACCACCCTGCTACAATGAGTGTTAAGATCATTACTACATCTGACGGCCCTTCTATATTTGGTATCTTCGCTAAGAACTTTTTGTTAGCGTATAATGATAATATCTGTCACAGCAACAAAATATGTGAATGTTATCAACACCCCTCATTAAATGCTTTTAAAAATTACAGTCAAACTGTTTTCGCACCGATGATTACAGAGGAAACGCGCTTGAGAAAACTACAACAGTTAGATCGATCTAAAGGGGCTGTGCTGGACGGAATTTCACTATTTTTCATAGTGCCGTATGCCTTCATGTTAGTCACACTGCTGTGTTACCAGACACATATTACATAATATATAATATAAATAATTGCACATTACACTGGTACATTTTGCAAACAATGGAAAGAAGCTAAAGTTGCACCTATATGATACAAGTCTGATAATGAATGTTTGGTTAACAATCATAGACATATCTCGATTTTGTCTACTTTTGCAAAGGTCTTTGGGCTGTGTTATGTCTCTAAATTCAAAATATCTGTAAGATTCACTTTAAAGATAATCAGCATGGCTTTGTCGAATTTAAGTCTACATGCACAAATTAAGATTTAGATTAGGTAGAGGTTATAAAAGATTTAGGGGTTGTTGTAGATAGTAAGTTGATATTTATAGCTCACTAGCAATCTGACCCGGCTTCTCAAGGTTAATATGTAGATTTCAATACAGCGCCTGCTAAATATGACTACGCCTATAACCTTTGCGAAAGTGCAAGGACTCGTAATATGTTGACAAAGTTGTACCCCAGTCTGATGAATGACATTGCAGCGTATTAAATACGAACAAACAAACATTAATCTTTATATATTAGATAACGAAAATATCGTTATCGTCGAACCCTTCAATCCCCAAATGGAAATGATGAAAATATGACGAAGTGAATAATGCTATATATTTACGCCATCTATTGGAAGTCACGCACATTATCCTAAGTTACGTGAAAACAGGCGCTACGCGAGTATTTTAGCATGGTGGCGCTGCAATCTACAAGAACACTCAAGAAGTCAAAAGCATCAACGAGAACGATCACTATAAACTCTGGTATTGTAGAGTCAACACATATATTATTTGAAACCAATATATTGTTATTTAGTACAAACAAATTTTTCGGAAGAATTTAATGTTCAAACCATCATCCCACCTGAGAAAACCGACGAAAAACGAACTCGAAGCGAACATTTTATCAATACTAGTGTGCACTGGTTTAGCACCAACAATTTACTGTTGAACAGGAAAAAAAACATATTTAAATTTTTTTATTAAACCTACTGTTTTAGTCGGAATTACATTTAACACAAAACTTATGGATATCGGCCCCCGTATATCTAAACTAACCACCAAACAGTGCAACATATGTTGTAAAAATATTAGAATTCTTGCTGTTTTGTACTAAATCCGTTTATTTAAGTTGTAAACATAGCTTATCTTAATCTTATGGAATGCTGTTATGGAAAAATTTAGCTGACATTGAAACAGGTTTTGTTTTTGTGTAGAAAAATAACATTAAAAGTATCTTATGAACGAAATCAAGAGCAGTATTAGAGAAAATTTTAAGAAAATAAGGTAAAAACTCCTGGGTTTATTGCTTCTTCTTCTCAGGAAAAAGGTTTTTTTCTATAATAGTTGTAAATTTTTACAATAGTCTGTGGAAAGCGTTTCAAATTTAACTGATAGTATAAGATTCGTAAAGTCCTGAGTTCAACTTACTGGGTGCAAAGACGGTTCCATTGCCAGTAAAATTACGCATTATGTCCATAATTTCAGGTTTGTCCAAGCAAGTCTTTAAGATTATCTCGGCAGCGGTGGCATCTGATATAACTGAAAGGAAATATTTTTTATTAATTGTTTGGTCAAGTTATGGGTGGGTTTGGTCAAACGCATGATCACTTTATGTAAGTTACGATCACCGATATTTTCTGCGGACCGAAACAAATTAAATTCAAAAAAGAGAGATTTAAGGTCGCTGCATACGTAACGTGTTTTATTCCGGACGGAGCGGGACGTGAAATTTTAGAAATATCGTTTCATATAAAATGTACGTGATAATGCATACGTTACGGATGCACGGACGGGACGAGGACGTGGCATGAACGGGACGGAAAAAATGTTTGATGTTTACCCCGTCCCGTCCGGCGCGTGCCACGTCCCGTCCGTGGTTCCGCTGCGTATGCACAGTCGCTCCGTTGGCTCCGTAGTGATGCGCGTGTCGTACTAAACAACATAGACGACGAAAAACTAATTGAATGTTTGTATAATCTTGCAAACCCAAAGTATTTGGACACAAAATATAAAAAAAAATCTGTGGCGGAAAATTGAAGTCGAATTATGACTCACTGGAAACGGTTAGTATAAATTTTATTTGTCATTTATTGTTTTCGTAGCTTTACACTAGATGAATAGATTAATAGGTAACAATAACAGTTGAACTTATTTACGCTCAAATCAAAAGACAGGTACGTAAATAAAGTAGACACATGTTTTACAATGTCGACATTAATTACATCAGTAGAATTCTTCTTCAGTAGAAACAACAGAATTCAAGTAAATCTCTGTAAAAAAGATATAATCAACTTTTTGACAGAGTATTGGTTAAAATGTGTTTGTAGAGCGTTTATGGATAAGGGTGTTGGTATTCATTCATGCTAAAAATGCCGATTGAGAATTAAGAAAAACTTTCTAGATAAATAGCAATCAATGCCAATTCTTCAAATGAAAAATCAATCTTTCACAACACTAACACGTTACTTTCGAATCACTGTCACGGTGCGTATGCATTAAACTGCCGTCCCTGTTAACAAACAACCGTCGTAACAAAGTCCCGTCCCGTCCCGTGAACGTTATGATTCCGTCCTGTATGCAGCGACCTTTAGAAGGCTCTGAAATAAAACGTTTTTTGGGTAGCATTGGAAATTACCAACTATCGTATCATAATTCTACAATTCTAACTATCGTATTACAGATCTATAGCTATTATTATTGTATCATTTATACATATTTATATAAAGATGAGGAGGTGGAGGAAATGTATGTGGATATTCCTAGAGACAGGCATTCCTCCAAAACCCACTATACGGTGTGAATAGGAGAATTCAACTCAAAACAAGGTACAAGAAAAAACGGTGAGCTGAAGGTAGGGAAATTTGGAATAAGGCAACGGGAGTTTAGAAGCTAGCAGCTGGCTGGCTTCATGGAGAAAGAGGGACACTTTATTACGATTTTTTTCCCCAGAAGAGGCCCCACAGAAAATGGGCCTGGTCGAGGCCAGACGGTTCGACAAAAAATGAGATTGACTTCATTATGACGACTAGATGACAACTTTTTCGTAATGCCTCAGTGATCGCAAGAGTGAAAACTGGTAGCGATCACCAAATGGTTAGAGGTACACTGAATCTAAACGTGGGAGAGGGCTCGTCTAATGAATTCAAGGCTCCGTCCCCATCGCGTTCTAATCTAAAGTCCCGAAACCTTTCAATTCGACTCGATTCCGTTACGAAACCGTTTTCAGTGCCTAGAAGATTGCAACCTAGTGGACGATATAAAAGATAAGTAACGAGTAACGAGTAACGAAAACCAATTCACGATTCTAAATAAACAAAATCCTATATCAAAGCCAGAGTCTAAATATGTATAAAGGAATACTAACCAAAGCAACAAAACCGATCCAAGAAAATACACAAATCCGAAAATGAAAGCCAATATAAATCCCATCAACCTTAACCAAATCACAAAGCAAATAACAAACAATCGAAATCGAAAGCAGGTAGTCGAATAAGCTACGAAATAGAAACAATTTAACGTATAGGTACCGTATGCCCTATAAGTTGACGCGCGGCTCAACGGCGGAAGTTAAGTACATGTCAGGAAACATTTCGTTACAGCGTTTTAAAAACCTAGTAACGACATCTAGCAGAATCAATTTAAACTATGTATACGTTAGTTAATAAGAACTTAAAAATAATTTTGAACAATTTTTCTTATTGTAATACCAATTCATTCATAACCACATATAAGAACTGTATTCATTTCCGTTCAATAAATATCACTAAGGCTTATTAATAAGGCTTACTAAGAACTGTTCCTACCACAGTTAAGTAATAGTTAAGGGTGGAAGCGTGACAGGTGATGATAGTATTTCTGATCCATACTTACAATCACGCCTGTAACCCTCGCGGGGTAGGCAGAGCATCAACGGATTACTTAATATCGTCTACGAGGTTATCGCCTATTCTGTGAATTACAATGCACCAAAACGTTTGAAGAAAATTAGCTGGTGAATTTTATGTTTTTTATCGCTCTCTTCCCGGTCCTGCGTGGAAAAATACAGACACGTACATTTTTTTTCTTAATTTTGGTAAAAAGACATAATACATGAGATAAGACATAGACATGTAGAATCACGGTGGCGCTACCTAGCTGAATTTAATTTTGCAACATATTCGATTTTCCCACAGGAATGATATGTTTTTAGCTTAGCCTAAGTCACTCTACAGTCACCGAACTATCCCCATACCAAAATTCATGCTATTCCGACGCTCTATTACGACGTGAAGGAAGGACAAACTTTTGCAACATATTCTATTTTCCCACGGGAATGAGGTGTTTTTCCGCGGAAAAAAGTAACCTATGTCACTCTACAGCCACCGAACTATCTCCATACCAAAATTCATGCCATGCCGACGCTCTGTTGCGACGTGAAAGAAGGACAAACTTTTGCAACATATTCTATTTTCCCACGGGAATGAGATGTTTTTCCGCGAAAAAAAGTAACCTATGTCACTCTACAGCCACCGAACTATCTCCATACAAAAAATCATGCCATGCCGACGCTCTGTTGCGACGTGATAGAAGGACAAACAAATAAACAAGCAAACACACTTTCGCATTTATAATATTACTACGAGTAGTATGGAAGTATGGATAGTATGGATTGCATATTACAAGATTACTCAAATACGGATATTTCTTGTACCGATAATGACGTTATAGATTATTATACACCTTCTGAAACTGCCCTGGATAAAGCGAAAGAACAAAATCTTCAAAACACCCTTTAAAGTACTTATTCTTTGAACGATTCCTTAAGTAGCGATCCATTGCCGTCGGTTTTGAACTAGGGGAGGAGAGGACCGTTAGCGTTGTATCGAGTGATACAGTTAGTGTGGCTGATAGTGTCTTGATAGACTCAGCTCTTCCGGAATCTGTTTCTGTACAGGCCATGACCAACCAGGCTGTCACAGAGCATTTAATGGGTGTCCGTTCTACTAGAAATAAGAATCCTATATACTAAGTATAGTTTGCGTTTTACTATATTACTCTTTACTGGACAAAACAAAGATCAAGTGTATTGTCTATGTCATGCCTATGCTGGTGGTTGTTGGGAGCACTAAGCTTGAAGTTGTTGACGAGTACGTTTACCTGGTACAAATAGTCCGACTAGGTAAATTTAACTTCGACCGAGAGATCAATCGATGGATTTAACTTCGGTGGGTAGCGTTCGGTTAATTACGATACATCTTTTCGTCAGGTATACCTCAAACCTGAAAACTAGATTGTACAACCAGCACGTGTTGCCAGTGATGAATTATGGATCTGAGAAGTGGTCTTTCACTGCTGGCCCTGTGAGGAGCCTCAAGGTAGCTCAACGAGCTATGGAGAGGGCTATGCTCGGGATTTCTCTGCGTGATAAACTTAAAAATTGACATATCCGCAGTCGAACCAGAGTGACTGACATAGCTCAAGGGATTAGTAAGCAGAAGTGGCAAAGAGCCAGCCATATGGCTCGAAGAACCCACAACTGAGGGGAAAAAAGGTTCTGGTGTGACAGCCCTGTACCGGTAGGTGTAGTATAGGGCGACCCCCCACTAGATAGTGTGACGACCTGGTAAGACATGCAGGAAGTCGATGGATGCAGGTGTCTCAGGACCGTGCTTTGGACTATTTCTTGGTGGAGGCCTATGTTAAACAGTGGAATTGTGAAGGGCTGTAACGATGATATTTATACAATTTAATTAATAAACACCCTAATATATTCACAAAATAAGTAACAATGTAAAAAAAAATCACAAACTGGCTAGTATCAAAAATTTAAATGATACTGAAGCTCTTTTCACTGCAGCGATAAACTCTATAATAGATGGCGCTATCTAGTTTACCCCAGATGGCGGAGTGATGACCGCAGAGATGATAAAGAGGCCCACGTTCAGCAGGGAATAAAATTATGATGTCCAGCAGCTGAATAAAACTACCTTAATGACGACAAGTTATTCAAAACCTTAAGCTAGTTCTCGCTAATAATGTGATAACCAAACTAACCGATGTAGAAATGACGGCCCAACCAAGCCCCTGTTATGCCTCCATTTAATATCGCTTCGTTTCCTAAAGCCGTAAATGAGTTCATACGTTCTGAAAGAAAAAAGAAATATATATTTACATATAACATAAGTTTTTTCAATCGCCAAATAAAAGTTACTCATAGAATAAAATACAACACAAACAAATTAAAAATTAAAGTTCTTTGAATATAGCAATTCAATAATTACACTTTTATATTTAGCCAGGTAATAGTTTATTGGTGGATAACTTTTACCTGAGGATTACATAATCGGCCCCTTAGACGTATTCAAACGACATAAACTTATACTCTGTCGTTTAGCTAAGCACCAATGTTAGAAAAAAAAGCAATCTCAGATGTACTCTGTGTCCAACCGCTTCATTAAATTTTTCAAGAAATTGTTAATTCGCTGTTTGGTTGGCGAACATGAAATCTGATTCATTCCGATACGACCAAATCTGATCCATGTTCAATAACAGATTTTTATGAAAGAAAAGAAAAGAATCAAGCTTTGCGAATATATAACTACAATAATTCACAAGTAATATTTCTGGATGTGTTGACTATCTATAACGTATGTGCTAAACGCCTTGGTGAGATATTATAAAACAAGTTTCTAGTCTAATATATCTTTATAATAATGATGATTATGTATGTTCGCCATAATTTATATGATAATAATGTATTTCGTTACGTGGTGGAGCCACGCTGCAGCTATATCATGGTTGTAGCACGAATTGATTGGCTCAAACGGGGAAGGGCCACGCTCTCACATAATACCAAAATAGCAGCTTAATACTGGTGTGTATCGTATGTTGAGTTTAGAGAAGAGACTTTCGAATCGAAGAACCTTTTTTACTGTAAATGAGGCATTGCATCTTAGTCCTCAGGGTAACAACGAATCTGCGTTTTGATTCTTAATCGAGGATAAATGTAGATGTCTATGGGCCACAACATCCACTTGCCATCAGGTGTACTGCGTGGAGTGTCCTTATTCTATAAAAAGGCGACTTTTCGAATTTTGCGAGCTACGTCCGTTAGAAATTCGAATTTTTATTTTGGTTATAACAGGTGATGGTATAACATAGGTATACGGTTATGGCGTTAAAACTAAAACTCAATAGTCCCAGTGGAAGCAGTCAGACGAGCCTTACACCCGTACCGACCGTTGTAACATGTTTAAAGTACATGTATAAAGTACTGGTTTATATCAAAATATTGGGTAGGGAAATTGTGAAACGTGTCTTCGTTTTACATTTAATCTATGTTCTATTAAAATCTTTTCATCCTATCAAAAGTTATGATTAATAGTCTGAAGTATGAGTACGAAGTATAGGGACGAATTCGTTCAATGGTGGCGATGGGTGATCGTGTAATTAATTAATATAAAATTATGTTCTTTAATGATATAATTGTAGACCAAAATAATAAATAATAACGTAATAAATATTTATAAAAATGTATAAACCTTAATATCTTAGTGAAAAAAGGACAATATATAACCAATGTCTTCGATAGAAGACGATGTGCAATTTTTGTATTAAATTTTAATTAAGTAGGTTTGCTTATAATTTTATTCTTAACCGGCAAGTACCTACAGTATGGTTAAACAAATTTTAAAAGAGCTATTAACAGTTTCTTTGGCTACCTGCAAGAATCATATGAGCTTCGTAGTAGGCATATTATACTTCCCATTTGCAGTTTCAAAAAGTTTTAAAATTTACATTGTCGTGAAATTGAAAAATTGCGTTACCCTATTTTGAGTTGTTTTTTATATTTACGGATTTTATCGTGTTTAATAACTTATTTGTAATTCCCGACGTTTCAGGCGCTTTACAGCACCCATGCTCACGGGGAGCAATAGCCTCGCTTATCCTCCTTGGTAGGAATCGGTGTTCTTTTGCGAGGACTTGTGGTTTATCAAATCTGATGTAATGGTGGAGATGATCTTGAACATGTTCACAGACTTTCTTTCACGCGGGTTTTTAGACATCTTTTTGTTTGACCTATGTAAGAGAGACCACATTCACAATCTAGCTTACACTCCTGCATCTTGTAGAGAAACTTTTATATATTTATTTTTTATTTAATATCAATAATTGGTATGATAAATTGATGATGTTACTTGCTTATTTAGAGCAATGTCTTATTTGTCGTATGGGAACTAAGTATTGGCTAGAGAAATTCCTAAGCAAATGAGGGATTACGTTAATGCGGTCATTTTGTTGTTTATTTACAAATTAAAACACACGGTATCCATTTACCATCAGATGTACTGTGTGCCTTTTTGCTAAACTTATTCTATAAAAATATATTAAAGACAACAGTAAGTTTAATATAATAATATTAATTAATAAAAATTTTATCAGGTGGTAGAACGTCCAACCTAGGAGTCCGTCGCTTTAATTTCACAGAAGATATTCCATTTTAATCCTTAGAAGTGAAAATGCTTCTGTAACCTTCCTTGTTTGAAGTTGGCTGCAGGTGTCTATGGACGGGAGTAGCCACTTACCATCAGGTAGACTGTAAATTTTATTGTTATTTCAGTTTTATATAAAACAAGCGATCCGCGCTAGTTTCGCTTGGATTTGTTAATGTGTTATTTTGATTTAAGATAATTTATGTTATTAAATTTTTGATTACTTAATAAAAATCTTAAGTTTGCCGATAAAATGTTTGTTTAAATTTGTTTTTTTTTTTAAATATCAGAGCATAATATATCCGCAGGCTTCTACTCCATTCAAATGTAAGATGTCCCTTTTTTTTCCGGACGGTAAAAAAGATCATCGACTATAGTTATACTTTTGCCTGTGACAAATAATAAGAAATTATTAATTGAAGTATTTTGTTTGAAAAACTTCTTCATAATATGCTGATGCGACAAATTATGAATATTTTGAGAGATTTTGGCGTCAGAATAACCCAGCAGACAGTCGATGCACCAACCTTGACGAATCCCGACGCCATGTACACCTCGAAAACCCAATATACAGTGTTAATTTTTGATTTCAATGCAAAAACAGATAGCGAAGAGAGAACGATAGGGAAATTCGAAATAAGGCAACGGAACCCAAGGGGCTAGCAGCTGGCCAATTTCATAGAGAGAGGGATTCTTTATGATGAACTTTTTATTACAGAAGCGATCCCATAGAGAGTGGGCTTGGTCGAACCCCGACAATTCGACAAAAAAATGGGATTGATTTCAAATTTTAAATAGTTAGTTCTTAATCCGCCAGAGCAAATTACTTGAAATTCACTTCAACATCAAAACCCTTGTTTCGTCGTTCCCACTATTGATTTACGTGCGCAGACACATAGTTTACTAATTTTAAAGACTCTGCCTGCCTTACGATAAAAGGGGAAACAGGATGCCGCCTGTTGAGCTCTGGGTCTTACTGCAGACCTACACGTATTTTTTTACTTTAAAAAAATAAATAATTGCACTATTTTAGGGTTAAAAAATAAACTTTTAATAAAAATTAATTTTAAAAGAAGTTAAAAAAATCCTTTTAACAAAAAATAAAGGCCAATTTGAAAAGACTATAAGATGTAATATATAGCAGAATAAAATTTCTGACTTCAGTAACGTAAAATTACCATAAATTTTTTAGTTCTTTTATATCAGCTTTTACATGTTGTTGAAGATTCTTTTGAGTGGACAGGAATATCACAATATTTACATTAAAAACAACTAAAGGAGCAATTTTTTCTGCAACTCTGTATGTGACCACCCCTGAATTATTTTACCTGTTTAATTAAAAATAATGTCAAAATCGGTTAACAATTAGCAAATATATCACGTAACTTGCATAACGAGTAAATCAACGAAAACACATTAAAAAAAGGTACAGTCAAATTGTGAACCTCCTCCTTATTTGAAGTAGAAGAAGAAAAGAATCTGCATATCACCTGTATCAGAACCGATTAACAAATAAGCGTGTCCGACAATCGGGAAAGCTTTATACTTATTTCTTAACTGCCGGGACAGTTTCAATATCCTTCTGGATTTCCATTGATCGTAAATAAACCATAACACAAAACATACAGCCAGCAATTTAGAAAACATTTTGAACCTAAAAGTTACACTATTTTAAACTGTTTTTATAATTCCACTCTTCAGCTCTAACAAATGGTCACCGCTAGAATCACAAGCACGCACAAAGCTGCACGCCAAGGTGCTATCCAGTTTTATAGTTTCTATTGTCGCTAAATTTAAGTTTGTCATAAGACTCATTTTTGTATAGTCACCAAATAACATTAACTATTGTAGTTATTTCAATTTTTTTAGTCTTCAACAGAAGCATGTTACGACGTCAGCCCGATAATGTGAACTTGGATTTGACTTGACCCTACTTATATATTGTTACTTACATGGTATATCTAGCTATATAGTTTTTATGTTCAGTTTGTCAGCATTATAAAAGACAAAACCCCTGATTTAAGAAATTCAGTTATCTAATTTGGCTGGTTTAACGGATTATTTAGAGTTTAATTTTTACTTATTATGTATTTGAATTAATTTTTTGAATAATAATTTTGGTCTCGTCTACGCAGAATGGAAATCTTGCAGTGGTAGGTATGCTTGGCTTTGTATTTAAAGTTAAGTAAAGTTACTGCCTAATATACGTTCCACTACTGGGCACTGAGAGACAATGGGGCATATATTATGTATAGAATTGAATAATTAATTTACATTCAATATAGATTACAGGTAATGATCATTGAAGGCATTTTTTACAGTTACCACTGGTTCTGAAAATCCCTTCGTCTAGGGAAGAAGCAGCACGAAACCCAGCAGGACCTTTACAACATTACTATCTGAGGTAAGAGACTGAGTTTGAATTGTCTGTTCTCACTGACATAATCCTCTTCTTCTGCGGACGCCTGATTAACACGCTGTAACAAACGTAGCAGCTTCTTCAATATTATCGTTATCTATGCTATCGGTATCTTTTCTCTGAATATTGTTGTCAATTAAAACGACGTCGAAAGTTCGTTTAGAAAAATTAAAATTTTACGTTATAAAATCCATAAAACTCGTATTATTCCATGTGTAGTATACGTGTAAATATAGATACAAAATTATTACATGAAATCAAACAACTCTTTTAGAGTTCTTGCATTAATTACAGGAATGGATCATATTTAGCTGTTTTTAGCTTTGCACGCTGTGCACAATTAGTATTTCGTGACATATCATTATTTTATAAAGCTAAATTCAATTATTGCTTTATTATTTTATAATATTTATTTAAAGTTTCACCAATAAAATCACAATGTTATTTATAATGATACCTAGTTTAGTAATAATTAGTTTAGTAATTAAGAGCCGTGGTAGCTAAGATGGTTAACGCTCGCTGTAAATATAACAGAACGCCAGTAACCCGGGTTCAATCCACGCCGGCACCAATGAAATTGTCAATTGCAATTTTAAGTGCTAATTTACCACGTGCTCAGCGGTGAAGGAAAACATCGTGAGGAAACCTGCATGTCTGAGGAATAAGAAAAAAAATACATCGAAGACATGTGAAGTTCGCCAACACGCATTGGGGCAGCGCGGCGGACACTTTCTTGCCCTAAAACCCTCTCAGAAATGAGGGAAGGCCTGTGATCAGCAGTGGGACGGATATAGGCTGTAACTTTACTTTTTTAGTAATAATTAATATGTCATACAAAGTGGTGCGAAGTTACATTCATCATTGCTGCTTCTTCTCCTTAGTAAACTCGTAAGTAGTTTACATGGTAGAGCCACGCTGCGGCTATATTATTATTATGATTCGGACAGGTCGGCTCAACGCGGAAAGGATCGCAATCTCACAGAATACCAGCGTGAAATAGCAGCTTAATGCTGCTGTTTGTGTGAGACTGCTGCCTGTTGCCGGTCTGGGAACTTTGTCTGACGTAAATAAAGATTTGTCTTCAACGAATTATAAAGCACTTGACAGATTTCAATATTATATAAAAACCATATAATCTCCATATCACGCTAGTACTGCTGCTACCATGCTGTTTCTAAATGTTTACTGAATTTATGTTAATGCTACAATATTTAATTGTGCAAAATAATGTGTTGTAAACTGTGTTTTAAAAATAATATTCTATTCTAAATAAGCCAGACGTTAACCTCTCTTCTGCGTCGTGGGCATTGCAGCGACCATTTCATCTTGATAGCGAATTCAGCTCCATCTGACTGTCCTTTAGAAACATTAGGTACTTATGCTAGATTTGCGGAAATTTTGGAAAGCGAGATATTTAAATTTGTATTCAGTTATTGATTATAATTATTACCTTTTAACCTTTTAAATACTATACTAATATAACTTCAATATACTATACTAATATAAAATCAAGTATAGGTAAAAAAGAAAAAGAAAAACGTCCGAAATAAAATATTTGTTATAGCGACCCGGTTCGATTTCTCCTAGATCTATTAAATGTGATGTTATTTTGATTCAAAATAAACAAAGTCCACTTATTTTATTAATTACTCGTTTTTCAAAAAATCTCTAAGTTGTTCGGAGAAATTAATGCCAATTTTCATTGCAATTGGTTCAGCCATTCCAAAAGTTAGCCCGGACAGACAGAAAAAATTATTAAAGTCTTATTATTAGCACGCTCTGAATGACAGGGTAAGAAATTGTGTGATAAGAGAAGAGTGTGGTTTGCAAGATGATGTGATCATGATTAAGAATTTGCTTCGGTGGTTTGGTCATGTGGAAATAATGAACGAGGAAAGAGTGACAAAGATAATTTATATTGCAGAAGTGAATGGCAGAGTTGGAAAGGGACGTCCCAAGCGAAAATGTATCGACCAAATTAGCGATTTATTGAATACGGGCCAAATTAGGAGTACCATTAACCGACGAGCATGTATGCGTAGGTATATGGATGTGGAGGAGGCGAGAGAGGTGTGTCACGATCGTGCCAAATGGAAGTCTGTAGTCTCTGCCTACCCCTCTGGGTGACAGGCGTGAGTGTTTATGTAATGTTATTAGCACGCAAATAATCCTTAACTTAACTCAATACAATGCAGTTGTTTCGGTGTTACAGGCATACACTTCAATGTTATTTAATGTATATACATATTTATCTAAATAACCCCGAATGTCGTTTGTAACGAACCAAATGCCGTTTTCACATTATTTTTTCTTCATTTTTCTTCTTTAGGACAGACTATGAAGTGAAAGTGTCAGTATTTTTGTACTTATACAGTTACGTATAAAGTTAGTGACATTTTTCTATTTCCCCTTATAAACCAATGCACATAAAATGTATACAGACATTGAGAAACAGTACGACGGGTTCAAGTTATTGTCACGAACCCTAAGCTCGTAACAATTGGTGTCAGAAGTGGGATAAAATCATGCCGATTTTACCTAAGGAGGAAACGGAGGGTGTCCGTACCCGAAGTCAACGCCAGCAGGAGACGGACCAACGAAGATTTGGTGGTGCAACGCCGCAGACGTCGGAGGGCGAGCGGCCGGCAACGGATGCCGGTCCGTCCGTAGCTCCTGCATCTGCAGCACCTGATTTAGGCACCCTGATGGTGATGCTGCAGGAGCAGGCTCGCCAGCAGGCGGAACAGGTCCGTCAGTTGAAAGAGCAGCTGCAGAACGGACGGGAGGAGCAGGCTCGCCAGCAGGCGGAACAGGTCCGTCAGTTGAAAGAGCAGCTGCAAAGCGGACAGGAGGAACAGGCCCGTCAGCAGGCGGAACAGGCTCGTCGGTCGGAAGAACAGATGCTCCTCATGAAGGACCTTCACGCTACCTTTGGGAAAGAGATAAGGCAGGTGAAGGATAGGGTTGCTCAACACGACAACCGTCTGTCGGAAGCTGAAACCCGAATCGAAGAACATGAAACCCGAATCAACCATGTGAACAATCGGGTTGACAACGTGATGGCTGACGTGAAGAAAACGCTGAACGAACTCAAACTTGGGGATGGAACTACAGCTCCCGTAGTGGCTTCAGCACCTTCGCTACGTGGGTTCAAGGTGCCACCGTTCGACGGGACCTCTTCCTGGTCAGCCTACAAAATCCAGTTCGAGGCTGTTATGAAAGCGAACGGCTGGAATAAAAGTCAGGCCATGACTGCTCTCACACTAGGCCTGCGCGACCAGGCCTTAACAGTTCTGGAAGCTCTCGGTGAGGAAGTGACATATGAGCAACTCCTTGAGGCATTGGAGGCGAGATATGGCGACGCTCACCTGGAACACGTCTTTCGCGCGCTGCTTAAAGATCGCGTGCAACGCAGCAACGAAAACCTGCAGCAGTGGGCCCTTGAGGTGGAGAAGATGGTTCGTAAAGCATACCAGTCTGTACCTGCGCTCGTTGGAGGGAACCTGGTGCAAACATTCATCGACGGCATCCGCGACCTGGAAGTCAGAGCTGCTGTGAGGCTCGGGCACCACGAGACGCTTAAGGACGCCTTGGCCCCTGCACTGGAGGTAGAAGCCGTGCGGCAGGATCATCGTTCCCGTCGCGTCAGGGAGGTTGCAGCAGTTACAGTTCGCGACCACAACAGAGGATACAGCCATAGGTGCTATGGCTGTGGGGAAAAGGGCCATCTTCGATCTAGCTGCCCTAAGCGAACCGTGGAAAGGAGAGTTGATCGATCTCGAGAGGGTAGTGCAGCTAACGGCACTGCCTGGCGGCGACAGGATCATCGTTCACCTCACGCTAGGGAGGTTACAGCAGTTACGGTTCGCGACCACAATGAAAGATACAGCCCTAGGTGCTATGGCTGTGGGGAAAGGGGCCATCTTCGGTCCAGCTGCCCTAAGCACACCCTAGGAAGGGAGGGTGAACGGTCTCAGAAAGGAAGTGCGGCTAACAGCACCGCCCAGCAGCAGCAGGAATACGACTTTCCTATTAGACACTGCAGCGGGGAATCTCACGGCAACGCAGATGCATTGTCAAGAAGACCTTTTCCTGAAGATTGCAACCATTGTAGTAGGCAAGAGAGTAAGGAAGTGGTATCCGTGAGGATGCTCAGGACAGACCACCTTAGCAACGGGTGGAAGGACAGCCTACGTCATGCACAGCAGGAAGATCCAGACATCAAGCCGATTCTGGGATGGATGGAGGCCCGTGCTACCAAGCCTAAGTGGAGGGACGTCTCAGCGATGAGTTCAACCACGAAAAGCTATTGGGCCCAATGGGACAGCTTGCTGCTTCAGGATGGAGTTCTGTGCCGTAAATGGGAAAATGTTCGGGGAGACAGCTGTCATTTACAAATGGTTGTCCCTAAAGCTAAAGTACCGGATGTTCTACAGCTGTACCATAATGATTATTCAGGAGGCCATCTGGGAGTTAAACGAACTCTACTGAAGTTCCGAGAACGGTTTTACTGGGTCCACTGTCGAAACGATGTCGAGGACTGGTGTCGCAAATGTACAAGTTGTGCGGCTGTAAAGGGACCTCAGACTCGTAGTAGAGGTGCATTGAAGTTGTACAATGTTGGTGCACCATGGGAGAGAATAGCCATTGACGTGGCGGGGCCGTTTCCGGAGAGTGAAAGCGGTAACAAGTATTTCATGGTTGTAATGGATTACTTCACTAAGTGGCCAGAAGTTTTCGCCATTCCAAATCAAGAAGCTTCAACAGTTGCAGATAAACTAGTTCATGAAGTCTTCTGTCGTTTTGGAGTACCTTTAGAGATTCACAGCGATCAAGGAAGGAATTTTGAGTCTCAAATATTCCAGGAAACTTGCCGAGTTATGGGTACTCATAAAACAAGAACGACTTCTTATCACCCGCAATCTGATGGAATGGTGGAACGATTTAATCAGACATTGGAGAGGTACCTAGCAAAAGTTGTGGACAATCGGCAACGAGATTGGGACAAGCATATACAACCGTTTTTGTTGTCATATCGAAGTTCTGTTCACGAAAGTACGGCAGTGACACCAGCTTTCGCAAACTTTGGAAGAGAATTACGGCTGCCTGCAGACCTGATCACTGGGATACCACCTGATGCCCCACGCAGTATAACCGATTACGCATATGACTTGCGGAACAAAATGAATGACATTTATGAGCACGTCAGACAATCGGGCCAGCAAATGTCTGAGAAAATGAAAACCCGGTATGACCGCAAAATGAACAATAAAGGGTTCAACGAAGGTTCATTAGTGTGGTTGCACAATCCAGTCCGCAGCAAAGGGAAATCTCCTAAGCTTCAAGCTAAATGGGACGGCCCGTACCGGATTGTAACCAGGATCAACGATGTGACCTACCGGATACAGAAAGGCGCAAGAGGGACTCCTAAGATCGTCCATGTGGATCGCTTGGCGCGTTATTATGGGACCGATAATGCTCGGGACGAGCATGTCTTAGGAGGGGGCAGTGTTATGTGAATAAGTCAACTAGCGCCATCTAGTGTCAGGAGCGAGAGCGGGGGGGGCTTTGCAGAGAATGACATCGCCGATCTCTCGACCAACAGCGCCACCCGAGGAACTAAGTTTCTAGAAAATCTATACTCGAGCTCTCGGTACCTTACGCGTGTTTACTTGAACAATTTTATACCTCAACGACAAGACATCTCGTGGAATGGTGCAAAATAACTATCGGAACTACAAACGGTTTTGTTAAAAATGTTTCACAAAGAAAATTGAAATTTAGTACAATTATATTATAATGCACATGGACTGTGCTATGGTTTATTAAAGAAATAAACTTAAAAAAGTAAAAGGAAATTTAAAGACCTAAAAATAATAAAATTATGTCAAAAAAGGGCTTCTGAAGTCATTGCAATAAAAATAGTATACAGAAGAATTATATTACGTGGTAGAGCCACGCTGCCGCTATATTATGGTTGTAGCACGAATGTGTCGGCTTGACCGTTGAAGGACTACGCTTTCACAGAATACTAGCATAAAATAGCAGCTTAATACTGCTGTGTTTCGTATGGTGAGTGTAGAGAACAAGAAATCCTTTTTACTGGAAACGAATCATTTCATCGTGGTTCTCAGAGGTGACAACACATTTGTATTTTGATTCTCCCCACAGTGGGCGCGCCTATTCATGGAACGTAAGTAAAACATAAGCTTTTAGAAAAATTAAACTTTTTAATTCAGTCTCATAAATCAGTCTCAAAAAATCAACTTCAAATTATTCTCAAAAAAATGTAACAAAATATGGAACGACTTCACATTATCTCTTATATAATAAACGAAACCGTAAGAAATTAAAAAAAAAACACTCTTTAGACATCTTGGCCGTATGCCCCGTCAAAACAACCCTTACACAGGTAAATACAGTGCTCATTGCACAGTAATTTAGCACATATTTTGCACCCTTTTTTTGTTTGTCGATTTTTTCTCGTAAGACATATTGAGCATATTCTCTCTCGCTTTTCATGAGTTTCTTGGCTCTCCATTGGTACAAAGTGAGCGATTTGTCTTCTTGTGAGCTCGGGAATGTCATCATCCTAGATCCTTTCATTAAATGTGGTCTGACCACGGCAAGGGATATCTCTTTTAGGTACATTCTACGCAGTAAGACAGTTTTAGTGTTTGCTGTGTAATATGACTATTTAAGTAAAGTAAAGTAAATCAATCTAATTACACTATTTTCTTTCCATTGCGCGCCTAGTGTTAGCGCAGGTTCTGTGATAAAACATGGTAAATGGATGCGGTAACATGTAATGTTGAACATATGTCTCGGGTTGCTATTGTGTATGAGTGTTTTTATATGAAATTTAAATTATTTTTATATCCTCGGTTCCAATTCTGCAATGAAATTAACATTCGTAAACGTCCGGTATAGCACTACAAAGATAAGGCAGTTGTGGCCCAATAAAAAGAATATTAAAAACCTACCAATTGTGTATATAATTATATTATTAATCCAAATAAGTATATATTATACATGCCCATGTGTGTATGTGTATGTGTGTTATCCGTATGTATATATTTATGCATATATGTATGTGTGTGTATATGTCTGTGTATATGTATGTATGTATGTATATTATATGTGTGTGTGTATCTGTATAATGTACTTAAGGTAGCCACTGAAAATCAGGGCTAGGGTGACACATCTTAGCGTTTCCTGAGTGGCAGTCCTATTTGGACCATTTCCCATTTTTTTAAAAAAAAACTATTTTTTTAATTTAGCTGTTCACTTTTTTTTTAAGTTTGTGTAAGTAAGTGTATGATTAAGTCTAATTATAAGAATGCTTAAACATAATGTATGTTTTAAGTATTTATTGCTAATTTTTTAAGAAATGGCCAAATAAATATCTCTTTCTTTCTTTCTTCTTAAAGTTACAGCCTATATACGTCCCACTGCTCGGCACAGGCCTCCCCTCATTTCTGAGAGGGTTTTAGGGCATGGAAGTGTCCGCCGCGCTGCCCCAATGCGTAAGTGACTATTTATCCCGCCAATATTCAAAATTGAAAAGAATAATCTCATTGGCCACCTCCGAGTCATTCTGCCCTCAGAGTATTCTTCTTTCTGGTCTGATCTGGTCAACAGTATCCACTCCACCTTTAGTACCGTCGTAAAATGTGATTACTTCGGGCTTCGCATCATCAGCGATTGATTCGTCTTGCTGAAATGAAACCAAATGTGGACCCAGTAAAACCGTTCTCGGTTCTTCAGTAGAGTTCGTTTAACTCCCAGATGGCCTCCTGAACAATCATTATGGTACAGCTGTAGAACATCCGGTACTTTAGCTTTAAGGACAACGATTTGCAAATGACAGCTGTCTCCTCGAACATTTTCTCATTTACCGCACAGAGCTCGTCGACCTCGGAGCCACTGGCTCTAACTCCAGCGCATTTTTGAATCTAACGCCTTTAAAATATCTACCCACCATAGACATAGACGAGGACAAACTTAATATTACTTCACGCCATAACTTATTAGACCGGCTGGTGTAGTCATTTTGGAAACGATGGAAGACGGAATATTTTCATACATTACGATCTCGGCAGAAATGGAACACAAAATCTGAACCTTTAACGGTTGGTTGTGCTCACCAAGGAAAATACGCCGTCTCTTCAGTGACCATTAGGAATTGTCGAAGAGGTTTTTCCCGGATCCGACGGGGTAACTAGGGTAGCTCGCGTTAGGACCACGACTTGATCATATATGCATCCTGTTGTCCGTATATTCCCTTTGACCAATCAATAGTTTCGAATTGCCTTTCTAGGTTAGATTAGTAGTTTAAATTAGGTTTAATCTTAGCGTTAATAGTTTTGAAGGAGACCTTTTAAGCAGGGGAGAAAGAAACGGGTACCCTCACATTTTGTTCGGTGGGTTATTGTTTGCCAGTGACCGCCTCGCATAGTGCGAGTTATCGTTGCGCACCGCTCTTCCAACGCACCACTTGACCAGGAGCGTGATCCACGAGGCCGCAAGGAACCCCACCCCGTTAAGTGCTCCCATTTAACTGAACCGTTTTATTTATTTCCTTGTCGCATTTCTCTCTCTTACCGCTTCAAGAGGAAACTCCTTCGAGACACTGGCAAAACAGTAGCTTTTAGAAAAGCGAGTGCATCGTCCAAGGCTGCCGTGCGCCACGTCGGCCATCTTGGTTTGGTTGCAAGAATCCGCGCATACAGTACACATAGTAACATCTCGCATAATGAGATCAAGGCCCGACCTGGGAATCGAATAAATAAAATCTCTTTCTTTCTTTCTTTACCCGACCCGAATACCCGAGACGCTAATCACCAAAAACATTTCTGGTCATTGGCCCCACCATGTTACGGTTCCTTCGTCACGGATTCTTGTCAATTGCTTAACCAAACTATATGATTTATATTTTTTATTGAGCATTTTTCGTCGAGCGATTTATCGTCCACAAGTCTCTCGTCAACAACGTCGTAAAGATTGAGAGTGTGTCGACGAGGGTCGCATACCAAAAACTCAGAATCACCGAATGATATTCGCTGAAGGTCATACAGGTTTACGCACTAACCTCGGCACATCTCTAGCGCCATGCATTCCTCTAAAACCCATTATACGGTGTTGATGGGATACTTCGCAAAACAAGGCACAATAGAAAGCGGTGAGCTGAAGTTAGGGAAATTTGGAATAGGGCAACGGAACACTAGGGGTCAGCAGCTAGCCGACAATATGGAAAAAGAGGGACTCTTTATGATGAACTCTTTCGCCAGAAGCGGCACCACAGGAAATGGACATGGTCGAGCCCCGACGGTTCGCGACAAAAAATGAGATAGACATCATTTTATCGACCAGACGCCAACTGTTCAGTAATGTCTCAGTGATCGCGAGGGTGAAAACAGGCAGCGATCACCGGATGGTTAGAGGCACACTGAACTTAAATGTTAAGTTGGAGAGGTTTCGTCCGATGAAGTCAATGTTCCGTCCCCCTCGTGCGTTAATCCAGGGTCCTGAACATTTTCAGCTTGAATTAAAAAACCGTTTTCAGTGCCTAGAAGACTGCAATACAGTGGACGATATAAATGACAAGCTCGTGGAATTGACAGCATACAGGCAACTGAACAGACAGATCTCCAAATGCATACGGAAGGACTTATGTAACTTTAATATATTATTGAAGAAGCGATTGAGCGGAAACAGGGATCCAAAGTCTTTGCCAGAGAGCTGTCTACCGGAAAAAGCCAACTCCCAAAGCTAAAGACTGAATGTGGCAGCATCGTTTCCGGGAAACCTGAGATTTTGTGTGAGGAAGATTTTGAGTGAGGTTGAGATTCTATGGGTAGCTGTACACATCAACGTTGGAGCCACACGCAAGTGTGAGTAATGATCCAAGAGCAAGTCTTATCCGACACTATTCCGATAATTTCCCGGACGTCAGTCTGAGCGAGATTAGAATGGCACTAAAGCACCTTAAAAATGGCAAGTCCGCAGGCGAGGATGGAATTACAGCGGAGCTTCTGAAAGTGGGTGTAAAACCGGTACTTGAAGTGCACTACTCCCGAGGCGTGGAGCAGAAGCGCGGTGGTCTTGTTCTTGAAGAAAGGTAAGTAACAACGCTCTCTTGACGAAATACAGACCGATATCCCTTCTGAGCCGCGTCTACGTGCTGTTATCGAGAGTGATTACGAATTGTCACGCATGCAGACTTAACACCTCACAGCCTCCCGAATGAGCCGGTTTTCGAAAAGGCTTTAGCACCATAGACCACATAAATACATTTCGGCAAATTATACAGAAGTCCGAAGAGTACAATCTGCCACTTTATGTGGCATATATGGACTATGAGAAAGCCTTTGATTCCGTCGAAAATTGGGCGGTGCTACAGTCCCTTCAGCGGTGCCAAGTTGACTGTCGGTATATCGAAGTGCTGAAGTGTTTGTACAGTAGGGCTACGATGGCTATCCGAGTACAGAACCAGAGTTCGAAACCTATCCAACTGCAGAGAGGTGTAAGACAGAGTGACGTTATATCACCGAAACTCTTCACCGCTACGTTGGAAGACGTTTTCAAGCCACTGGACTGGAAAGGATACGGTATTAACATCAATGGCGAGTACATCACTCACCTTCGATTTGCCGACGATATAGTCCTTATGGCAGAATTGCTGGAGGACCTTAGCACTATGCTCAATGACCTCAATGGTGTCTCCCAACGGATAGATCTTAAGATGAACATGGACAAAACTAAGATCATGTTTAATGTCCATGTCACACCTATGCCGGTAGTTGTTGGGAGCACTATGCTCGAAGTTGTTGACGAGTATGTTTACCTGGGACAAATAGTCCCACTAGGTAAGTCCAACTTCGTTCGAGAGGTCAATCGACGGATTCAACTCAGCTGGGCAGCGTTCGGGAAATTACGACACTTCTTCTCGTCAGGTATACTCAATCTCTGAAAACTAAAGTATATAACCATTGCATGTTGCCAGTGATGACTTACGGATCTGAGACGTGGTCCTTCACTGCTGGCCGTATGAGGACGCTCAAGGTCACTCAACGATTTATGGAGGTGGCTATGGTCGGAATTTCACTGCGTGATAGACTCAGAAATGAGGATATCCGCAGTAAAACCACAGTGACCGACATAGCCCAACGGATTAGTAAGCTAAAGTGGCAATGGGCCGGCCATATAGCTCGAAGAACCGATAACCGATGTGGAAGAAAGGTTCTCGAGTGGCAGCCTCGTACCGGTAGGCGTAGTGTAGGGCGACCCACCACTAGATGGAGTGACGACCTGTTAAGACATGCAGGAAGTCGATGGATGCAGTTGGCTCAGGACCGTGCTTTGTGGCATTATTTGGGGGAGGCCTATATTCAGCAGTAGACTTGTGAAGGGCTGTAATAATGATGATGATAATGATGATCTGGCGTATGTGGACTACGACCTTTGATTCCATGGAAATTTGGGCAGTGCTAGAGTCTCTTAAGCGGTGCCAAGTTGACCGCCGGTATATCAAGGTATCGAAGTATTTGTACAGTAGGGCCACGATGGCTATTCGAGTATGACTACCAAACTACGAAACCTATCCAACTGCAGAGAGGTGTAAGACAGGGTGACGTTATAACCTCAAAACTCTCTGCCGCAGCATTGGAACATATTTTCAAGCTACTGGACTGGAAATGATACGGTATTAACATCAATGGCAAGTACATCACTCACCTTCGATTTGCCAACAATATAGTCCTTATGGCAGAATCCCTGGAGGACCTAAGTCCTATGCTCGTTGACCTCAATAGTGCCTTCCAACGGATAGGTCTTAAGATGAACATGGACGAAATAAAGATTATGTTTATAGTCCATGTCACACCTATGCCCGTAGTTGTTGGGAGCACTAAGCTCCAAGTTGTTGTACGAATACGTTTACCTGGGACAAATAGTCCGACTAGGTAAGTTCAACTTCGACAGAGAGGTCAATCGACGGGTTCAACTCGGCTGGGCAGCGTTCGGGAAATTACGACGCACCTTGCCGTCAGGTATACCTCAATACCTGAAAACTAAGTTGTACAACCAGTGCGTATTGCCAGTGATGATCTATGGAACCGAGACGTCGTCCTTCACTGCTGGCCGTTTGAGGACGCTCAAAGTCGCTCAGCGAGCTATGGAGAGGGCTATGCTCGGAGTTTCTCTGCGTGATAAACTTAGAAATGAGGATATCCGCAGTAGAACCAGAGTGACCGACATACCCCAACGGATTAGCAAGCTGAAGTAGCAATGGGCCGGCCATATGGCTCGAAGAACCGATAACCGATGGGGCAAAAAGGTTCTCGAGTGGCAGCCTCGTACCGGTAGATCAACACGCTTAGCTTTGGAAAATCTAGTGGACTGTAGGCAAGCTGGGAAGGCCCTGCCGGAAAGAAACGGTCGTTTAACCAGGGTCTTAATAAGAGTAATATAATATAATAATAAGCCATGGATCAGGGTGGCAACGGGTGCTGTTACAGGACATGGCTTTCTATAGGTGTTACAGAGAGTCCTCTGCGCAGGGCATGTACGGGGGAGAAAAAAACGGCGACCCACGTGTTGCTGGCATGTCCGGAGGTCGTATATAACATAATGTTACGAGCTTGAGGTTCGTGACAATAAAAATTGCCGATAGAATTACCAAAATTAGCACTTTAATTCACTTTACACTAATTAAAACTTAAAAGACACTAATAATTAATCACACTGATTTCGCCTTACCTTATTTTGCTCCGAAGTTTTGCTTGTCTCACCAAATTCAATACTGTCTCGATCGCGTCTTCCAACGCCTTTAAATACACATTTCTCACAGAAACATCCAGAATATTCAAGTAAATACGGGCGCCAACCGACCAGGCGCAGAAAGTTCGAGTGTGGGGCTTCTAGAAAGTTTAATTCTTCTGTTCGATACTAGATGGCGCTGTTGGTCGAAAGTCAAGATTGACATTTTCTAGGAAGGCCTCCTCGCTCTGGTCCCCGACACTAGATGGCGCTAGTGCCGGGTACATGACGTCAACTTAGGCGCGCAACACTGCCCCCTCCTAAGATATGCTGGTCCCGAGCATTATCCCCATAATAACGCGCCAGACGATCCACATGGACGATCGTAGGAGTCACTCTTGTGCCTTTCTGTAATGGCTCCGCAATGTCAAGGGCTGTCCTATCTCATGGTGCACCAGCATTTTACAATTTCGATGCTCCTCTACAACGTGTCTGAGGTCTCCTCACAGCCGCACAACTTGTGCGACATGTACGTATGCGACACCAATCCTCGATATCGTCACGATAATGGACCCAGTAAAACTGTCATCGGATCTTCAGTAGATTTCGTTTAACTCCCAGATGGACTCCTAAACAACCATTATGGTGCAGCTGTAGAACATTCGGCACTTTATCTTTAGGGACAACCATTTTAAAACGACAGCTGTCTCCTCGACCATTGTCCCATTTACGGCACAGGACTCCTGAATCAGCAAGCTGTCCCATTGGGCTCAATAGCTTCTAGTGGTCGAACTCATCGCTGAGACGTCGCTCCACTTAGGCTTGGTATCACGGGCCTTCATCCATTCCAGAATTGGCTTGATGTCCGGATCTTCCTGCTGTGCATGTCGTAGGCTGTCCTTCCACTCGTTGCTGAGGTGGTCTGTCCTGAGCATCCTCACGTATACCACTTTCATACTCTCTTGCCTAGTACAATGTTTGCAATCTTCAGGACAAGGCCTTCTTGACAATGCATCTGCGTTGCCATGAGATTTCCCGCTGCTATGTCTGATAGTAAAGTCGTATTCCTGCTGCTGCTGGGCGGTGATGCTAGTCGCATTTCCCTTCTGAGATCGTTCACCTTCCCTTACTAGGGTTCACTTAGGGCTGCTGGATCGAAGATGACCCCTTTCCCCACAGTCATAGCACCTAGGGCTGTATCCTTTATTGTGGTCGTGAACCGTAACTGCTGCAACTTAATACATTTTCGTTTAATTGATTTTGAACGGTATATAACCCTAGCGTGAGGGGAACGATGATCCTGCTTCCGCCAGGTGATGCCGTCAGCTGCACTACCCTCTCGAAATCGATCTACTTCCCTTTCTACGGTTCGCTTAGGGCAGCTGGATCGAAGATGGCCTCTATCTCCACAGCCATAGCACCTAGGGCTGTATCCATTATTGCGGTCGCGAATTGCTGTAGCTGCTGCAACCTTCCTGACGCGATGGGAGCGAAGATCCTGCCGCACGGCTTCCACCTTCAGTGCATGGGCCAAGGCGTCCTTAAGCGTCTCGTGGTGCCCGAGCCTCACAGCAGCTCTGACTTCAAGGTCGCGGATGCCGTCGATGAATATCTTCACCAGGTTCAGACTGATAGGACAGACATTACAGACTGGTATGCTTTTTGAACCATCTTCTCCACCTCAAGGGCCCACTGCTGCAGGTTTTCATTGCTGCGTTGCACGCGATCTTTAAGAGACGCTTTGTTTATATTTTCTGATCTTTCCCAGGCTTTCGACTGTGTTCACCATGAGACATTAATCAGGAAGCTACATCATAACGGTGTAAAAAATCTATCGCTTAAACTTATTACGTCATATCTAAATAATATAATACAAGCAGTTATTATTAATGGAATCAATTCTTCTGGATTGTTAGTATCTATGGGTATTCCTCAGAGCTCAGTTCTTGGTCCCTTTCTGTTCTTAGTTTATAATAACTTACCCTATTTGGTAGGGAATAGCCAAGATATATTTTAATTTGCTGATGATACTTCGTTGACGTTCCGACTTAAAAGGTAATTATTGAAATATAGCAAAATGAATTACGCTCTATCAAAAGTAGTACGCTGGTTATATACCGTTCAAAATCAATTAAACGAAAATGTATTAAATTCACCACACTTAATGTTAAACATGTGAAAACTAGTATGCTCTTGATTGGGGAGGAGCTGGGCCTTGTTTAATCCACTGGTTTTCTCGGAATTACGGTTTACGCGAAGCTTCTATGAGGCCCTCATATATCTAAACTAGCTAGCAAACTTTATTCTGCAGCATATTCTGTAAAAAGATTAAAGGTCTTACATGTGTTGAAACATCTAGATTCGTTTATTTTTGTTATTTTTATAGCATGATGACATATAGAATCTTGATACAGGGTACTGCGACTAACATTAAAACTATCTTTGTTTTGCAGAAGAGAGCCATAAGAACAATTTAAAACCTAGGTCCGAAAGAATCTCTTAAAGAAAAATATAAAGAAATAAATGGATTAACTTTGACTTCCCAAGGAACAAGCACAAGTTAGTTATACCGGTTACTTGACTCCAAAGACAAACGAATTTTGTTATTTAGATTTACTTTTATTTATGTTCTCATGTAAGTGGCGTATAAAATGTCTTTATGAGAATAAATGTCTTTAAACCTAAACCTAGAGACTAAAATTATTTTATTTTAATGTTTGTTTCAGTGCTTTTATTGAAGATTAACTAAGCAAAAAAAAATGCTTTTGTAACATAAATCAAATTACTGGTCTGTATCATGACAATGACGACAGTAATGGTGATAATGGAGTACAAATTACTTGTGATTTACAAAAAAGAATACACGTGTACTTACAAAATCTTAGTCTTATGATACGATTCTATGATATTTATCCATAATAATGATCTACAGTTACCGCTTAGGACAATAAGATGACATAAGCATGTGATCTAACACAATGCCGTTTTTGTTCGGATTTGATATATTTTTTTAAAATACAAATTTTCTTTTTTTTATTTGTCAAATATTGCACACCTTATACCGCAAAGCGCTTAAGGTTGTGCATTACTCTCAACAAGTCTAGGCCAAGAAACTATTTGCTCCTAAACTACCTCTACAACAACTAATTTGTACATATACGTTAATATTATTAAATTTATTACAATAAAACACTTTAATCAATCTATCTAGATAGCGGTTAAATAAAAGATCGTGCCTAGCCATAGCTATATTCAATAACATTATTTATTTGGGGTTAATTAAAGAAAAATATCAAATGATTTTGGTAACTTGAAAATTAGGAAAATACTTCTAATGTGCTGTGTGCACGTTTGTCATCAAAAGGTGACACATCGTACTACAAGGAGTACCTTAATACGAATGAATACGTATAACATAACATACGTATAATATAAGTCGTTATTGCGCAAGTTAAACTAGTACTATACCGACATTTTAATTTCCTTCGTATGAACGCCTCTGCGGTCGAAAAGCATATCATGTATTTGTGCACTGTGGAACGTAATTAATGTTATTGCTCGATTTCCGCTCACCGAAACGTGATTTAGTTTAATACCATGCGAAACATGGCCGCTCCGATGGAACAATTTAATAGAGGAATCTAATTGTTCCGAAATTTATTTGATATTCAAAAATAGTTTTGCTAATTCGCATTACAAACCTTTCTACTAACGTAGACGACCTAAATATTTACTCACGTAAAGCTTTTTCTATAAAAAGGTAGCCGTGGTTGACTATGACATAGGAACGTCGACCTTACCTCAGTCCCCCCGTAATCATGGGTGGTGTATATTGCTTGACATGTCGTGAAAATGAAATAAGTTAACATACGCGACAAAATCTGTAATAAATAGTTTTATCTTAACATAGTGTTAAGTCGAGAGTACAAAGTTTACATGGAAAAATGTTTTTTTTTAATTCTTAATTTTAACATGGTGTATAAGTTAGTATTACAGCAATTTGAAACTAGATGTCGTTTAGTGTCGAATCAAAAGACGACAATATGGTTATATTACCGCCATGTAATATTTTGGTAGGTAATAAGTTAGGCGTCATTATCATCAGCATCATTACAGCCCTTCACAAGTCCACTGCTGAATATAGGCCTCCCCCAACAATGCCACAAAGCGCGTACCTGAGCCACCTGCGCCCATCGACTTCCTACGTGTCTTACCAGGCCGTCACTTTATCTATAGGAGGGTCGCCCTACACTACGTCTACACGTACGAGGCTAACACTCGAGAACCTTTTTTCTCTATCGGTTGTCGCTTCTTCGAGCTTTGGGACAGCCCATTGCCACTTTAGCTTACTAATCCGTTTGACTGTATTGGTTACTCTGGTGTTACTGCGGATATTCTCATTTTTAAGTGTATCATGCAGAGACACCCCGAGCGTAGCCCTCTCCATAGTGTTACAGAAACGATGCTGCCATATTCATTCTTTGCTTTTACAGTTGGCCCTTTCTGGCAGACACATCTCTAGCAAAGATTTTGAAGCCCTGGGTACAATCGATCGCTTTTTCAATACGAGCAGTATTAATGTTGCCTAAGTCCCGCCACATGCATGTGGAGATCTGTCTGTTCAGTTGCCTATATGGTGTCAAATCTGTTGTAGACTACAGATTCATTTCGCGTCTAACAGTCATAAGATTTAGAGTGTGATCTGAGAGTCTTGGTGTTCGTCTGCGGCGGGTCTTGTAAAAGTTAGCTTATCATTCATATCGTCCACTACCTTGCGATCTTCTAGACACTGAAAACGGTTTTGTAACTCGAGCTAAAGGGTTACGAACTTTGGATTAGAGCATGCGGGGGGGGGGGTGACTCTTTAGATGAGACCTATACAGCTTATGGCTAAGATTCAGTAAGTCTCTAACCATTCGGTGATCGCTGCCAGTTTTCAGCCTTCAGACATCACTAAACAGTGCCGTCTAGTCGTCATAATGAAGTCGGTCTCATTTTTTGTCGAACCGTCGGGGCTCGACCAGGTCCACTTTCTGTGTGGCCGCTTCTGGGAGAAAGAATTCATCACAAGGAGTCTTTTTTTCTCCATAAAGTCGACCAGCTGCAGCAGTTAGTCATTATCCAGTGATAAAACAAGCTATCGGGTTCGAGGATAACCGTGTCCTTCCCCTCTCTTAGGACCTCACATAATCCTATGATATCTTGTCTACCTCTTCTTTCAGCTCCAGGATCTACTCGTCAGACTTCAGAGTGCGTACGTTAAACGTTGCCGTGTCGAGTCGTCTTAGGTGGCAATAGAACCTCCACCAGAGATTCTTATCACCCCTTACCCTACCGTTACCATGGTTGCCACCGTAGCCAGGAATTGTGAGGTCACCGGGAACTGGGTGCCATTTATAAGTGTCGTTACTCATGAGGGGATTTTGGTAATAGTTGCCAATTGCAGCGTGTTGGCAATTGCAGTTTTTTATTTTACCATTGATTTTATTAGAAAGACGCTGCTGCCGATCTCCTGCCTCAGTTTCTCTCTTTCTCAGTTCACCTCTTACGACACCCTCGGGAGGATGTAGTGTAGTGGATATTCTTACACCGCCATTATACGGCATGAAATACTTTTATGAGGTGAATTACCACCTATAAACTGACTCCAAGGTGCAACAGAGAATTTCTCGACAGCAAATTAAATTAATTATAATTTTCATGAAATAGGTGTGTATGGGCTAATTAATTAATTTAATTAATTAGCCCATACACACCTATTTCATAAAACTATAACAGAATTTTTATCTTTATAAAATTTTACCTATTATTGGTGATACAACTAGCTTATTTAGGTTCATTCTTATCTGTTGTATGGGAACCAATTTTGTCTAGATGAATTCAGGAGTAAATTGTGAATTGCGATTATGCTATACGCAACGCCAAGTATTGCTCTTAACCAAAGGCTCGAATGGGCGGCGGTTAGACTTGTCCTAACTTTTTGACACTACCGGTAGGACTAGATTAACTGCTATTCTGCTCTCCCATCTGGTTAGCAGTTTGGCGAATAGCTCTGGGGTGAAATGCAGGTCTTGTTGATCCCCAGGGCAAGTCTGACGAGTTCTTTCTTCACGTGGTTGCCGTCTGTTATTTGGTCTGGTGCAATAGGAAACAGACAGAACAGAAACCTTCAGACGATCCTATTCTTCTTTTCTTTTATCCCACCCCCTTTTCCTATCCTAACCCAATCCAAGGTGTCACGCGTACCATGCCGATGGATGCGTGGCTGGAGGGAGTCCAGTCGCAAACGGTGCCTACCCGAGACCAGAGCGATTCGGGTAGTATTTTAGGCCTTCCCTAGGTATGCGGGGCTCTGCCGGGGATGACCGAGTATTTCCTAAGCTAATTGTGAGAACAAAATGGACGAAAAACGACATTTTGAAAAAGATAATGAAAATACTCCTCTAATGGAACTCGCTGTAGGTTTTTAAGATGCTCTTTTAGCCTCACCAACACCCTGCAACATTATGGGATGAGCCATTAAGTGGAGGGCACGTCTGCAGCCGAACCACAATCTGAAACAAACCACGGAGAGGAAAATAAAAAGTTCACTAGGCCTTATAAGCTTAGTGGGGCAACAAGGAAAAGGTACCGAAGGCTGATAGCAGCTGAGGTAGGAGCCGAAGAGGTCCTCTCTATCTGCCAGAAACTCGGGGACGAAAAGGCTCAAGCCACCCCCAGTTCAAAAGCGATAAAACGCAGTCGATCTGAGGAACATTCCCCCAAAGACCAGCCTAGGAAGTCTGTGAAGCTGGCAACGGGGGAGAAGAAACTCAGCTTCAGTGTCGTACTGGCTGTTTGTATTCATATTCGTGAAGCCTTCGATGACAATTGTGGCGTCAAAACCAAGACCTCAACACGACAAGTTCCTTGGTGGAGTACTAAGCTGAAAAAACTTAGGGAAAAAAAACAGGAAACTATTTAATGGGGCTAAGAATACCAAAGAGTGGGATAGTTCAGCCCCAAGTGAGTATAATCAAGAAATAAGGAAAGCCAAGAGAGCATCGTCGAGGAAGCTATGCGTGGAAGTTCAGTCTTTGCCTCGCAATACAAGACTACACAAAATGATATCGAAAGCTAAACCTAATAAGATCTGGCTTCTTAAAAATTCTGATGGTAACTTAACTTATATTGAAACAGAAATATTGCAGTTACTAGCGTCAACCCATTACCCAGGATCACATAAAACTTTTGCCTTGAATTCTTTTAGATTCCTACGAATGCCTCGTAATGCGGACTGGTGTAGGGCAGCAAAGATAATAAGACCAAACCTGGTGCAGTGGGCTGTTGACCCATTAAAACCTTTTAAAACAAGCAAGGAGGATGGAATATTTCCCATACAACTACAGAGGGGTATCGATATTCTTCTTTCCTATCCGGCGGAAATTTTTAGAGCAAGATTTGTATGGGGATATATTCCAGAACGATGGACAATTGTCAAAGTTCTATTTGTACCTAAGACCGATAGAAAGGACTACGCTTTACCAAAGTCTTTTAGACCTCTAAGCCTATCTTCCTTTCTTCTTATGACATTGGAAAAGGTCATAGATAGATATATAAGGGATACAGGTCTAGCTACGAGGCCCATACATTACAACCAGCATGCTTACCGTAGAGGCAAATATACAAATACAGCTCTGATCAGTGTTATTTACAGGGTCGAAAAAGTGGTTACATCAATTATAAACATTACACATCAACTATAATAAACAAAAACAAAAATAGGAAACAAAACAAAAATAGGAAACAAAACAACAATTTGACGGTAAAACAATTTAAAAATCGTTTCTCATATTGTACGAGTATGTTGCGGCGCGTCATACACACGGACCTAACTCAGCTTATGTTGTCGCCAGAGCAACAGCGCTGGTTTTCAGTGGGCCCGAAGGGACGTACGGACGTACGCGCGTGACACATAATAATATTTTAAAACCAATTATATAATAAATTATTGATTTCAAACCGAAGGTATGTACATGTGCTTATTATACATGCACTTTATTTTTATTTTCAAGAATTTTGTGTTAACAGTATGTTCTTAACTTTATTAATTAATATGGTATATTATTTCAAAAAGTTATTATTTCGTTGTATTCGTTTTCTTATATTAATAAACGTATATTTTAACACTTATTTCTAAAACTTATACATAAATTACATAATTTATTAATTGACGACACTAAATTACACTTTTTTTTAGCCTGCAATCAGTGGACCTATCCGAACAGTATCCAATTCAAGGTTATATTATCATCACTTCACTTTATTAGTTGCGACCTTGACCGCTTGTGCTATGTGCCGGTACCCATTTTGGTGAGTAAAAAGCAGAGAAGGATAAAGAAATAACTCCTTTTACGACTTTTTATATATTAAGGGCGCGACAGTAGCCCCAAATCACCGCTGATAGGGCTGACGTCTAAAAATGTTGACCCCACAACCATCAGATAGGTAAAGTTGATGCTTTCAAACAGAAAGGCAATAATAGCGCTGTTTCAAACTTCGATTGAGGTTGCAACTACAAAAGGCTGCCCACAAGGAGGTGTTTTGTCACCCCTTCTTTGGACTCTTGTGGTTGATTGATTGGTTGATGATTGACAAGTTGGCAGACCTATGCATTGACACACTGGGTTATGCCGATGACCTTGTGATTATTGCAAGGGGCTGTTGCCAAAGTACTTCATCGTCAATCGTACAAAGAGCCCCAAACACCGTAAATAACTGGTGTAGGGATAACTGTTTACCAGTTGATGCTGATAAAACTATTATAATACCCTTTACCATAAAGAGAAGGTTGGACAAATTAGTCACACCAAAACTCAATGGTATAGAAGCACCATTTTCCACTTAAGTTAGGTACTTACACGTAACAATGGACCAAAAACTAACGTGAAACTCTCACTTTAGCAACTTATGCCATAGGGCAAAAATTGCTTAAGGTACGTGCAGGCTATTGGTCGGGAACAACTAGGGCTTGCGTCCCAGTATGGTCCTATGGCTGTACAGTAGCTTAGTGAGTCCGATCCTCACCTACGCCTCCACTGTCTGGTGCAACAAGTCCAACCAAAAGACGACTGCGGATAGACTAAATAGTATACAAATGACTGCCTGCTTAATGGCAACTGGAGTTATGTGATCATCGATTAGAGCCGCTCCTAATGCATTTCTATGCCTTGCTTTTCTGCCACTTGATCTTTATCTAGTCAAGGAGGCGAAGGCTAGTTTTAATGGGATTAACGCTCAGGGCGGTCTGAGCTTGCTCTCCTACAGATTGAGGTCCATGCTCGACTCAATTAAGGAAACACCGGTATTATGCATGATCTCAGATATTATGTGCGTCCACAGTGGAACTACCTTCCAGAGAAAACTGCCTGAATGGCCAGGTTATCGTGAGGTTGGTAGCCTCATATAGTATCCCGATGCGTCTAAAATGGACGTTGACGTAGGCTTTGGAATTTAAAGGGAAAGTCCCAAATTCAAACTTAGTATGAATTTGGGTAGATTCACCTCTTGCCTTGCATTGCTCTGCCTCGAATATTCCAGGCAGAAATTTTCGCCATACTTTAGTGTGCGGAAATCAATATCCAAAAACACTACTTCAACCATATAATTTACACAAACTCTGATAGTTAAGCAGCACTGCTAGCGATGAGGTCAAACTTAGTGAACTTGAAGCTAGTTGGAGACTGCGTGAATCGTTTAAACGCCCTGGGATGTAATAACAGGGTTGTCTTAAGACGGGTTCCTGGTCACGCGGGTATTGTAGGCAATGAATTTGCCGACAAACTTGCACGACAAGGCTCAAAGAGTACCCGATTTGGACCTGAGCCATTTTGTGGAATCTCAAGAAGCCTAGCTCGATTGACCCTCGAAACTCTTTATCACAATAAATCAATTAAGATCTGGCCTGACATAACAGACTTAAACATTCTAAAACCTTAATCTGGGCTTTTGATCGTGAATTCGCTTAAGTAAAAATAAATTTCGCATTCTGGCAAGAGCCCTAACTGGATTGTTGTCTTAAAAAACACATGTCCATCCTGGGACTAAGTAACTCAAGGATGGGTCAAAACACCTTTACACATCCTAACTGATTGCGGACCCTTACACTCATTTGGGAAACTATGTACTCCACCCAGAAGAAGTGAAATTGCTCATCATCATCATCATTACATCCCTTCACAAGTCCACTGCTAAACATAGGCCCCCCCAAGGTATGCCACAAAGCACGGTCATGAGCCACCTGCATCCATCGACTTCCTGCATGTCTTACCAGGTCATCACTCCATCTAGTGAGGGGTCGCCCTACACTTCGTCTACCGGTACGAGGCTGCCACTCGAGAACCTTTTTTCCCCATCGGTTATCGGTTCTTCGAGCTATATGGCCAGCCCACTGCCACTTCAGCTTGTTAATCCGTTGGGCTATGTCGGTCACTCTGGTTCTACTGTGGATATCCTCATTTCTAAGTTTATCACGTAGAGAAACTCCGAGCCTAGCCCTTTCCATAGCTCGCTGAGTGACTTTGAGCGTCCTCACACTGCCAGCAGTGAAGACTCACGTTCCATATGTCATCACTGGCAACACGTACTAGTTGTAAAACTTAGTTTTCAGGTTTTGAGGTATAACTGACGAGAAGATGTGTCGTAATTTTCCGAAGGCTGCCCAGCCGAGTTGAATCCGTCGATTGACCTCTCGGTCGAAGTTGAACTTACCTAGTCGGACTATTTGTCCCAGGTAAACGTACTCATCAACAACTTCGAGCTTAGTGCTCCCAATAACTACCGATATAGGTGTGACATGGACATTAAACATGATCTTTGTTTTGTCCATGTTAATCTTAAGACCTATCCGTTGGGAGGCACTATTGAGGTCATTGAGCATAGTGCTTATGTCCTCCAGTGATTCGGCCATAATGACTATATCGTCGGCAAATCTTGAACGTAAAATACTTTCCATTGATGTTAATACCGGTATCCTTTCTAGTCCAGTAGCTTGAAAACGTCTTCCAATGCAGCGGTGAAGAGTTTCGGGGTAATAACGTCACCCTGTCTTACACCTCTCTGCAGTTGAATAGGTTTCGTACTCTGGTTCCATACTCGGATAGCAATCGTAGCCCTACTGTACAAACACTTCAGCACTTCGATACACCGACAGTCAACTTGGCACCGCTGAAGAAACTGTAGCACCGCCCAAATTTCGACGGAATCAAAGGCTTTCTCATAGTCCACATACGCCAGACAAAGTGGCAGATTGTACTCTTCGGACTTCTGTACAATTTGCCGAAGGGTAAGTATGTGGTCTATGGTACTAAAGCCTTTTCGGAAACCATCTTGTTCGGGAGGCTGCAAGTCGTCGAGTTGTCAAGTGCGAGACGATTCGCAATGACTCTCGAAAACAGCACGTAGACGCGTCTCAGAAAGGATATCGGTCTGTAGTTCTTCAAGAGGGCGTTGTCATTTTTCTTAAAGAACAAGACCACCGCACTTCTGCTTCACGCCTCCAGAGTAGTACCACCATGGAGGACGAAATTAAAGAGCCTGTGAAGGACTTCAAGTACCATTCTAATCTCGTTCAAACTGACGTCCGGGATATCATCGGAATAGTGTCGGATAAGACTTGCACTTGGATCGTGACTCACACTTGCGTGTGGCTCCAACGATGATGTGTACAGCCGCCCATAGAACCTCTCAATCTCACTCAGAATCTCAATTGTCCCGGAAACGATGCTGCCACACTCAGTCTTCAGCTTTGACAGTTGGCTCTTACTGGCAGACTTTGGAGCCCTGGTTCCGCTCAATTGCTTCTTCAATACGAGCAGTATTAAAGTTGCGTGTCTCGCCGCATGCATTTGGCTATCTGCTTGTTCAATTGCCTGTATGCTGTCAAATCTGTTGACGATTGCAGCCTCATCTCCCGTCTAACAGCCATGAGATTAAGAGTGTGATCGGAGAGTTTTTGTGTTCTTCTGCGGCGGGTCTTGCAGAACTTAGCTCTGAACGCGTGGACATTTTCCACTAGCTTGTCATTCATACCATCCACTGCACTGCAATGTTCTAGGCACTGAAAGTGGTTACGTAACTCGAGCTGAAAAGTTTCAGGATTCTGGATTAGAGCACGAGGGGGACGTAGCGTTGACTTCAATAGACGAGACCTCTCCAACTTAACGTTTAGGTTCAGTGTGCCTCTAACTATTCAGTGATCGCTGCCAGTTTTCACCCTTGCGATCACTGAGACATCACTGAACAGTTGGCGTCTGGTCGTCATAATGAAGTCAATCTCATTTTTTGTCGAACTGTCGGGGCTCGACCAGGTCCGCTTCCTGTGGGGCCGCTTCTGGAAGAAAGATTTCATAATAAAGAGTCCCTCTTTCTCCATAAAGTCGGCCAGCTGCTGGCCCCTACGGTTCCGTTGCCCTACTCCAAATTTCCCTAACTTCAGCTCATCGCTATCTCTTGTGCCTAGTTTTGCGTAGAAGTCTCCCATCAACACCGTGTAGTGGGTTTTAGAATGCAAGGCTCTAGAAATATCCTCATACATTTCCTCCTATCCTCATCGAGATGTGCCGAGGTTGGTGCGTAAGCCTGTATGACCTTCAGCGAATACCGTTTGGTGATTTTGAGTATCAGGTACGCGACCCTCGTCGACAGACCCCCAATCTTTACAACGTTATTGACGAGAGACTTGTGGACGATAAATCCGACACCTCCTTGGCACAGATGGTCGCCCTCCCGGTGATAGAACAAGTTGCAAGACTCAAGGATTACCGTGTCCTCCCCCTCTCTTCGAACCTCGGATAACCCAATAATCCCTTCTCTTCTTCCAGCTCCAGTATCTTCTCCTCAGTCCTCAGGGTGCGTGCGTTATATGTTGCCGGGTCGAGTCGTGATAGGTGGCAACCGAACCTTCATCGGAGATTCTTAGCGTCCTCTCCCCCACCGTTACCATGGTCGCCACCGTAGACAGGAATAGCGGGGCCGCCAGGGACTGGGGGCCATATGTTTGCGTCGTTACTCATGGGGGGATATTTGCCATGATTGCCACGCTTGGTGAGCGGGTTGGCAACCGCAGTTTTTTATTACATAAATACATACGTATACATAAACACTCACGCCTGTCACTCACAGGAGTAGGCAGAGACTACAGACTTCCATTTGGCACGATCCTGAAACACCTCTCTCGTCTCCTTTACATACATTAAATTAAATTTAAAATTAAAAATTTCCTTTATTTCCAAAAATCCTATTACAAATATTTGTCGAGTCTTCCCTTTAAGTAGTCAGAGACACTTGTGTTGGGAATAACTCGCTACTTCCCTTACGGTTGGCTAAATAAGATAAAATAGGTAGGTATATTATATCTAAAAGGTTAGTTTAGGATGGTATGGTTTACATTTTTTTTTACATTGAAATATAACATTTTTGATATAATTCAAATTTAAATTTAAATTGCGGCTCTAGTGGCAATGAACTATTTTCATGTAAGCATGTATGGTAGTAGTTAAGATGTGTGTGCGTGTGTGTGTGTGTGTGTGTGTGCGTGTGTGTGTGTGTGTGTGTGTGTGTGTGTGTGTGTGTGTGTGTGTGTGTGTGCGTGTGTGTGTGTGTGTGTGTGTGTGTGTGTGTGTGTGTGTGTGTGTGTGTGTGTGTGTGTGTGTGTGTGTGTGTGTGTGGTATGCCTTTTTTTTTACATGGGGAAATGCCTACGCATACCCGCCTCGCGGGGGCAAGGACGAGTTATGTCGGACTCGCACCGACTAAAACCCCATGGCGTTCCACCTTCGTCGCATATTGGCAGGGCTACGGGAACGCTTTCGCACACTTCCGCGGCCCTACCAGCGACTGCCGCCCCATGGCAGCACCTCCTCAGGAGAGGAATACTCCTCCCCGTTCTCCTTCCCTAGTAAGGCGCACCAGAACACATGGCACGCCTTCCTCCACGGCCTTCAATTACATCTGCGCAACAGACGCCCCCGCGTCCGATGCACGAAGGCCATGGGGCCATGAAAAACGAGCACTTAGAAGTACTAGCCTTCCCGACCCCAGCGGCGGATCTGGTCTATGGCTCCGCCGCCAACCAAGATTCGGCTGCGGAGGATAGGGAGAGCGGCGCCTCGCAATACCGACAATCCTCTCCCCCCGCAGCCCCATCACCACCGCATCAACGGTGCGGCCACGTTTGAGTCGCGGAGGATAGGGCGAGTGGCGCATCGCCATACCAACACTCCTCTTCCTCCGCGACTCCACCTCGGCTGCAGCGGTAGAGGGTGCGGAGTCCCCACTCGCTGCAGTCCACCAGCACACATCCGAAGTGGGCTCCCCAAGCCCACTCGAAGTGGCCACCTCAGGCCGGCCCTTCACCTCGGGCCAGCCATGTGGGTTCCTCTTTGTTCACCGTGGGAGACAAAGCCACGGCTACTAAGCCCCCCCCCCGCCACGACAGGGCGGGAACCCGTTCGGGGGGGTACATGTATGCCCTACGGATAAGGTTCCTTGGGATCGGTATGAACATTCCGCATACAGGAACCAGCATTAATTGAACCAAACATTTTAACAAATTCTTATGAAAAGGTTTTCAACATCTTCATAGCTAAGTGAATCCAACCATTCTTTTACAGTTTTCCTGCAAGTGTAAGATAACATAGGGTATATTTTAAGTATACGGTTTACTTTGTTGTATATATAAGCAAACTGCCTACTATATTGTCTTCTAGCGAACTGTTATACGGGACCTCGTAATTTAGGTTTTAAAAAAAACACTTTTATTTCATAATAAGAAATAGTAATATTAAAAAAATATAAAATTAAGAAAATGATAAATGTTACAATATTTAATTGGCCCGGAGTCGAAACTGGCAGACACGCAAGGATACAGAGAGAGATGTTAGGGATTCAGCGGCCGGGCAGAGACTGACTGCAAACCGGGAGCGGGAAGCAGAGTTGCCTTTAAGTGATGTTATGAGTAATTAGTGGAAATCTATGTAATCAATAATTATCCAAGACTAAGGGTTTTCCCTAGCATTGGGGAATCGTAACAGCCCCCCGACTTAGAGTAAACTACACCCTTAAAAGTGGAGTTTATGTAAATGAAGTGTGAATTAGCAGATTCGAAGAGAGGGTCCCGTGTTAACGTTTGAGGGGTTAATGTCATCTAATTCAGTGTCAATATTTTCAGGAGTTTTATTTGTTCTAGATTTCATTATTTTCTTGTGTATGCCAGTTTCATACATCTTATAAACGATAAAGCAAATAATAAAAATTACAATTACAATTGTGATACCTGAATAATATTTTTGATACAGAACAATATGCGGTTTTTCAATTATACTGTTAAGGCTTTTCAGTATTTCAGGATCATCATAAGCTAAGGAATCTAAATTAACATTCTTAAGATTAACTACAGGTAGATTTGATACAATATTATTATACGCTACAATATTACAACAGGAATCATTTAAGATATTAAAATTAGGTACAATGGTTTTCAGTTGAATTTCATGATTTTCGTGTGGTGTTAAACGGGTGTCCTTACAGTAGGCGATACATTCAGGAGGTAAGTACAATATACCGTTTCCACTAAATTCAATTTCAGTAATTTGGGAGTTATTACATTCAATACTTATTTTAGTTTTTTCAGACATTACAAATAACCATCTATTATAACGTAGTGGCTGCCAGATGCTTACATGACCATGAATGAATTTGGTTTCACAAATCGAAGGGATTGAGGTGAGTACTTTTGTAATAATTTCGGTTTCACAGGAAGGCGTTGCGGAAGAGGAATATAGTATTGGTGTTTGACAAAGGTAATGATCATTTTTGATTACTTTACAATAGTCCAGATTGTCTAACTTACAATACATTGATCTATCTCTGCTTATACCAATATATTTAGAGGATGGGATGATGGTCGAATACGATTCAGGGTTATTTTTATCATGAGGGACTAGTGACGGTAAGTTGTGATATATGTTTAAGTGTATAGGATTAATGAGAGGGATTTTTACTGCAAACACTATTTTTTCTTTATTGAAGTAACTAGAAATCTCTGATATGTTTAAAATAATGTGCATGTTGTCGAGATTTAAAGGAATTGGAAACTGTTTGGATTCGGGTAAAAATCTGTAGTTTTCGACTAATTCGGTGTACAATTCTTTAGGTGTTAGGATAGTGGGATATAGGATATTATATTTACTAAACATGATAGCGTTAATTATGTCCTCAACTTTAAAGGACAAGGCTAGGAGGCTATTTTCTATCATGGAAGTTAATTCCAGCATGCGAGACCTAATACCTAGTTCCTTTGAGACGTAAGTCAGGTTTAGAATGTCTTGTGACAATCCATCAATTGCATTTTTCAGATGGTTTTCATTTAGCTTAATTCTGTACAGAGTTTCATTAAAAGATCTAAGCGAAGAAGTAGTGACTAATATATTTTCCTTCATCAGGAGGGCTAGCTTCTTTTGGTCTGTTTCTATCTCTGCGATGGCATTGTCGTATCGGATGGCGTCGTCTTCATCCATTGTGCCGAATAACTTTTTTGATACAGCGCCTACGAATCCTAGAAGTGCAGACCTTTTGGTCTGGCGAGACGTAAGATGAAAGATGGCTTCGTTATCATGGGTTATATCATTATAACGGGTGTTCAGCGGTTCAAAGAGATTAGTGCATTCTAAGCGATCAAAGACTTTGCCATCATTACATACTTGTTTGGATTTATCGAGGACAAGACGCAGATTTAGAATATGTGGATTAATAAAGGATACATCGTATGGGATAACTACACTAAGATAACTATCAACTAAACTTAAGGAACCTAAGGGGTCGAAGTAGATACCAGGACTGTTCGTTAAGGACGTAATGAACTCTTGCCCCAGCGCGGAATAACTGTAATAGAATATGATTTAAGATTAATAATATGTGTATAACTAGGGCTACGTTTCAGATCTAGAAGCTAGTTTAACTTCGTCATAGTGATGTGTCACATGACGTCTATTTATGAGTAATGTCAAGGTGTTTCTGCCATTGATTTTTATGACTTTATACGGTCCTTTCCAAATAGGCGAGAGGGCTTTACGCAGACGCACATGATTTTTGAGATAAACGTAATCTCCGACTTTGTACTGAACAGGCCGTGAACGGGTGTCGTAATATTGTTTAGATCTCTCCTTAGATCTTTGTATGTTTTCTAAGGCTTTTTCGCGTGAAAGTTTTAGACGATGATGTAAGGATTTGAGATATTCCGGATAAGTAAGATCAGCTTGTAATTCGTAGACGGAGTCCGGGATGAAAGGCTTCTGACCGAAAAGGAGCTCGTATGGTGTGAAGTTAGTAGTGGAATGGGTTGAAGTGTTGTATGCTAACATAGCGGTGTATACGTACTTATGCCAATCGGAATGATTTTCATTAACATAGGACTTAAGGTATTCCTTAAGCGTGGAGTGGCTGCGTTCAAGTGCACCTTGAGTTTGGGGATGGTATGGGGAAGACCAGATTTGTTTAATTTTCAGGAAGTTGCAGGTTCTTTTGAATAATTCTGCGGTGAAGTTTGTGCCTTGGTCGGTTAAAATAGACTTTGGGATGCCGAAAACGGAAATAAAGTGCACTAGACATTCACATGTCTCTTCTGCAGTTGCATTAGCGATAGGATAAGCGAGGGAATATTTGGTGAGGTCGTCCTGTAGCGTGACAATAAATTTAAGTTTATTAAGACCAGCTTCTGGAAGTGGACCTACAAGATCGAGGCTGACACGTTCAAATGGCTTGGTAGAGGTTGTAGTTATTTGCATAGGTGATTTATTAATTTGTCTTAGGGCTTTGTTACTTTGGCATAGGGAGCAATTCTTTACATAAGTTTCGATATCAGTTCGCATATTTTTCCAGAAATACCTCTCTTTTACTCGGTTATACATTCGCGCGGATCCCAAATGTCCGGCAATTGGAATGTCGTGGTTTTCGCGGAGTATTTTAGGTATCTCGGAGGGTGTAGGGTAAATTATAGTGTTGTGATAAATATGTACTGATATTTGAGTATTGTTAAAGATATAGCAGAACATGTTGTATATTTTCGTCCAGATGTATCTGTCGAAAGGATTTTGGAAATCGGTAATGGCTAAATTTAGGTTGGAATCAGTGGAATTACGTAATATTTCGCATCGAAGATTTAGTAGGCTTTTATAAATGTCTTCATAAGAGCTATTATGAAAATGGTATACTTTGGTGAACAGGAGATATATAGTTTTTCCCTTGTGATCAAATGAGATGAAGGAGTAAAGAGTTCTTTCCCTATCTAAGAGTTCTTGAGAGTTTTCTAGGTTGCTTAGGATTTCTTCTACATGAGGGTTGGAGTCGTCGAGGTCGATGGAGGTAGGTATGACAATGATTTTGCAGTTAGTTTTCAGGATGCTTTCGTTATGTTCAAGAATGTTAGCGTTACTAATAAAGTTTTTGTTACTCATGGTTTTTAGGAATTTGCTATAATTATCGTCGCGAGAAGGATTTGGTGTGAGATCTTGTGATTTGTTGGATGTGGTAGGTGTAGGAGGGTCGTCGATTCCTGGTAATGAATCGTCGTTTTCTAAGAGGTCTACAGAAGGTAGTCTATCGTCAAGGTCTAAGGAATCAGTGGGTAGTTGGATATCAAGATCGTCGAGAGTCAGAGGGCTGAATTGAGGTGTGGAGTTATCTTCATTTTGATTAGAAGTGGATGGGATAGGATCAGAGTCTGATGGTTGAATTTGGTTTACAAGATATCGGGATAGGGCGTCAGCAGCGGCATTGAGTTTTCCCTTTTGATATTCGATTTCGTATTCATATTCCATTAGTTTTAAGCGCCATCTTTGTAATTTGCTACTAGGATCTTTATGATTGAACAACCACTTTAGTGGTCTATGGTCAGTAATGATTTTGAATTTTCGTCCATAGAGATATGGGCGGAAGGTTTTACAGCCGAATAAAATAGCAAGGAGTTCTTTTTCGGTGGTGTTGTAGTTACATTCGCTTTTGTTTAGGGTTCGAGAGGCAAAAGCTATTGGCCTATCCTTGCCTATTGGACCTTGACTGAGTACAGCGCCGATAGCATAATTTGAGGCATCACACGTTAAGATGAAAGGGATGGAGAAATCTGGATAAACGAGGATGGGAGCAGAGGTAAGTTTGTGTTTCAATTCGTCGAAGGCGACTTGTTGTTGGTTTTCCCATAGGAAGGGGACATCCTTTTTTAGGAGTTGGGTTAAGGGTTTAGCAATTTTAGAGAAATTAGCAATGAAACGGCGATAATAGGATACAAGACCGAGGAATGACTTAATGTCCTTTGGGGACTTGGGAGTAGGAAATTGAGTTACTGCTTTAACTTTTTCAGGGTTAGGTTTTACACCATCTTTAGTAATTTGATGGCCAAGATATGCGACTTCACGTCGGAGAAACTCGCACTTGTCAGGTTGGAGTTTTAAATTGTAGTTTCGAAGCCGTTGGAATACTGACGAAAGGTTATCGATGTGAGAGTTCAAGTCATGAGAATATATGACGATGTCGTCAAGGTAGACAAAACACCGTATGCCTTGGAGGCCAGTGAGAGCGGTGTTCATCAGTCGCTGGAAAGTGGCAGGAGCGTTTTTTAAGCCAAACGGCATCCTGGTGAATTGGTAGTGTCCTTGTGGTACACTAAAAGCTGTTTTAGGAGCGTCTTCCTCATTGATTAAAATTTGGTGAAATCCTGACGCAAGATCAAGGGTTGAGAAGTATTTGCTCTGTCCTAGCTGATCTAAAATTTCGGATATCTGTGGTATGGGATAGCTGTCACCAACAGTGATGTCATTTAGTTTCCGATAGTCGATAACTATACGCCATTTTTGTTGTCCGGATGCATCGATCTTCTTTGGGACAATCCAGATTGGTGAAGACCATGGAGACTCTGAATGTTTTATGATTCCCTGGTCGAGCATTTGGTCAATTTGTTTTTGAACTTCTTGTTTATGTACTTCTGGGAACCGATAAGATTTTACGTTTATGGGGTTTTGATCACTAGTTTTTATGTTATGTTTTAGAGCATTCGTGTGGGAAAGTTTATCGCCAGGAATAAAGAATATATCCGAATATTCAGAGCAAACATCGTGAAGGGCGTTTGCCTCTTCAGAATTGAGGTGGGAGATTCTAAGTAAGTTTAATACTTCCTGTGTTCGAAGATAGGAATCTGTGTTTTTTAAATGACAAACTGTGTGAGTGTTTACTGGGTCGAGAGGTTGGGTTAAAGAATTTAAGGGAATTAGTGTAATATCGAGATTTGATTGAAGGGTTATAGGAGTTTCAGAGGTATTAATTACTGATAAATTAATTCTTTTATTTTCTTTGACCGCGACTGCGCAATTAGCGATAAGCAAATCTTTATGATAGTATTGATCTAGTACAAGTCCTTCTTTTACTTCAGGGTTGGAAACAGAGCATTCTATGACGGTTTCGGATTTGGGAGGAATTACATAAGTAGGTTCATTAAAATATAATTTTATTTCATTTTTGCCTATTTTCAAAATTTCACGAGTGTAGTCGATTGTGCAGCCGAAAGCGATTAGCATATCGGTGCCAACTATACCATCATAAGGTAAGTTTATTTGAGGTATTATATGGAATCTGTGTGTGATGCAATTTTTGTCGTTTATTTTTATCTCAAGTGGGAAATGGCCCATTGTAGGTGAAGCTTGATCGATAGGGTCGATACCTTTTAGAAAAATTATTTCCGTTGCGATGACGACTGGTTTTTGTATAGAGGATCGTTTTAGTAGGCTAACAGTTGCACCGGAGTCTATAAGGAGAGATAGGGTTGTGTCTGAAACCGAGGAATGCACGAGGATATGGGGTAAGCGTTTCTTTAATGGACCTATATTAATTTCGTAAATTCTGGTTTCAGGAATAGGATGAGGACCAGTTGAGTCTGAGGTGGATTTAGCAAGTACGGAATGATCTATCTTACGTTTGATGAGGTCGGTGGATACGGAGGATACAGCGGTGCGACTAGGTTGCAAGTCCTTATTGTTAGCGAGTGCAGAGGATACAGCGGGAATAGAGGATACGGTGGGTGCAAAGGATATGGTGGATGCAGAGGATACAGTGGGAGCAGAGGATACAGCGGATGCAGAGGGTACAGCGGATGCAGAGGATACGGCGGATGCATAGCTACGATTTATTCGCGAATCCCTATTACTAGGGGATACAGAGGATGCAGAGGATACAGTGGATACAGTGTCGCGTTTATTTCGCGAGTCCCTATTATAAGGGGATGCAGAGGATACAGTGGATACAGTGTTGCGTTCATTTCGCATGTCCCTGTCGTAAGGGGATACAGAGGATACAGTGGATACAGCGTTGCGATTATTTCGCGTGTCCCTGTCGTAAGGGGATACAGAGGATACAGTGGATACAGCGTTGCGATTATTTCGCGTGTCCCTGTCGTAAGGGGATACAGAGGATACAGTGGATACAGTGTTGCGATTATTTCGCGTGTCCCTGTCGTAAGGGGATACAGAGGATACAGTGGATGTAGTATTGGTGCCTTTGATATGGTAACGTTTTGGAAATCGATGTTTGGGTCTCACGAGACACCACCGTGAGCCCGCTATGCGTTTAAATCATCGTTTGATTTATCCTGATTTTCTGTATATTCACTGTTTTCATTAACATTTACCGCGTGGATTTGAGTTTGATTATTTTGATAACGCCTTGGAGATAGTCCGCGATTACTTTGGTTTCTAAAGCGGTTATTATTAAATTCACGTTTCCTACATTCCTCAATAGTGTGGCCCACGTTTTTACAGTAACGGCACACGGGAGGCCCTGAAGTAGACGGCCTTTGACTGTTAGCATTATTTGAATAGCCTCGCTGTGTTGGATTTCGAGCTTGCTGGGATTGACGTGGAGGCCAACGTCCTTGACTATGTGAACCGGTGTGGATTGCTGAAGGATTACGTTTAAAGGAGGTTTGCAATATTTTTTCTTCAGATACAGCGAAGCCAATGGCTTCATTTAGAGTTTCAGGATCACGGCATCTGACTACCGTTGACAATCGAGGATTTAAGCCACTTACAAATGTATGCAATGCTAGGTCTTGCATTGCAGCGACACGGCCAGTCAGTTCACCTTTCTTTTTCGTTGGTATGGAGATGTTAATTTCTGTTAATAGTTTTGATAAGCAAGTTTCTACGCGTAGTGCGAACTGATTGACTGTTTCACCATTAATTTGACAACAATCTTGGAGATCTGAGAGTAGTGCAGCATAGTGTTTTTTTTCGCCAAATTGATTTTTGAGAAACTCTTCTAACTGTTGCCAGTTCTCGAACTCTTTGATGGAGCACGCACTTTCAGCACGGCCTTCGAGTTGGCTTAGAATAAATTTTAATATTATGTCTTGTTGAGACGGTGACGCAAGACTTATTGCATTTCTGCAATTGTTTAAAAATGCATTCAATTTTTCGCGACTTCCATCGAATTTATTAATAAATTTGCTTAAAAAGTTCATGTCGATTTCTTTTACTTCCTTAGACATGGCAATAGGCTCGTCTTTGGGCATAGCAAGTTAGTCAAAACAGCGATAACGCGTGGGGTACGGAGTTGCGATAAGAATGGAATGTTGCACTATTCTCGGTACTGAGCGATAAAGAAATAATACAATGAACAAAGAATGATTAATTAAATGTTACTAAGATTAATATGTACTTTGAAACTCTTTAACACTTTGAATTAGATTAAAATTATGCGATGAAATTTTATAGTTAAATCACTGACACTTTTCACAACACGGATAGCTTCGATGTAGGATTAATTAATGTACTTACAGGAATACTGCAATTACGACGGCAACACGAAACATTTCGTAGTCAGGCGAGATCACCCAAGGTGAGTGATAGGTCTTCGGTGTATGCCCAACAAGGCACGTGAGGGTCTGGTAAGACCAGCAGGATACAGCGGTGTTTGCACAGGGATGCAGGATACGGCGACACGTAGATGAGATTGGAATTATGTGCTTTTCACTGACACAATCACACGTAGAAATGAATTTATTTAATATATTTTCACAGAAATGAGGCGTTCCGAGGATTTACTTATTTCTTAAAAAAAATCCCTTAAGCTGCCACCAATGTTATACGGGACCTCGTAATTTAGGTTTTAAAAAAAACACTTTTATTTCATAATAAGAAATAGTAATATTAAAAAAATATAAAATTAAGAAAATGATAAATGTTACAATATTTAATTGGCCCGGAGTCGAAACTGGCAGACACGCAAGGATACAGAGAGAGATGTTAGGGATTCAGCGGCCGGGCAGAGACTGACTGCCCACCGGGAGCGGGAAGCAGAGTTGCCTTTAAGTGATGTCATGAGTAATTAGTGGAAATCTATGTAATCAATAATTATCCAAGACTAAGGGTTTTCCCTAGCATTGGGGAATCGTAACAGAACGCAGTACGTGCGGCAGTGACGGGTGCAACGACATCCTTCTTTCTTTTATGACTCAGGTCGACATAAGGTAGAGATTTGTGGCACGTTAAGATGAGATTCAGAATATAGAGTTTTCGGACTGTGAGTAGGCCACTCATTCTATATAGTTTATCAGTGGGAAAACGATAAGGTTTGGAGTAGATGACTTGATAAGTGATCTCTGAGCTCTTTCGAGTGCAAGGAAGTGAGTTTTGTCTGCTCCTCCCCAAATCGAGATACAGTAGGTGAGCACCGATTGGGCCAGGGCCACGTAGATTCGGTTTTTAAGTTTGTTACACATGACCTGCCGTAGCGATTTGAATACCCATATGAGTTTCCTAGTGCGGTTTGTTAAAAGCTCCAAATGTGAGTGCCAGCTAAGTCGTTGGTCCAGCATTATACCTAGGTATTTAGTTTGGCTAACTTTTTCAAAAATAGGACAGTCGCAAATCAGGTTACCAGGGTTAGTGCAAGTGTGAATTTTAATGGCAAAGTTATGGTTAGGTTGGGATTTATTAGAAGGAGTGAAGCAGATGTAGTTAGTTTTCTGAGTGTTCAAGGTAAGAAGGTTGTCTCTAAGCCAGTTATATACGTTAATACAGGCCCAGGACACTACCCTGTGGGACCCCAAAGCTAGTAGTGGCTTTTTCAGTGTATAAGTCATTTATTTTTACTTCCTGAGTTCTTTCCTGTAGGTAACTTTTAAAAACATGAGCGGAGTATCCCTAATACCTAAGCATTCTAGCCTGTATATAAGAATAGGCACAGAGACGGTGTCGAAAGCCTTTTTCAAGTCCAAAGAGACTGTAAGACATTTGCTGCCATTGTCCACTTCACCAACTATAGTTGAAGTGAGATCAAGAATAGCATCTTGAGTTGAAAGACCCTTTCTGAAACCATACTGAGAATTGGATAGTAGTTTAAATTTATTTAGGTAATCAACCAATCTATTGTTGAGCAACTTTTCAATTATTTTGGAGATGGAGGTGAGGACAGAGATAGGTCTATAATTGCTTACGTCCTCTCTGTCTCCGCTCTTATGCACAGGGGTTACTATAGACCTCTTTAAGGCGCTGGGAAAGACACCAGTACTAAAGCAAAGGTTTGCAAGGTTACGTATATACGGTACAACAAAGGCTCTAGCATGCTTTAAAAAACCAGTGCTGATACCATCCCATCCAGGTGAGCTCCCTGAGTTTAGACTCATCAAGATGCGCTCAACTTCTTTGTCGTCAGTGTTTAGCAGGACGAAGGACGAAGTTTGTGTATAATTAGTGGTAGGGGCTACTAATACACTACTTCTAGTACCTGAATTTGTTGCAATTGTTTCAGCTAAGCTAGCACCTATATAGGCAAAGTAGTTGTTGACATAGTTCAATGAATCTAGTGGTAGCGGTTTTAAGTTAATTAGGGCTACATTATTTGACTTAGGTGGTTTGTACCGAGTGATCTCATTAACTGTTTTCCAGAACTTACGGGGGTTATTGGCAGATTTTTAATAAGTTCTCCATGATGCTGTCGTTTTTTAATAAGGTTGGAACAGAAATTTCGAAAACGTTTGTAAGTTATTTTTAAGATTATATTGTGGGGGTCATTTTCTACCTTTTGTTGCAATTTATTTCTTAGCCTTATACACCTCAGAGCTCCGGGAGTTATCCAGGGTTTTAATATCCTTTTACTGTTAGAAGAGTGGGTTAATTTAGAGTTTTGTTGGATAACAGACTTAAGTATATTAATAAAGTGGTTGGCAAATTCTTCAGGGCTAATTGGCATTTCTGAAAGTGGGACACTCGTCGATATGAGGGTGTTATATGCCCCATCAAAATCTGTAATTAACTTCGACTTAATGCTGGCTTTTTGGGTCGATGTTTTAGATAACTGAAGCAACACAAGATTGTGATCTGTGACCGTCGTTTTAAGAACGGCAATAAAAGCTGCAATGAGGTTGACTTCAAGTTTTATTATTACGTGGTCACGGCAGGATCTCTTTCTCGTAGGTAAAGTGTGACCAGGCAATAGGCCATGCAGGGATAATACTTCTAAGTAGCCGAGTCTATTACGGCGATACTGAGGCTTCTCTGTAGCTACGGGAAGCAGGTTAATATTTATGTCACCTATGACAGACACATTTTTATAATGACTAATAGTTTCCAGGTGTAAGTCGAGAGAACTAGTAAAACTATCGGCGTTGAGAAAAGAGGGGGAGCGGTATATACCCAGCAAGACATATTTATCAATCTCTATTTGTAGCCCAGTAGCGTCAGAGAGGTGAAGGTCAATAACCTTAGCTCGGTGACTGTTTTTGATATAAGCTACTACCCCATCATTCTGATTTAAAAGTTTACTTGATTGGTAGGAGGTGTAATTATTTAAAAATGGTATTGGTTTGTTAAAGTCTAATCTGCATTCAGTAAGTATTAGAACGTCAATTTCAAACTTCAACACTGATAGGGTAACCAAAAGGTCGTGGAGGTTCTTATAGATACTAGCCATATTTTGCGTTACAATAAATAGATTATTACGGAAGGAACCCAACCCATGGTAAGTTAAATCTTCTATATTACATTTTATCGAGTGTGTTATTTGCATGCAGTCTAGTTCCTGGTTAGTGAGCTGGCTATCCTTTTAAAAAATAGTAGGTACCGAGTAAGTTACTGCAGAGGTTAATAAATAGAGTGAGTGAAGAAAAGTTTGTTAATAACACTTGCAAGTAAGCACGAGAATAGGTAGATTTCGTCAATATGAGTAGGTTGTTAACATTGTAGTATTTAAGAGTGAATGGTTGTTGTAGTATGTTATGTGTTTGTACTGTGGGTGTAGTTTTTTGTAAATGTGTAAATAACGTGTTTATGAGGTGTGAGCGTGTGGTATTGTATATAGGTGTGTTTGGTTGTTGTATTTTTACAGTTTTTGAGATCTGAGGTACATGTGTGCAAATGAAAGTTGCGCTAACAGGAGATGAACAGTTTACAACGGTTAACTTACCAAGAACAATATAATAATATCCATATTGAATAAAGCAGAGAGAAGTCACCACTGGATCGTTTGAATATAGTCATTTTTGTTGAAGAAGTTGGTGCACCTGTGCCTCGTTCTGGATGCATATAATCTTCGATGTATCATCTTTTCTCACAAAAACTTTTCCAAACGCAGTCCAGCAGTATCTATACCCATTGGAATTGGCGAGATCCCGAGATAGGAAGAATAGTCGGGCACCCTTAGCGGTGAGCTGCTCTGATACATAAACAGGCGTGTCCTCGCTCGTAGTAATGCCTAGGTGTTTTGCTTGTAATCTGCACTTATTTTTGCTGTAGAACTCCTTAGACTTTTTTTAATATTTCAGATTTCAAGATCGTGGATCCTAGTTCCAGTATTATGGGGGAATTTTTCTCCCTGTCATTACGTGGTCTAATTCTGAAAATATCCTTAATATCCCGCGCACACAAATCAAGACTGATATTTTTCGATAGGGAAGTTATCATATTTATTAAATCATCTCTGGTCTCAGAGTGTTTACGTGGAACATTCTTTAGCTCTAGACTAGCTTTGCGTGACGTCCTTTGGAGATCTTCAATTTTGTCTTCAAGTATATTTATGTACTCGCGATCCTTTTTTGCTTGAGCTTCCAGTTTCTCAATTTTCTTTTGGAATTCCTCATTTTGCAGAGTTAAGAGAGACACACTGTTCAATGTTTGAAGAAGTTTGTTGGAGGGACTTAAGTGTGTTCGTGATTTCCAAATGTGAGTTTTTTTGCTCACTAATAAATGACGTAATGAGTCTAGTCATCTCCTGTTTAAAATCAAGAAACTGAGACGGCGAGAATTCATCCTCTCTTGGTCTTCTACTATTACGAAGAAAGACATAGCTGGGGGGAGTATGTTCATACTGTGTATCTGTCAAGGCTTCAGCTTGAAGCCTCATACCATCGCTCGCATCAGATTGCTGCTGCAGATTATTTTCCCTCGAAGTTGTAGACGGAGGTGTCCTCGGAACCGACATTATGGAACTATATGCGTAGGCCTAAATGCGATATAAAAGCCGACGGGAATGCGTATTTTGTAGCAGGCGGAGCGACCGATAACAGCGCGTGATATCACCCAGGTAGGAGGAGTTGCGTGTGCGATTGATTGGTTGGTAGGGCTAGCCGGTCAGGTTACGCGAAAGCAGGTCTTGCATATATCTCGTTATCTTCGTCCTACAGGTGGTAGTCCCAATCACACTTAGCGATACCGTCACTCGATGTAAAGTCGCGCGTTATTTATGTTCGCCTAGTACTCGAAACGGAATTTTAATAGAATATTTATTTTTATTTACTTTTAAAAATTAAATTACAAGTTTCTAGTGAACACGATCGCTCAGTGCAACATCCGAGAGGGAAGAGCCAACATATACCTACGCATACATGCTCGTCGGCTTAGGGTACTCCTAATTTGGCCCGTTTTCAATAAATCGCTAATTCGGTCGATAAATTTTTGCCTAGGACGTCCCTTTCCGACTCTGCCATTCACTTCTGCAACATAAATTTTCTTTGTCACTCTGAATGAATGAGGAATCATTCTTTCCACATGACCAAACCACCGAAGCATTCCTTTCTTAATCCTGGTCACAACATCATCTTACAAACCACACTCTTCTCTTATCACACAATTTCTCACCCTGTCATTCAGATCTAGCCTTAATATACTCCTTAACGACCGCATTTCTACTACGTTCTTTCTACTCTCGTGCTTCTTCTTCCATACCCAACTTTCACTACCATACGTTAAAGTAGGGACTAACACAGCTTTGTGAATTGCCATACGTGCTTTTTTCGACACATTTTGACTCTTCACAATAGAGCGCAGGGCCCCATTTAATCTATTTCCCGCATTCACTCTTCGTTCTATATCCTTATCATATCTCCCATCCCTGCTAAATACGCAACCCAAATATACAAACTCATCTACTTGCTCGATCAACTCCCTGTCTGGGCTGCGATGGGACCCCCACGTGGTCGGTTGATAGTATGTGATAATAAATGATAATCAATACCGGGAAGTTGATAATCGATAATTTATTGATAGACCCAACTAAATCTAATTTAATGATAGATGGGAAATGATACTGCGAGCACGCGTGACCGGTATTGCTGGGCTCAATTAGCGCACCGGCGCAAAATGCATTACTGTAGCGTTATAGCGTAAACTGCCGACGCCACAAAAATGTACGTGCTGCAGCCCGTACATGCTCCCGGGCTGAAAGATAGAGAGTCATGAAGATGAGATGAATTTAAAACTAATTACAAGGTGATAAACATTTTGGCTTAAAACTAGTTACAAATAATTGATACAAATAAATAATAACAGTGTATTTAGACACCCGTGTCCGTGATAGTAAACACCGAATGAAGCACTGGTGAGGTGCCACGGTTTTGTTTTTGTTTACGCGAGTTCTTAAATTTTTCATTTAATTCGCTAGTAATGTTATCACTGTTACACTGCACTGCACTTGCTTGCAACTCTACATCTACAAATTGAACTCCACTATTACCCTGCACTTCACTATTACACTGCACTTCACTACACTTATTTTGTACGCGATCGCGACCTGCACGCCTCCGCGCGCACCGCACGCGCCGCCACACGTAGAATCCTCCGAACACTCCAGCCGTTATAATCACCAGGTAGAGGACGGTGTAATGGTGAATGTCGTGATAGGATACACCTGCTGCTAACGGCTCAGTCTGTTTCAAGACATCCAATTGTTCTCGTATGGCAAGCAGTTGTTGTTGGCTGATAGTCTCAAAGCTCGTGCTGGCGTTCATTTCCGGTATAGAGATATTTATTAAATGATTAATCGAAGCGATCTTTGGTATACCAATGTCGAGCTTTAAATTGATTTGAGATGTATCTGGTTTGTATGCATAAAAATGGAAATCAGCTGATTTGATAAGGCAGTCCTATCCCAGCGTAATAAGTCCGGCGTCACGCAATTGAATAGCCGTAACTTGATCTTCGCATAACAACTTGAAGTAGCATTTATTACAACAGAAATAAAAGTAGTTATTGAGTTTACTTGTTGCAATGAAAATATTTTTGCAGGTGTTAATGATCGTTCTACAGCTTCCAAGTCCTTCATCCTTCTCACACAAACTCTTATCATTGATTATATGATAAATAGGCTTCTTGAATCGACACAACACAGTATTTAAATCGCGATCAATGCAGTCACGTAAATCAGCATATGATAGTAATATAAACGAATCCCTTTTTAAGTTTAAAGCAAGATATTCGCTAATAGGGACAATGCTGATCATGTTGCTACCCGATTGTTTAGGTATGGGAATTGCTTTAAGGACTTCGTAAGCGTTACGTGCTAATAATGGTATTCGGATTTCGAAAATAAGAAAGGACTTCGATAAGCGTGCTTTTACGTTAAGTAATTTGTATATGTTTGAATAATTCGCGTGATCGGTAGGTAGTGATAGGTCTTTAGGTATCTGAGTAGAGATGGCATTTAATTCGTGTTGGAGTTGCTTGGGGGTTAGGAGATGAATATCATACTTCCCATGAAATACGTCTGTGATAGTTTCAATAAGATAAGTTTGTATTTCTTTTAACTTGTTCAAAATGTTGTTTGTAACTATAGCGGCCAAGGTAAATTCGTTTATATATGAGTTATTTGAGACTTGTAACTTTAGTGCGTTCATTGATTGTTCAAGTTCGATCATCTTTTTGTTGACTGTTTTATGATGCTGTTCCATGATCGACTCTACCCTCTTGATGACATTGAACTCTGCTTCTACGACTGAAGTTTGATTCTTCCACAGCTGGGCTAGGTGTCCTTGGTTTTTTCTGATTAAGTCGATATCTTTTTCATATTTTTCAGCGAAGTTGCTGTCAAGCATCCCAAACAACGCGTTTGCGATATTACCTACACCATTGATTAGTCCCCTGCGCTTACGTGTGAGTAGGTCGTCCTTATCTTGCAACATGATATTGTAGCGCCGTAGTTCCGACCGCTCGTGATTCAATTGATACATGACACTCTCGCAGTGTGAATGCCCTCTTATCTTCGAACAGATGTTTTCTAGGTATTCCATGTACTTCGAGGACGCGGCGGTGCCTTCCCAATATGGGTAGAGATCATAATAGACAACGAGTTTCCAATCGTCAGCTATCAAATGCATGTTTACAATCTTGTCGAAAAATAGGCTAGTATTATTTTGCAGTTTATTTATAGTATATAGTCCGCTAGTATTAGTTATAAGGGTCATAAAAAATAATAAGATAGAAGTTGCAACTGTAATGAAACTGTATCCTCTATTCCTTTGTTTTGTCTTACGCTTTATTGGTTTCTCTTGCTTTAATTCCTGATCTTGTGTTTCTTCGGAGATGATAGGGAGTATTGATAGTTTGATAACAGGTCTTTTCATATAACCGTTTTTTGTTTTTAACGTCACAACACGCACGTAGCCGTCATTACCAGGGTGCAATTCGACCACCCTACCGAGGGCCCATCTGCCTGGAGGAAGGTTGCTATCATTGATGAGTACGATGTCATTTAATTTTATATTTTCTTGAGGTTGGCGCCACTTGCTCCGGGTTGATAGATTTGTTAAATATTCTTGTTGCCACCTTTTCCAAATGTCTTGGAATATTTTTTGTGTTAAATGCCACCTAGTCCTAAGATCTCGTTCCGTCTCATAAATTGATAGAATCGGACCGCTTGATAGAAAATGTGAAGGGGTTAAATAATTTAAATCATCAGCGTCCTCCGTCAATGGACATAATGGTCTCGAATTTAAGCAAGCTTCTAATTGTGCTAGCAGCGTGCTGTACTCTTCGTAGGTGAGTTTTTGATCACCAACCACCCTCCTTAGATGATACTTGAGGCTTTTCACGGCTTCTTCACAAAGACCATTGGCTGACGGCCACGAAGGTGCATTCAAGTGCCAATTTATACCCATCTCGGACACTTCTGAGAGGAACTCATCACTAAATGTTTTGAGGAGCTCTTCGTATTCCTGCTGTAAGACCTTGTTGGCTCCTATGAAGTTCGTGCCATTATCGCTATAAATGTGATTAGGTTTGCCACGGCGAGCTGTCATTCTCCGTAACGCTGCTAAGAATGCAGTACTCGTCAGGTCAGACACCAACTCCAAATGTACAGCTTTTGTTGCCATACACGTGAACACAGCGATATAACCTTTCGTAGTTTTGATCGCACGGCCTGAGTTAGCTTTGATGAACACGTGGCCCGTGTAGTCTACAGCGACATGATGGAAGGGGCGTGAAGGGTTTGCTCTAGCTGCTGGAAGGTCACCCATAATTTGATAGTGTTTGGTTGGTTCGTGCCTTCTACATTTGATACAATGACGTAAGCTCTTCTTTTTAGCTCTGTTGCCACCGACGATCCAGTACTTTTGTCTCAGGTTGGCTGACGTTAGCCGAGCACCACCATGATATGTCATTTCATGCGCCTGGTCTATAAGACGCTCCGCAAGACGACTGTTGCCGGGTATAATGATAGGATTTTTCATGTCTGGGTCCAGATTGGCATTTCGCAACCTCCCACCGACTCTCAATACTTCATCTTGATCAATATACGGATTTAGTTCACAAATGTTGCTTTTTCGATTTATTTTATTTCGTTGTTTTAAATCTGATAACTCTCTTGCAAATCCCGTTTGTTGTATATTTTTGATAATTAATAACTTAGCTTCTTTCAACTCTCGTACTGTTAAATATTTTATATTTTGTCCTTTTTTGATAGTTAGAAATCTCCGAATCCATGCAACTATTCTTACCGCTTTGTTAATTGTACTATATTTTAATAGGATTTCTTGAATGATAAAATCAGGTTGATGTTGTGCTACTAAAATTGTTTTTGATAATTTTAATTCTTCGTTTGTGGTATGAGCGATCTTATGCCCTTGATCATTATATGTTGATAGCCAATTCGGGCCCAGCCACCACAAGGTCTGGGCTTTGAGTTGTGATGCAGTTAGACCACGACTGGCACAGTCGGCTGGGTTTTCTTCCGACTTAACGTACCTCCAGCAGTCAGGTGGCATATTTTTGGTTATTGTGCGAACGCTATTTGCCACAAACGTTTTCCATCTGGATGGTTCTCCGTTGAGCCACCCTAGTACTACCATGGAGTCAGTCCAACCATATATTTTGATATTGTACCCACTAAGGCACTCTGCGACTTTACCCATTAGCTTTGATAGGAGTAGTGCTCCGCTCAGTTCCAACCGCGGCAGCGAGACTGTCTTGCTGGTTGGCACAAGCCTGGCTCTGCCGGCCACCAACACTACAGACGATTTATTGCCTTGGTTGATTCGACAATAGATCACACATGCATAAGCTCTGACAGACGAGTCACTGAACCCATGTAGCTCGATACTGTCGCACTCATGGATCTGCAGCCATCGGGGTAACTGAAGGTCTTGAATATTGTGCATATCCTCTCTGACCTTCTTCCACTCGACATATACTTCATTCGGTATAGGATCATCCCAGTTAATGTTATCAGCAGTCCACACTTGTTGAAAAATAATTTTTAACTTAGTTGATAGTGGTGATAGCCAACCGAGCGGGTCAAAAAGTTTTGATATGTCTGATAAAAGGTTTCTCTTTGTGACCTTGTTGGAGACTTCCGTCGGTTCTAAATTTGATTGAAACATGAAAACATCCTCTTGTGGATTCCATCTTAACCCAAGGGTTTTCGTTTGCGCTGATTGCTTGAAATCAAAGTTGTCATCCTTTGATAGAGCTGACTCTTCCTCTCTGATCAAGTCATCGCAGTTCGATCTCCATTTCCTCAAATGAAATCCAGCTGATTTTAATAAATTGATAGGGTCTTGCTGTAATTGACGTGCGGTTCTTATATCGTGACACCCATGGACCAGGTCATCCATGTAAAAGCAGTTGTTTAATACGTCGATCGCCTGAATGTTTTGATAGTTAGGTTGTTCATCACATGCAAGTTGCTTGAGAGTCATCATCGTTAGGAACTGCGCTGCTTTCGTTCCGTATGTGACTGTGGTTAGTTGATAGTCTTTGATAGGTTCTGAGGGAGAGTCACGCCAAACGATCCTTAATAACTGTTGATCATCGGGGTGGATCCAAATCTGCCTGAACATTTTTTCAATATCGGCTGTGAACGCAAACTGATATTGTCTCCACTTGATTATGAGAGACTGCAGATCCAGTTGGAGATTAGGACCACATATCATGACGTCATTCAAGCTATTACCTGATGATGTTTTACACGAAGCGTTAAATACCACTCTAAATTTGGAATTAATGATAGTGTCGTCAGCACGCACACAATGATGAGTTAATACACAATGCTGACGTCTCTGAGTCGGTTTATTGGTAGCTGGAATCATGTGTCCGAGGGCGCGGTATTCCTTTATAAATGATTGATATTGATTTTTAATGTTTTCGTGTTTTTTGAATGTGTTTTCTAACGATTTAAATTGAGCGATAGCTTTTGATTTTGATTCTCCCAGCTTATCCGGGAAGTCTGGGGTGAGGGGCAAACGTACTTCGTATCGACCGTCTTCGCGCCTGATAGTAGTAGACTTGTAATAGTCGATGCATAGTTGATCCTCAAATGATAGGGTAGATTCTTCACTGATATCCTCCATCTCCCAGAATTTTTGAATCTCCTTTAAGTCGTTAATGATCACGTTACATTGTAAAGTTTTTACGTTACCGGTTAAAATCCAGCCTAAACGAGTATTCTGAGCTATCGGTATATTATCATTCAACCTACAAATTCCCTCTAATAAAATCAAAGAGTAAACATCTGCTCCTAACAGAAGGTCGAACGGGCGACTGTAAATATGTCCAGGACGGTTTTGAAAAGCTAAAGTTAGGTAAATTTTTGATAAGGCTTTTCATTATGTATACTTCCGGTTCAAATTCAAAATCGTTATTTATAGCTTTGCATTTGATAGTCATGACGCCTTTACAATTGCTCTCCTTAGTACCTACTCCAGATATCACTCCCCTACATCGAAGTCGAGGTTGGCCGAGCAACTGAGCCGCATGTTCACTGATGAGAGAAGCTTGGGACCCTTGATCTATTAAAGCACGCATGCTGACGAAACTCCCATCATATTTTTGTACCTTAAGTATAGCTGTAGCTAAAAGAATTTCAGGCACGTCACATTGCATCGACACGTGTAAGTTGCTTCGTACTTGACCCGAAGTTTCAGGTTTCTGGTTGCTTACGCGGGTTGCTGCCTTCGGCGAATTATTATAATTATGTTGAAATGATTTATGCAAAATAGAATTATGCGCTTCATTGCACTCTGTACATCTTTTTTCGGAAATACATGGCTTACCATTATGTGAATAAAGGCAATTTTCGCATACATTCAGTCTTGATACAGTTTTAAGCTTTAGGTAAGGTGTCATGTTTAAAAACTGTCGACAGTAATAAAGACAATGTTCATTGGTTTTGCAAAGTGCACACTTGTAAAATTTCCAAGAAGTATTGTTATTACCGTTTGATTGTTGTAAAGTGAATTTACCGTGCAACGGAAAGGCTTGTTTATTCAAGTTTCTTTGATACCTATTATTGAAAGGTCGCGGCGAATAATTGTTGTTGCTATGTACATTTTTTGCAGAGGTCTCAGACTTCTTTCGAGAAGATTCTAAGCCTATAAACTTGCCTTCTAAAAATGACAGAAATTCATGCAAATTAGGTAACTCGCGGGGCTCCTTGACTGACGCCATGTATTCATTATGCGTGTCAGCATCGAGTTTTTGCGAAAGGAGATGCACAATCAATGAATCCCATGAATCAACGTTAACGCCTAAATTTTTGATAGCGTTTAATGTTTCTAGGGTTGTGTCGTGAATACGCTTTATATGATTTAAAGACGTATGTTGCATTATGGGGATATTTAGTAAGATATCGATATGCGAGCGGAAAGTTAAGCGTTTATTATTATATCTGTTGTTAAGTATGTCCCAACAGATTGGATAATTATCAGATGATATTGGTAGATGTTGAATTAGTCTCTCCGCTTCACCTCTAACTTTAGTTTTAAGGAATTGCATCCTTTGTGCGTTAGATAATGACGGGTTGCCGTGAATAGTTTCCGTGAATAGGTCTTTGAAGGAACTCCACTGATGGTAGCTACCACTAAATGTAGGTATCTCTACGTGAGGGGTCGATTGCTCTCGATATGATACAGACCACAGTTTACGGTTGATGGCTTTGATAATCTCGTTTTATTTTCTTTCGTATGTGAAAAATGATAACTCATAATCTGGGTTCCTACCCCCAAGCTCACTGTCTAACTCCCAATGCATATTATCAATTAAAGACCAACGCGATTGTATAGATATTTTCTGATATCGAATCTAAGTTGATATTGGATACTGTGTGTTCGAATGCCTTAAAATTACTAGTTTGCTTGCGTAACATTTCGTCCGTCTTGCTATTAGTCCCCTGGGACTGGGACAGAGTAACCTGCGGCGACGGCTGCCAAGATGGTCCAGGCGTCCCTAGCGGTGTAGTGGGTTTCAACACTGGAGTTGCCGGCCTGTCATCTCTAACCTGATAGGTAGCGATTGCTGTTCTAATTTTCTCGTATTTATTTCTACACGATTCAAATTGGTTACTCGTAAAATAGGAATGAGACTTCGCATACTCTATTCCACTTAATATACCATGATTAGATTGAAATTCTGCCCAGTATTTGTCTAGAGTATCTAACCTCCGTTTGATATGTAGGGTGGTCTGCCGGCCGAAATTATTCCGGCTAATCCCAGTCAGCCTCTCGGGTCATCTGAGGCGACTGGGACTCCGTGACGGACCGCTCCGGGCTCAAATGCAAAAGGCGGTGCTCCTCGATACCGCCCGCATCGTCCGCCGGTTTCTTTCCCCTTCCTCCTAACCCTCGGCCGGTTGGTCTCCCCTGCCGAGGGCTTCCATCTGGTTGGGCTTTTATTTATTTATGTATTTTTGTATTTATTTTATGTTATTGATATTTTTGTATATTTATCGTTTCATTTTTATTTATAATTATATATTTATATAACCCAACCAGATGAGAAAACTATATAGATACCTCAAAATAATAATAAATTATCGCTAAAAACTTAACAGACATAATCCTAGGACAACAAAATAAACCTGAATTTATTGCAACAGGAATAACTTACATGTTACCGAAGTCTCAACACTCCCCACAACCGTCCCAATACAGACCAATTACTTGCTTACCGAAAATATACAAGATCCTAACCTCAGCAATCACAGCTAAAATCAGTATACACATAGAACGCCATAACATAATAGCGGAAGAACAAAAAGGGTGCAGACGAGGCCACATGGGGTGCAAAGAACAATTAATTATAGATTAAATAGTCCACAAACATGCCACCACAAAAATAGAGCACTTCATTGTACCTACATAGACTACAAAAAATCTTTTGATAGTATTCCACACTCCTGGTTAATTCAAGTATTATGTGTATACAAAGTAAACCCAAAAATGATAAACTTCTTACATCATATCATATCCCGATGGAAAACTACACTCCAATTGAATTACCACGACAACATTGTAAGAACTCGACATATATTTATTAGGAAAGGTATATATCAAGGTGATTGAAGTCCTTTATGGTTCTCTCTCGCACCGAACCCCTTGTCTCACCTACTGCAAAGCACTGCCAAGCCGGATATAGACTCAAACACAACATCGTGGAAGATATCACTATCACACACCTCATATATATAGATGACATTAAATTATAATCAAAAACAGAAAAAGAAATGAAAAAATTAATAGATACTACAACAGAATTTAGTAAAGACATTAACATGCAGTTTGGACTAGATAAATGCAAAACACTACACATAATAAGAGGCAAAATAAAACCAGGCGACTACACAATTAACACTACTGATACAATCACAGCTATGGAACCGACAGATCTATATAAATATTTAGGATACAGACGGCTCAAAGGACTAGATCATACAGCAATTAAACACACACTGAATACAGAATACAAACGGAGAGTAAACGCAGTATGCAAAACACATCCCGCTGGAAAATATCTTATTAAAGCATTAAATACGTACGTGATCCTAATATTAACCTACTCGTATGGAGTGATTAAATGGTCTAAAACTGACTGTACATCAACTAGAAAGAACCACACGCACCACAAACACAATAATTTGCGCCCTAAATCCGCAATAGAAAGACTCACAATCAAACGACAAAATGGAGGGAGAGGCCTAATAGACATTCAACAGCTTTGGCAGAAACAAATTAGTAGCCTCAAAAAATTCTTTAACAATAAATCTCGAACTAGTGACATTCATAAAGCCGTAGCCCTAAATGATTTTAACTACACTCCACTTAACCTAAATGTACACACAGACACACAACACAATAACACTAATAACCCACAAAAACAAAAATTAGAGAACTGGAAAAAGAAAGTCCTGCAAGAACGACACCCACATGACCTGGAACAACCACGTGTAGATACAGTAGCATCAAATAAATGGCTCAAAATTGGCAACCTATTCCCGGAAACTGAAGGGTTTATCATCGCAATACAAGACCAGATCATCAACACTAAGAACTACATGAAATATGTCATTAAAGACCCCACAGTAACCAACGATAAATGCCGCAAGTGCTTCACCCAACCAGAGACAATACAACATATAACAGGGGCATGTACAACTCTTACACATACAGACTACACTCATAGACACAACCAAGTAGCAAACATCATTCATCAAAAACTAGCACTCAAACATAAACTTACTTACTTACAAATACACTCCACAAACTATTTTAGAAAATCCTACACACAAACTTTACTACGACCGCGCCATACTTACCGACAGAGCCATTCACTATAACAGACCAGACATAACACTACAGGACAAAGTAAGTAAAATCACCTACCTAATAGATATTGCAATACCCAACACACATAACTTACAAAAAACAATAGGTGAGAAGATAAGCAAATATGCAGAGCTTAAAGAAGAAGTGACCAGAATTTGGAGACAAAATAAAGTTTATATAGTACCCATAGTCGTCTCCACCACGGGTGTCATACCCAACCATCTCCACCATAGCCTCAAATTAATAGACCTGAAAGACTCAACGTACATTATACTCCAAAAAGCCGCAATTTTAAATACCTGTCGAATTGTAAGAAAATTCATGCAATTGGAAGAAAATGAAATAGCTACCCATAACACCCCACCTACATAAATACTCACTACACGCTGCATTTACTTGGCTTCGGCCCGTGTATGCAGTCAGAACTAGCCAAAGAGCTTAGAAACAGAACTGTTTTCCCTATAATAATAATAATAAAACATTTATTCATTACTACCAATAAAATTACCAGTACACACGGAAATAACCATAATTACATAGTGTAGTAATGAATAGGCTCAGCATAAATGTTGCAGTTGCCCACAACGCTGTTATTCCGCCAGCGCCCAACAAATGAAGAGTACAGTACGTGCGCATCCCTGCTTTACTACATTTAGTCACAACTGTTCATATTTGACGTATAAATAGGTTGAACAGCCACGGGGAAGCCACACAGCCCTGTCTGAAACCTTTATAGATGTCAAGCTAGTCCGAGTAGACCCCGTTGATCCTAACACAAGCACTAGAGTCCCTATAAAGAGACTCCAATGCCTGTGTTTGCTATAACACATCCCTATCCACTTTGTCATAGGCCTTTTCCAAGTCCATGAACGCACAAAAAACATTTTGGTTTTTGGCCAAAAACTTCTCCGCGATCGTGCACATGGAAAAGACTTGATGTGTACATCCAATTCCCGTTCTAAATCCCGCTCGCACATCCCAAATATTTCCATCAGTTTCTTTCATGACCCTTACAATCAGTACCCTAGCATACACTTTTCCCACAATGCTAAGAAGGCTGATGTCACGGTAGTTTTTACAGTCCTGCTGCGACCCTTTTCCTTTATATACGAGGACTATCACAGCTTTGCACCTGTCTACCGGTACCTACTTCAGTTCCCAGCATAAATTAAACAAGGTGTGCAGCTGGCCTGCCACCACTTTCTCTTCAGCCCTTAGCATTTCGAGTGAAACTCTATCATATCCGGCAGCCTTACCTGCTTTCATGCTTTTCATTGCTTTCATCATTTCATCTATACTTATCTCGCTACCTCTTTCCTCTTCTTTCTGAGTTTCTACTTCATTTAGTTCACACGTTGTCTCCTCCTTCATAAACACTCTTTCAAAATATTCCTTCCATCTCTTTAAACTCAAAACTTCATCATTCAGCATATAACCATTTTCGTCTCTTACAGCATTCACTATAGGCTGTTTTGAATATCCCCTGGCAGTTCTTACGAGTTTCTAGAACATTTTAATATTTGGCTGGAAGTTATCTAATATTCTTCTATCATTCTTATCCGTTCTTTCTTGCTTTTTCCTTTCAAATACTTCTTTTACTCTCTTATTTAGATTCTAAAGACTGTTTTTTTTTCTTTCAATATCATCATTCGTACCGCTAGAATTACCAGCCTTTGTTGCTAGTAAATCTAGCCATGCTCTCTTCTTTGCTTCAACTTCCATACCTATCTCATCATCCCACTATAACGTATTATTTTTCCTTTTTTATTATATTATTGTTGTTATTAGGAAGATGCTGCTGCCCATCTCCTGCCTGTATCCCTCTGCCGCCACTTACGACACCCACGGGAAGATATGGGGTAGTGGATATTCTCAACCGCCACTACACGGAAATTGCTCACGGCTAAGCAACTCCTTCCATTAATTGAAGACATGGGGGTTAGCAGTGAACTATAGCCATAGCAGCGATCACAATAGATATTTTAGGTCGCGGTGATACTGGTCTTCTTCCCTATACCTGCATGGCTACTTGCACGTAAAAAGCCCAGAATAATGACAATCATTAGCGTAGCAAACACTTAAATGTTTTAACCCAACACGTTCTATCATTTTTAGGAACTGTTTGTAGCCGCACAAACTTTCAGTTACCTATTTGAAGAAGACATAACGAAATGATAAACTTTACAGAACCATTGTAGCAGAGGTAATCATGTCGGTAAACTACGTTTTACAGCATATAATCTATCTAGCAGTCATTTAAAAGTCTGTTGCAGTGTTCATTTGGTTGTTAGATTGACTGTAAAACTGAAAGTTTTTACCCAGGAAATGGTCTTCGCTCTTAAAAGTACATATCACAGTAACAACAACAGTACTAATTACACGCAAACGAAGTTGCGAGTTCAGCTAATTAGGTATAAAATTTAAATCTGCGCGCCGTTTCTGCTGATGATTATTTAATAGATATATTTGATATGATGATAAAACGCAAAAGGGGCGCTACGGTTTTAAATAAGATTAACTCTACCAAATATATATACAGCGAGCGTTAACCATCTGAGCTACCACGGCTTTTTTTTTTACTTTACTACCAAATATTTCTTTAAAACATATAAACGACAATTGCGTTCACTCTTTACACCATAATAAAGTCGTGGTAGTCCAGATGGTTAGCGCCCGCTATAAATTTCACAGTACGCGAGCAAACCGGGCTCGATCCCCGCCGGTACCAATGAAATCGTTAAATGATATTTTAAGTGTTGATTTGCCACTTGCTCGGCGGCGGAAGTAAAATATCGTGAGGAAACCTACATGTCAAAGAAATAAAAAATATATATCGAAGACATGTGAAGTTCGCCAACACGCATTGGGGCAGAGCGGCCTTGCCCTAAAAACTCCTCAGAAATTAGGGGAGGTCTGTGCCCGGCAGTAACTAACTATAACTTAACTTTCCTTTACTTTACGCCACTTATCAATTTTAAAGATTAACAAAACAATTATTCGTGTCATCTCCGACGCCTGGCTGGTATACACTCCTGCAAAAAGATTTTCTTAAAATATAAACAGTAGGCAAAAGAAGTAATGGAACCTGCAAATGTATTTATATTTATTTGATAAAATATATGACATTAACTATATAACATAAAAATACATGACTTATGATACACTAATCATTTCGCAGCACGAAATTCGCAAATATGTTGCGCAGAGGGAAACCATGAGAGCTTCACACTTCGTTAACGCTTGATCTTATTGCCCACCTACATTTCATATCATATTATGCGCTATATACGAAACGAAGATTCTCAAGTAGTAAACTCCAATAAACTCCAAAAATTATAAGTCATAATATTATATAAAATATATAATTTTATTGTAAGCCACAAAACCGAGATAAATTAAAAACGTTTGAACTTCGGGGCAAGCTATGTCAAACACGAAGTACGAGAAAAAAGATAAAAAATATTTATTTATTCATCAATATTTATTTTGTGCCCTTCAATGTAGATAGAATTAGATATAATAGACTTGTGCCAATGCTTTTTCCAATCCTGAAAGCACTTCTGATAAGCACTTTTTGGTATAGCCTTCAGCTCATCCAGCGATGCGGTCTTTATGTCCTCAATCGTTGCAAAATGCCGTCCTTTCATAAATTTTTTGAGTTTCGGGAACAGGAAAAAGCCACAGGGGGCTAAATTTGATTAATACGATGGCTGTGGCATGATTAAGTTGTTTTTCTTGGACAAAAAATTACGAACAAGCAATGACGTGCGAGCCGGCGCATTGTCGTGGTGCAATAACTATGACAGATTTTTCCACAATTTCGAAGTTTTTTTGTATCGCTTCACGTAAACGACGCATTACTTCAAGGTGAAACTTCTTATTAACTGTACGACCTTGTGTTAAGAACCCCTGATGCACTACGTGATGCTAAGCAAAGTGAACAACACCTTGACATTTGACCGAACTTTGCGTGCATTTTTTGGTCTCGACTCGTCTGACTGCTTCCACTGGGATTATTGTACCTTAGTTTCAACGCCATAACCGTATACCTATATTTCGTCACCTGGTACGACCAAAATGAAAAATCGAAGTTCAAACGGACGCAGCCCGCAAAATTCGAAAAGTCGCCTTTTTATAGAATAAGGGTGACAATCGAGCACACAGTCCATCTGATGGTAAGTGGATGCTGTGGGCCATAGACATCTACTTTTATCCTGAATTAAGAATCAAAACGCAGATGCGTTACCCTGAGGAATAAGACGGAATGCCTCGTTTGCAGTAAAAAAGGATCTCCGGATCTCTACATTCTTCATACGAAACACCAGTTTCTTAGCGGTGTATTTGAAGCTACCTCAAAAAGTTGCACTGCGTTATGTGGGATAAATTAGACTATAGTAAGAAGCTCTGGTGTTGCGTGTAGTATTGATGTTTTTGGCCCATTGCAACTTAACGTTTAAATAAATTTGAGACTTATGTATGACACTACCAAATAGCAGTTACGCAAAGTGAAGTTGCCTACGATATTTTTTTTAATATTAACATCTTTTATATAAGGTATGACATGCATGCGTGGCGGTACGTCATAACAGTATCTAACACAGACATTCTGGACATGCTGCTGTATGAGATTCTGTGATCGTACCAAGAGTTCTGAGGCCTCTTATAGAGTCTGCATAATTTAATTTTGATAGAACTAATGTTTGGAAGAATTTAGTACGGAGATCAGATCCTACATAATCTCTTATTCTATATATCACTTTGAGGCCGAAGAAGCAATTTCGCACTAGGCTTAAAACATAATTTTCAAATCTTAAGCTCTCACCCAATAGTACAAAGAATCAAAACGCAGATGCGTTGTTACCCTAAGGACTAAGATGGAATGCCTCGTTTGCAGTAAAAAAGAATCTCCGGATCTCTACACTCATCATACGAAACACGGGAATATTAAGCTGCTATTTTACGCTAGTTTTCTGTAAGAGCGCGGTCTTTCCCCGGTCGAGTCGGCCTATTCGTGCTACAACCATAATATAGTTGCAGCGTGGCTCTACCACGTATAATACTAACTTTTTGATCACACCTCGTATACTATAAATACCAGCTTAAAGCAAAAGAATTAGTGTCGCAACTTTACATTTTCATTACCCCCCATTACTATTCTTTTTCTTATGTTAGTGTAATCATTTAGATACGTTTGACTTTGTGATATGGAATTAAAACCTTTTTTATTATTTGTCAGTTTGATAGATATCTAATTTTTAACTTAATACTTAGGTACTATTATCTTGAAATTACTGCCAATTTGTTTGTCATAGTTTTAGTAAAATAAATATTTTTATACTGTTTAGATGTGATACATGAAGTGAACTTTATACAGACATTATTATAAATTTTATATTAAAAAAGTAAAGTACAATTACAGTCTATATAACCATCGGGCATAGGTTCCTCTTATTTCCAAGTTTTTTGGCCATTATTAAAAATCAGCGTTGTGGTTTCGCAACAACTCACGCTCAGTAATAATCTTTTATGCCTTCGACGTACAAAGCGTGTTTTATTAAACTCTCGCATGAGTTTGTTATAACTTAGCTTATTGTTATTTACGTCGACGGTCTGTGCCAAAATAGGCCTTTCTTTCTTTGTTTCTTTCTATGAAGATTATGATAATGTTGCGTCACAAGTATGTGGCTCGAGTGCAATCATTACACCAGTGAGTTACTTTTACGTGCTATTTAACTAATGGTTTTAAAATTACTTAAGTTGGATATTAGATTTTTCCATAGCTGGAAGTAGCTAAAAATACCTATTATACTTGTAACTAGGGATTTAAAGCGTCAACAAATTGATACAAGCAATTACTACAATCACTTGCAGAAGAGAATTGCTGTGGAAAAACCTGTAGATTTGCGAATAAAAACGTAATGGTCAGTTCGATATTAGTGAGTTGTTACTTTATTTTTCATTAGTAAACCATATTGCACATTTGGCTTCTAGCCGCGAGTTACGAGTTCGATAAAATTGTAAATGCAATCTAGCTGCACAAACGTCACATAGCGATGCGACGTGTCTCTGTTTTTTTTTTTTTAAATAATATGTTTTATTTCTTATTTCATAACTCTGATATAGCTTTTTAGACTTTACATACGATACGGAAAAAAACGATTGGGTTGGTTACATTTAATATAGTATCCGTAAAGGTTACGTTTTAGTCGACTTCAAAAAAGGGGAAGTTCTTAATACGACTCCATGTTTCTTTTTCTTGTATGTATGAAACGCGATATCTTTGTCAATTGGGAACCGATTACAAATTATTTTTAGCTGATGTTCGGCTTACAAAAAAGGAGAAGGTTCTTAATTCGACTGTATTTTTTATATGTTACCTCAGAACTTTTTCTTTGGTAAACCAATTTTGATGATTCTTTTTTTATTTGGAAGCTGGTGCTTTTCACATAGTCCCGTATAAATTTGATAATGATCTGTTTGGTAGCTTTTGAGTTACCCTTAATAATGCGTATTTAATTGACTTCAACTACATTGATGATATTCTCATTTTATTTCTATTGAAGTTAATTGAACATTTTTTAATTTTCATTTGTGTATTTATTAAATAGAGCTTTTATTACATACTTCAAGTTTCCTTTTAAAATTTGTAGAAAAATAGGGGACAAATTTTTGGTGTAACTCTTACAACTATATTACAGTTGTCACCTCAATGTTGTGACAAAATTGAAATTAAAATATTTACAAAGAAAGAAAAGAAAGAAAGGAAATATTTATTTATCCACATAACCAGAACGCTGTACTATACATAGTTGTTTTACGTTTTATTTATAAAGTTATAAATAGTAACAATATAATATAGACGTTACTGAATGTGACGAAAAGGTGTCGCACTCAGCATTTGGCGTGGTGAACCATGTTTTTCAATGCGGCTCGTTTCATCTCTTCCAGGCATTTCAACCAATATTCTATTTCTATAAATAAAAAATAAATCCCAGTTTTATCCCAATAATAAAAATAAACAGAAAAAAATAAACACGGGACTAGACTACATAAATTGTGTTCAAAATTTCTAAGCTTAAAATCTAAACAACAATGGAAGGACTGCAATGGAATCAAAATGAAATGCACTAAAATTAAAAGATAAGGCAGCTATGGATATTTAAAATACAACAATAAATTTGGTGGATGTTTTATCAAATCATAACATGATATGTTTATGAAATTATATTATACAAATAAATATTATTTATTACATTAGTATGGGCGTGCACGCGTAAACGCGCGCGCGCGCGCGCGCGCGCGCGTGTGTGTGTGTGTGTGTGTGTGTGTGTGCGTGCGTGCGTACTTGCGAGTATGCGTGCATGAGTGCGAGCATGCGTGCGTGCGTGCTTGCGTGCGTACGTGTGTGCGTATGTGTGTATGTGTGCATGTATTATAATAAATGTGATTTTCGCGGTTTTATAACGGTTCAATCGATGTTATTTGTATTAAATGTTAAAGAGTCTTACTGTTTTCACATTGCGTATTGGTGGTGGTAAATTATTCCGGTATTTCGTAGCGGTGTATTTGAAGCTACCTCAAAAAGTTGCACTGCGATATGTGGGATAAATTAAACTATAGTAAGAAGCTCTAGTGTTGCGTGTAGTATTGATGTTTTTGGCCCATTGCAACTTAACGTCTAAATAAGTTGGAGACTTATGTATAACACAACCAAATATCAGTTACGCAAAGTGAAGTTTCCTACGATATTTCATTTTTAAAATTTTATATGAGCCGAGATCAGATCCTACATAATCTCTTATTCTATACATCACCCTTCTGCCCTTCAGCCCTTCGATTGGTTTTGGTACAAAGCGCTTCTTACGAAGCTTCCTTCCTATGGGCTTACCGAGAAATTGTGCAATCACCAGTTGTCTTACAGATCGGAGCATCAAAGTTGTAGTAGACGGTGCATGATCCGATTACAAGCCCATTAATGCCGGCGTTCCACAAGGCTGCGTGCTATCACCAACGCTGTTTCTTCTCTTCTTCATTGCTATGCGGATGACATCACTGGTGATGCTTTTTACACTGACCGTGTCAATATTTCTCGGGAAAATTGCCGAGAAAAATCGCCGGGAAAATTGCTGAGTACTAGACAAACTTGTATCTGAAATCACGACTTTTTTGAATAAAGTCACGAGGTGGGGGCGACTAAATCTAGTCCAGCTCAATCCTAACAAGATACAAGTTTGCGTGATTACCACTGTAAAGAACCCCTTCGTCATATCTCCTCAGTTTCAAGGCACTTCCCTTGTTGCTTCAGCCAGTATCAGAATCCTTGGCGTTGATATATCGAGTGACTTACAGTTTCGTGGTCACTTGCAAGAGAAAATGCCAAAATTGGCCTCTAAAAAGCTTTGTGTGCTCAGTAGAACGGGACAGTATTGAATGCTGGTACACCACCTGCAACTTTACGAGGCACAGGGTTGGCCGCACATGGCATGATGTTCCCATCTCTGGGCTGGAGCTCCCCAGTCCCAGCTCCTTCCATTTGATCGCATCCAGCGCAGAGCTATTCGAACCGTTGGCGACTGAGCTCTTTTTGATCGGCTTACTCACTGGCACTGCAAACTCTTTGCGTATATCATCGCATTTGGAGGAGAGTAATTTTCTTTTTAAATAAAAGAAGTTTTCTTCCTCGTCCAACTTTCTTGTGGAATCGACTACCACCAGAGATTTTTCCGGACCGATACGACTTAGGGATCTTTAAGAAAAGAGCCTACTCCTTTTTAAAACGCCGGCAACGCATCTGCAACTCTCCTGGTATGCAGTTGTTCATGAGCGGCTGTAATTACATACTATCAGGTGAGCCGTATGCTCTTTTGCCCCCACTCCTATAAAAAAGGTCTTATCGATTAAAATTCATTTATTATTATTAGTTCGCGCGACTTGCCTGCGTGCTATATGAGAACTGCAAATTTTATCAATATGAATAATTTATATGAATATCTAAATGTCCTTGTTCGTCTCGCAAACAGAACCCAAAAAGTGCAAATTTTTGCAACCAAAAAGACTTATAAGTACTATTATAGACCTACTGCAAAATTATAACAAAACTTGATATTCTTGTATATCTTTTTTCAATTTAGATTCTCTTGTCGTCTTTTAACATGTTTATGTCTGGTACACATGTGTAGGCCAATCGACTTTACAGGACACCCATAGGCGCGGTGGTAGTACTACTTTGTTTCCAGAAACCAGATTGCATTATAGGTAATATATTGTTTGATTCTATATAATGTTTCAGCTAATTACCGGCAATTTTTTCCAATATTTTAGAAAGGTTCGGTTATATATTTATTGGTCTTAGGTCCTTAACTTCAAACAGGTATTCCTTTTTTGGTATTGGTTTTTCTAATGCTTGCTGCTACAATGCAATAAATGTGTTAGAATAAAAAATGATCATTTTGGTTATGAGTTTAGGCGTGTGTGGAATTGGAAACTTGTAACAGTGACATTTCAAGCAATATCTCGTTGATTCCTATTGCGTTCGATTGTAATGGTTTTATTATTTTAGAGACACCGTAATGCTTTCTTACATTTGCGCGAAAACTACACATTTAAAAAAACTAGTTTTTACGGATTTAATCGCGTATTATATTTATTTTATATTCCCGACGTTTCGAGCACATTACAGAATCTATGGTCACGTGGGGGATTTAGGTGTTCGGCGTCCCAAAGTCATAGTTAACCACTGCTATCACCAGATTAAAACGTTGGAAATATAAAATAAGTTTAATATAAGTACGCGATAAAACCAGTAAAAACTAGTTTTATTTAGAAACATCAGTTTCGGTTACCTCCTGAAATTCAAATGATGGTGATGCTGATTGAAATCGATGAAATTCATATAAAATAATGCTCCGCAATGAAATGCTGCTTTTACCACAAACCTTCACAAAGAAGTCGTTGATTTTTCCAGCGTCACGGATGTTTGGCGGAAGCAACATGTCCATTTTCGACTTACAGTAATATGTAGCGTAAGACGTTTTCTGCGTGATTGGCATTTATATAGTATTGTAATTAATAACTTTTTATCTAGATCTTTATAGTAGAATTTATGTGCGTCCAAACTGGTTTTACGCACTTGGCTTTGTGCCTCATGACGGGTTTTTGTCATCTGTGGTAACGTTACCTAAAGATTTATTCTGCCGTACGTTGACTAATAGACCATTTTATCATGATATAAAGTTGAAAATTCTCTATCTTTCTATCTTGTAGTTGCAGAAATATACATTACACAATGACAGTTAAGCACACATTTTACTTGCCTTCTCACGCAATGTCGTTTTAGGTATTTAAATAACTAAAACGGCGTTGTCTAAAAACATTGACGAAAATTCAGTAAAAAGTTTTTAACGTCTTTGTTGAGAATTGTGTCTTATTAATAATACGACGATACAGAATCTGCGCATGACAGAATTATAGTGCCCTAATGTATGCGCAAGCATGGATGTACTCTGTATTCCCTCACCTTTATAGTCCCATGGCATGGTAATCTGACACGACTGGAGAAAGCTAAACCTCAGATCAGGATCAGAGAACGTGCTTTCCTAGACACGAGAGTAAAACACCGCCGTACTCCTGACTCCGGAAAAAATTTATCGACAGAAAAACCCGGTAACTGATTTTAGCCGGTCTTATTAACTGGAATATGTAATTACAGATTAAAATAGTAATAAAAAATACAAATTTAAAGATAAAACAATAAAAAAGACGCGTAAATGCTGCTATGGATATTTAGCTGTTTTTTTTTTAAATTACGTTTGCCGTTAAACATTAAATAAAAATTTGTCTAAAAAAACAATTGCCCTTTAAAGTCACTCAATTGTGAAATTTCTGTTGTGTTTTAGTTAAGGAACTACCTCTAACTAGAGTCAGAAAATTTATTTTCTAAATAAAAGCAGTTGTTGATATCGCGCCTTGGTATCGTCATTCAAAACTTTATACAGTACACAATAAACGTACGGCGTAAAACCATGTTATGCAATTGTATTGCCATCACGCCATGGACTAAGTTTCTTTTTCACACAATTACGATCGTACGCCCATCAAAAATGGCCGTCACTATTACTTACTATTATCTTCATTTAATGTAATATCAAGTTATTGTGATAATAATACATTACAACTAAGTTAATAGATGTTTCGACTAGGATAACTACGTACTATTTTACTTTGTATTTAGGTGGTTTGTCAACCTGGGCCAGAAAATCTAATCTCAAAAATACTTGTAACATATCATGTTATCTGTATGGATTATTAATGGAACTTTGTAGCTATAGCTACGCTCTGAAAATACTTTTTGGTAATTAGTACTTGACTACTATCTCCCTTGACAGTAAGTGGTACTGCAGTCGAAAATAACATAAATATATTATATGGTAATAAAGCGCACTCACTCAATTCGCTTACAACAGCCCTCTCATTTTTCCATTTACATAACCTCACTGTAACAGACAGACGCTTGTAAGAAAATTCTGTACTCCTTTCCTGTGCTATGACAGTAAATGCTTAAAGCAAATCCATAAAAACACCCTTACAAAAGCCTCCTCTATAAAATTTATGACTACTCTGAGCCTGTTCTAGAGATTTTAAGGTTGGTTTTAACCAAATGTAACAAAAACTGATGTACTCACCATCGATATTAATACCGTATGCTTTCCAGCACAGTAGCTTGAAAACGTCTTCCAACGCAGCGGTGAAGACTTTTGGGGATATAACGTCACCCTGTCTTACACCTCTCTACAGTTGGATAAGTTTCGTACTCTGCTTCTGTACTCGGTTGGCCATCGTAGCCCTACTGTACAAACACTTCCGCACTTCTCTATATCGACAGTCAATTTGGCACCGCTGAAGGGACTGTAGCACCGCCCAAATTTCGACGGAATCAAAGGCTTTTTCATAGTCTACACACACTAGGCAAAGTGGCAGATCGTACTCTTCAGACTTCTGCACAACTTGCTGATGGGTATGTATGTAGTCTATAACAATAATACTATAATAATAATAAGTATTTATTTCAGATATTGTTAGTATGTTAGTAACAATTTTAAAGTTAGTATTGTTAGTTAATGTGTTTATAAATTATTTTTTTCGCCCAATAGCTACCGTCATACAGTGGTGCAGTATGGGGCAGTCGAGCCTGGCAGCAATTACCCTTAGGATGCCGTTGTTGCTGGTACGTAAGCGCTGCAGGAGAGACGCCGCTTTTCTACGCATTATGCCGAAAAAGTCATTAGTGAGTGCGTCTGCGAACATTTTAGAGGCACTACAGCGCCACGGCAGCCTCAAAAGCATCCTAAAGGCGTTGTTATATTGAACACGCAGGGCGCTGTAGGTCCGGCGCGTATAAGTCATCCACAGACTACCGGTATAGAAATACTGACAGAAAGCTTTAAATAAAGTTACTTTCACGTCTGCAGTGCACCGGGCGAATCTGCGGGCAAGCATATTGCCCCATACCGACAACAATATCCTCATCATCTCCTAGGTCGCACTTAACTGTATGACCGAGATATTCAAACTTCTGTACGACTTTCAGATGGTTCTATGGTACTAAAATCTTTTCGGAAACCTGCTTGTTCGGGAGGCTGGAAGTCGTCGAGCCTGCGTGCGAGACGATTCGTAATGACTCTCAAAAACAGCACGTAGACGCGGCTCACAAGAGATATTGGTCCTTAGTTCTTCAGGAGAGTGTTGTCACTTTTCTTAAAGAACAAGACCACCGCACTTCTGCTCCACGCCTCGGGAGTGGAGCCACCATGAAGGATGGAATTAAAGAGCTTCTGAAGAACTTCAAGTATCAACTTTCTACCCGCTTTCAGAAGCTCCGCTATAATTCCATCCTCGCCCGGGACTTGCCGTACTAAGGTACTGTAGAGCCATTTAATTATTTACCCTTTATTGTACCCTGAAATACAAAACATCAAGTACAGTTAAATCTAAATTAGAATATGTACAATAGGCGGTCTTATCACTCTGAAAGTGATTTCTTCCAGACAACCTTTGCGTAGAGAACTGATGCAAACAAAAGTTAAAATAGAGGGGGGCGTATAAAATATTAATAAAAAATATATAAAAATACATACAAATAAAGATAAGTGAAAATTATAAATAAAATATCACATAATAGATTAAATAAAAAGAGTACGAGAAAGGAAAAGTAATTAGTAAAAGTAAAGGTAATTAGTAAGCCATTCTAATCTCGCTCAGACTAAAGTCCGGGATATCATCGGAATAGTGTCGGAAAAGACTTGCTCTTGGATCGTTACTCTCACTTGCGTGTGGCTCCAATGATGAAATGTATAGCTGCCCATAGAACCTCTCAATCTCGCTTAAAATCTCAGGTGTCCCGGAAACGAAGCTGCCCCACTCGGTCTTCGGCTTCGACAGTTAGCTCTTGCTGACAGACAGATGTCTGGTAAAGACTATGGAGCCTTGGTTCCGCTCAATCGTTTCTTCAATACAAGCTGTATTGAATTTGCGTAAGTCCCGCCGCATGTATTTGGAGATCTGTCTGTTCAGTTGCCTGTATGCTGCCAAATCTGCTGAAGACTGCAGCTTCATTTCCCGTCTAACAGTATATTTTTTTTCGTATTTCTCTGACATGCAGGTTTCCTCACGATGTTTTCCTTCACCGCCGAGCACATGGTAAATCAGCACTTAAACTTGCAATTAACAATTTCATTGGTGCCGGCGGGGATCAAACCCGGTTTGCTCGCGTACTGTGTAATTTACAGCGAGCGCTAACCATTTGAGCTACCACGGCTCTTAGTAGATGGCAACTGAACCTCCACCGGAGATTTTAGCACTCTCTGACCCGCCGTTACCACGGTCGCCTCCGTAGCCAGGAATAGCGGAACCGCGGGGGATTGAGGGCCGTTTCTTCGTAACTCGTCATGGGGGGTATAGTGCTATAGTTGCCACGCTTGGCGAGTGGGTTGGCACTGCAGTTTTTATTGTATTATTGCTGTTATCAGGAAGATGCTGCTGCCTATCTCCTGCCCAACAGGAGATGAGCAGCAACATACCCAGATAATAACTAAAAAATAAAAATGCTGTGACTTACATATCTGCCAAACGTGGCAACTATGGCAATCTATAGGGCTGATTCTACTTGTTCACCAGTGGACTTTTGATAAACTGTAAGTATAACTGTAACGGAAGAATTTATTCACATAATGAATGTGAAAAAATAAATAAATTTAAAATAAGTATATTTAAAATAAAGTGACAAATACATGTTCCACTTCATATCCTTTAAATATTCAAAAATAAGCTATAGAAATTATGTATAGAAATACTTATAAGAAAAGCTTTTCTTCTTCCGAATACGAACCCTGTCCAAATCTTACATTCAATCATAGCAAATGCAAAATTGCTGCTCAATCCTTATTTCAGGCGCATATTTTAAATTAAATACGAGTTAGTTAATTCTTGATTTTTATTCTATTTATGCAATTTTCAATTGGAAAATACCGATTTAAAAATATTCGCAGTAATTTTATACGCATAAAATTTAAAAATTCAAAATTTCAAAGATTTTTGTCTAAAAAGTCGTTCTTATTTTTTTAATTATTTAAATATTTCGATGTATAAATATCAACTAAAGTGAATGCCGCGAGAATGAGCCCACTCCTTAGTAAACATTGTGATTGTTCCAATTATATTATACATCCCCAGATCAGTGTCAAAGGCATGAAACTAATTTCATGCCTTCTAAACATCTAAACATAAAAAACATAAACGTAAACACTCACGCCTGTCACCCGAGTGGTAGGCAGCAACTACAGACTTCCATTTGGCACGATCCTGATACACCTCTCTCGCCTCCTCAACATCTCATCATATACCTACGCACACATGCTCGTCGGTTAAGGGTACTCCTATTTTGGCCCATTTTCAATATTTCGCCAATTTGGTCGATAAACGCCTAGGACGTTCCTTTATGACTCTGCCGTTCACTTATGTAACATAAATTTGCTTTGTCACTCTTTCCTCATTCATTCTTTTCACATGACCAAACCACCAAAGCGTTCCTTTCTTAATCCTGGTCACATCATCTTGCAAACCACACTCTTTTCTTATCACGCAATTTCTCACCCTGTCAGTCAGATTCAGCGCTAATATACTCCTTTACGACCACATTTCTACTGCGTTTATTCTACTCTCGTGCTTCTTCTGCCACACCTTACTTTCACTATCATACGATAAAGTAGGGACCAACACAGCATTGTGACTTGCCATACGTGCCTTTTTTGATATATTCTGACTTTCACAATAGTGCGTACGTCTAAACGTTAGCTAAGAACTGCTTATCTCCCGAGATTAGGACGGTTCACCATATCCAGCATGGTGTGTATGAGCTGTTGAGAAGACGGCTATTTAAGAATTTTTAGTTTTATTTGAGTACTTTTTTCGTGGTTATCAATGGTTTGAAGCCTTTTTAAGTTTTAATTGAAGCCTGCGTCTTAATTATGAGTAAGACAAACATTTAATGACATTGTTTTCAATTTTTGACGGTCCGTATCCGGAGGGCCTTAACAAGATATACTTAGTTCCAAATGAGACTAGTTTTAGCCTTAATCAATGTAATCTGCTGTATAGAAACCTGGGCAGGGATGTCCATTGTACATTGTACAATAAAACGACCCGTTGGATTAAAAAGACTAAAAATTATATTTTGCTTGGCTCCGTAGATATACGTAGATACTCCGTAGACACTCGTATGGGTCAGCTTGACTGGGTTAGGACCACGGTCTCATGAAATACCTGCATAAAATAGAAGCTTATTGCTGATGTGTTTCGTATGGTGTGTGTAGAGAACCGGAGACCCTTTTTACATGGAATGTCTCGTTCCATCCTTTTCGTCAGGGTTGACAACGCATTTGTATTTTGATTCTTAATCGAGGCGAATGTGGTTATTTATGAGTCACAACATCTGTAATAGGTATAAATATTAGAGACATAACATTTTTTTCTCCAAATTTAAACTTTATGTACACGTGTTTAAACTTTCCTTTGTTTATTATGTTTAATATTAACGTATTATAAGTGGTAATTTATAAACATTGATAAAAATTAAAATATTTATAAGGTATAACCGACTTCAAAAATGAAAAACAAATACCTAATAATTTCCAAGTCCTAAGCTTCTGAATTGTATCTTGATTCATGATTAGTAGCTTAATGCTGCTGTGTTTCGTATGGTGAGTGTAGAAAACCGGAGACCCTTTTTACTGGAAACGAGGCATTCCATCATAGTCCTCGCGGGTGACAACGCATCTGCATTTTGATTCGTAATCGCGGATAGATGTATATGTCTACGGGCCACAGCAATCACTTACCATCAGGTGGACTGTGTGCTCGTTTGTCACCCTATTCTATAAAAAAAAGGATTGAAGTTGTTTCTAAAATATTAAACTAATTAGTAAATCAGAGAATAAAAGCCCCGACTTCATAAGCTAATATGTGGAAAATGGAAGTTATTTTATTCTTTTAGGTATTTGAAGCCGGTTTTGCTTTTGAATTTTAATTATTTAACGCTAATAACACAAGTTGAAGGTTACAATTGGAGTGTCGTCTACAAAATTACAAAACCTTCATCCCCTATACTCTCGAATTTAAATAAATATATTATTATATAAGGTAATATTTTTTACGGAATCTATAAAAAATATAGTAAAATCCTTTCTGAATGAGCGTCTGAGTTTGAGACATTGCAAAATCGGTAAATTTCATACGTAATTAAATTTCAAGTGATGGTGAGACAGTCATTGGTATTTTGTAACGTCTGTAAACGTTATCGTGATTTTTAACAATCTTTCATGATTTGACGACGTCTTGGTTTTACTATTTGTTACCAATGGTGATTTATATTCTGATATAATATTCCTTAGTTAAGACTTGCAACATCCTCATGAACATGACACCATCGAGTAATTTGCTAAAAGATTCATTGTAAAATTTGGTAAAACTGTAAACCATGAAAGAAAATATACAGTATAATTAATTTTGGACAGCCCTGAAAAGGTTCAAGTTAGTTCAATCAACCCTTGTCTTCTTCCCGATTCCTCTCACGGTTACAGCTTACGGCTCAGTTACTTGCCGAGAAGGGATTACGCCACTCGCTGCCATATTCCAGCAAAAAGGTACATTCATATCATTCAAAGATTCTGTTTAGTTATAATTTTATTTAATTAAATAAAGTAAATATAACAATATGTTATAAAGATTTAATTTAATAATAATAATAAATTTAAATTAGCGTGAAATGTAAAAATCAATAGCTATAATATCACTAATTTGTTACTTAAAACTCGATTTTAATGACAAGGTATTGGGTAACCAATATTTTCTTTTAAAATTCTGAAGTTTCTTGTGAAGGCATCTTCTTTCTTACTTTTAAATATTGTTATTTTAAAATAAAATTGTAAATAATATTTTAATATAACATAATATGTTAACGTTGGACATAATATCCTAAGGCGGTCCCTCACAAGTTGGAGTGACGTCCTTATAAGACATGCATTATAAATAAGAATGTCCTCCAGACCGAATTTCGGTCACGGCGTCCAGCCTCAGCGGATACCAGCCATCGGCGCAGGACAGGATAATAGTGCCCAAGTGTATGCGCAAGCACAGGTGTACCCTCTATTAACTCACTCTCATAATTCGATGGGAACGGTAAACCGACACAACCGAGGAGTGATCAGGCGCAGGATCAACGGCTTTACGTGCTTTTCGAGGCACGGGCGTGAGACAACGCCAACTTCCTAACTCCGGGCAGCTACTGAGAATTTCTTGACGGAAAAACTCAGTAATTGATTTTTTGGCCCGACCCGGAATTCAAACCCAGCACCTCATGATCAGCAGGCGCACTACTACAACCACTTGACCAACGAGACAGTGCAAGCGATTCAAGTACCGTATTTTGTATCTGATATCGGTATCCTAAGGTGGAATCCTATACACGATAATTTACTTGTGGATGGCTATAATGTAATATATATAAAATAAATGATGATGATGATGTTGATGATAGATTAGCATTTTATTGGTCGTAGAGCCACGCTGCGGCTATATTATGGTTGTAGCACAAATTGGGGAAGAACCACGCTCTCACGGAATACCACCGTAAGATAACAGCTACAACTGCCACTGAAACTTGTTAATTACTTAAATACATCACCACGTCACCACGTCACCATCTCAGCGCAGCTATGAAGCCTCGTCTCGACTCTCTCGACAAAACAAGAAAACAAACAAGAAAAAATGTATTGTGTGAACATGAGCTCAACCGGTCAAGTCGGTCAAAAGCCACTCAATCACTTGCAGGCGCACCAACGATTATGATTTCCCACCAAAACCATCAATATAAAAAGAAGGTCAAGTTTAGTGTAAACAACGTCCAGGGTTTTCGGCTGCGCCGATACATCTTTTGTATTTTATTATTGATGTAGTTTGAAACCATATTTTAATTTTCTAAGTAACCTGTAAGTGTCCTAGGTTTTGACAAGTGAATTAATATTAAAAACTGCACTTTTCAGACCTTTATAACTTAAGAACTCTAATAGGTTAGTTAATGAAATTTCTTTATTAGGTACCTACCCATTTGTTTTTTTATATTTTAAATTGACTTAAATAGATCGTATAAATATAAGGGTGACGGTGCGTCTTTTTTTTCCAAATTGGCTAACGCACTGCGATTTGTGTAAATATAAAGATACATACGTATATTTCTGTTTTGAACCTTCACCATAATCACGTAAAAAAACTACCCATCTCCCGTTTAAGGTTGGATTTGCCTTATTCCTAACCACTCAGTCGGATAACCGATTATAGTACCATACAACGCACTATTAACGCTGCCGCCCAATGCCGGTCTGTACATATGTATATTTTAATGTGTGGCGTAAATAATTTAATTATAGTCATCTATCTGAATTCAGAATCATTTCTGTTCGTATTATGTGGTAGAACTATCCTTATTATATTATTGTTGTCGCATGCATGTGTTTACTTTACCTCGAAAGGACCACACCATCACAGACTATCAGCGACTACAGTCTCGCAGTAGAGAACTGAAGACTTTTCTTACGGAAATGAGGAATTTCACCTTAGTACTAAGGCGTGGAAACGCATTTGCATTTCGATCTTTAGTCATCAATAATGATTTCTTAAATTCACGCGAATACTAAACATTGAATAAAACTATTATTTACGGATTTAATCGCGTTTCATTACTACTTTACTTATTTTTACTATCCCGACGTTTCGGGTGCTTTACAGCAACCATGGTCACGGGGGGAACTGAGTCCCCCCCGTGACCATCCATGGTTGCTGTAAGGCACGTTGCTGCAAAGCATGTTTGACGTCCCAATGTCATAGTTAGACCGGCTCCTTTCTGTTTTTGAATATTAATTTTTTGTCCGATTTACGCAAAACGAGCTTATAGTATCATGAAGTCTTGCAATGGTATGCTCGGAGCGTCGGTGCTTCACGTCAGCTATATGTTCCTAACGTGAAGCACCGACGCTCCGGGAAGTCTGCAGTCTGCGAACATGTTCAAGATCGTCCCCACCATTACATTAGATTTGATAAACCACAAATCCTTGCAAAAGAACACCGGTCCAAACCAAGGATGATACGCGAGGTTATTGAAATTAAAAAAACATGCAAATTTCAATAAAGAAGATGGATGGGTGCTGTCATCTGCTTGGGATCCTATAAGTAACAAAATTAAACCCAAACCTAAGCATACCACTACAAGCCTTCATGATACTATAAGCTCGTTTTGCATAAATCGAACCAAAATTAATATTCAAGAACTGAATGGAGCAGAGTTTTTGAAGATAATAATGGTTAGCCAATACCGTGACTATATTTCACATTTCACGCTTATTTAAATTAATAATTTTTATTAAACTAAATCTTTATAACATATTATTACATTTACTATATTTGACGCTTATTTAAATTAATTGGGACGTCAAACATCTCAGCCCCCCCCCCCCCCCCCCCCCCCGTGACTGTAGGTGGTGCTTTACACCCAAAACGTTGGGATAATAAAAATAAGTAAAGTAGTAATTAAACGCGACAAAATCCGTAAATAATAGTTTTATTCATTCATTCATTAGTCATTGATTTTCATCCACAATTTTAAACCACAGCATCCATATAACATTAGGGGGGTTGTGTCCTCATTTGACAACCACATTGTATAAAAATATGTCATTTCCCGTAGTAGTCTACAATACCTACGGGATGAAATGGGGTGATGAATAAGTTATTACATTATTACCCACTTATAATAATTAATACATTATGCTTTACTTTCACAGATGCAGTGCTTCATTTGTGTAATGGATATGATAATATTTTGCACTGCGTTTCCTTCAAAGAATATAGAAGTAATAACGTCCGCAGAGCATAAACAAGCATTTCCGACGAATTTGGAACTGGAATTAACCGAAGTTCCAAATGAATCGGTTTTTTTAACCCAAAAACACAACGGTCAATACTCTCAAACTAAAATAAATAAAATAAAATTAGTAAGTGAAGAAAAATACAAAGGAATTGGTATTAATAAAATAGTAGACGTCGAAGCAGAACTGAATCGCACAATATACGACGCAAATGAATCAACACCGCACAAAAAACTGTCTTTTGTAACAAAGAAAGAAGACGTAGCTACTAAAACAAAAGAAAATAACAATTTTCAAAATTATATCATGAATGAAATGAAGGATTTAAGTCAAATCGGTGATAGAGAGCGTCTAACAATTATTTATCCAACGGTTATAGTTAATTTGCGAGGTACGATCTACAGCAGTGACAGCGACATTAAGCTTTATGAGAAGAATAAAGATAACAAAAGACCTAAATCTCTAGAAACAATTCCACTGGTTGAGACAGCCTGAAAATAATCGACGGATATTCTTCAAAAAATAAACAGAAAAACTGTAATGAACTATTTATATTATTATAAGTATTTTTTTTTAATTACAATATTAAGAATTAAAAAATAACACAGCAAAATATATAAATGAGGTCTAGCGATCCGCCCCGTCTTCACAAGGGATCCCGAAAACAGCGCCACCTACCAAGTAATTGATTTTTATGTATAAGATTGGTGGTACACATTTTAGCTTTTATTTTCTTCGCAAATTTGGTTTATGTAATATTTTCTTTATTGTTTTTAGCAACGGCTTATAATTAAAGCAACAAAAAAGGAAAAATCTTAATATGACAAAATAAAATTTATTAAAATTTGACTAAGATCGTTTAAGTTAGTAGTTAATGTGAACGTGCGTATAGTATGAGAAACAAAGTCTGACCTAAAGAGAGGAAGATATAAAAACTTATTCTCCAAATGCCAACTTTACCTGAACGAGGTAACCAAATAGGACTTTCGACCGTGTGTTAGCTGGTTAATAATATCTACCACCAGTCTCCGCGTGTGTGTCGTAAAAGGCGACTGAAAGAAACTCAAACAATTTCCTTGTAACCAATTAAAATTAAAAAATCTGCGTTTGCAAACTCGTCTGTAAAGCATTGCAACTATGGTGAAAACCCCCGTATTAGGCAGTCTATAGGTAAGGCCTATGTTCAGAAGTGAAATTTTATACGTTGTAATCGATGGGTGTGTGGATGACAGCATGGGTGTGTGGATGTGGATTGTATAATGACAATACATTTAAAGTAGGTAATTCTTACTAACTTTAATATAATGGATTTAGATCAAGCCTAGAGAACGAAATAAATTAGAAATAAATTGAGAAGAGAATTCCATGCGTGAAACCCACTTGAATCAAGTTAGTTTGATGATTATGCAAAAAGTCACGAACCTAGCGTCAAATTTAGGGAATACTATGTAAAAAAAATTCATAAATATTTAAAAGAGTGTGCTCCATAGCCAAGTCTTTCTATTTGAGCAACAAAATAAAGAATAGTGAAACTGGTAAGGTCAACTCTCGCAATTCAAAGTACCATTTAAGTTTTAACAACAATTTTTTTTGATTGAACTGATTAAATATATCTTCATGGCATGGGGAATTCACATGATGCTATGGGTATATTCTGTAAACTATCCGAAGCCTTTGATTGTGTTCACTATGAAACATCAATCAGGAAACTTCGACACTACGGTGTAAGAAGTAATGCTCTTAAATTAATTAATTCATATTTAAGTAACAAAACGCAAAAAGTTGACATTAATAGTATGAGTTCTGCCGGGTTGATATTACAAATAAGCGAGGCTCAGGGCTCAATTTTGGTCCCTTTTTGTTTCTTGTATATATTAATGACTTACTTTACATAGTAGGGGATAACCATGATATAATATTATTTCCTGATAACACTTCATATTTTTTAAATTAGAGTTACTAAAATATAACGAAGTAAATAATACTAATAAGTTTAATGTTAACATTTTGCATTTAAAATGGCACTAAAACTGAATATATGAAATTCGGAGTTACGAATGATGAAACATGTTAGTACTAATGGAATTTTAAAGGAGGATGAGCTGAGTCACACTAGATGCAAAGCTTCAATGGAGCCTCCATATATCAAAATTAGCAATCAGAATTAGTTGTGGTGCATAACTGTAAAAATATTGGTAGTCTTACTAGTGTTAAAACAGCTAGACTAGTTTACTTTAGCTACTTTAATATGGTTGGGTATTCTGCTACGGGGACACGCGACTGACACTAAAATTGTATTTGTTTTACAGAAGAGGGCCCTTAGAGGGCCCTTCTATGATTCAAAACCTAAAGAGTAGGTCAGACAAAAATTTAAAAAAAAATTGATAAATTAACTTTGGCCTCTCAATACAAAATTGTAAGGTACGTACACAAAAATAACAGTAGTTTTACAAAATTAAGTGATATTCATTCTGAAATACTAGGAACAGAGACACGCTAGTAGTACCAGTTCCTCGACACCACCGAGTCAGTAATTCGTTCTTGGGACGATGTATACGCTTTTACAACAAAATCCCAGAAAATGTACAAATTTACAGAGAGTAAAAAACTTTATTCAACTAAGTTTGCTGTAATATATGTAATATATATATATATATACGCAAATATTTTAAATATATACAGCTTCTCAGATGTTTGATTTGAATTACTTTCTTTTATCAACCTCAAGTGACAAACGAACCTACATGCCACCTTACATTCACTATGTTCTACAGAACTGTACTGCAATCCGTACACCTGTTATTGTGGCTTCGATATTCATGCAGTGCAGAGTGGCGCTAATAATAATTTTATATTAAATTAGCACATATGCAAAATAAACGAAAGTTAAATAAAATGTACTCGATTCGCGCGTTTATATCAACTGAGCATGCGCGACTCTACTGTTTCCCGCGCATGTGCGGCTACAGAGTACTGCACATTTTTTGTTTGGAATAGCTTCTCTAGTACGTAGTATAACTCAATGGTAAAATATAAACATTATCTCGGAAAAAACCGAGGAAATATTATTTAATTCCGACAGTAAAATAATTAATACCTAAGTGAAACCGCAAGTAATACCTAGTATAATCATATATAAGAGTAATAATTTTAACTCGGTTGAAGCAGCACCTCATACTTTTTTTATAAAAGAGGGGGCAAACGAGCGTGCAGCTCACCTGATGTTAAGTGACTACCACCGCCCATGATCAACCGCAACACCAGGAGAATTTCAGGTGCGTTGCCGGCCCTTTAGAAAGGAGTAAGCTCTTTACTTGAAGGTCCCCAGGTCGTATCGGTTCGGAAAAATCGCCGGTGGTAAACTATTCCACAGAGAGGTTGTACGCGGAAGAAAACTGTTTTTGAAACAGTACAGTGGTGGACCGCCAAGCATCCAGATGGTGTGGATGGTATCGGGACGTTTGCCGAGTAGTGCGTTCACGAAATTTGGCGGCTGGGATTAATCCGAACAATTCCTCAGAGCACTCTCCATGGTTTATGCGAAAGAAAATGCAAAGAAATGCAACATCTCTTCGCAGTGCCAGTGAATCGAGCCGATCGGAAAGCACTCGGTCGTCGACGATTTGAACCGATCTGCGCTGGATGCGGTCAAGTGGAAGGAGCTGGTACTGGGGAGTCCCAGCCCAGAGATGGGAACAGTATTCCATGTGCGGCCGAACTTGCGCCCTGCCCGTCCCCGCTCCCAATCCGAGACTCTGTTCAGCAAACACTCGACTTCAGACACAAGTTTGTCCCGACACTCGGAGACGTTTTCTCGAGAAATATTGGCTCGGCGGGTGTAAAGAGCATCACCAGTGCTGTCATCTGCATAGCAATGAATGTTACGGGTTTGCAACATATCATTGATATGCAGAAAAAACAGCGTTGGCGATAGCACGCAGCCATAAGAAAAACGAAAAAATAAAACGCATACCACTAATCTTATTTACGTACGCCATTGGAATCATAATCGCATGTTCTGATAGCAAATTTTGCGAAATACAATGTGTTCCGGATGGCCGTAGTTCCCGACTTAAGAAGACAGGTTACTATTTAATTCAGGACAGGAGTTAACAACCACGCAGTTAGTTTTATTTTATCTTATTTTTCAATATAAAGTTAAGTTAAGTTACACTTAAGTAAAGTTACAGTTACGGATTTTATCGCGTTGTCTTAACAACTTTGCTCTTGCCTGAATTAAGATCCTAGTGCTTTCTCGAATGTATTTTAGTAGAAATCTTGACATATATAGGAATGATTTTATGGTCTCTGCATCTCTTCAAGAAATTTAAAGATATTATGTATCTTGCGCGCATAGTCCTGAGATCTTGAATTGGCGTATTTTATTTCCAATTTCCAGTCCATGCTCCTTTAAAATAGTTTTATTTAATGTGTAATGTTAGCTTAAATATAATAATTCATTATGTAAAGTTACAGCCTAAAAAATTAGTATATTATAGCATTTAGTTACGGCACAAAGGCAGTGGGTGCGGGTCCTGCACGGAAAAGTATTTGTATGGCCTACAAATAAGTAATTAATATATTAATTACTCTACTATATATATATATATATATAATTATGCAATAACAATTTTATTAGTGCAGGCTCGGCAATTTGCTCACGTACTTTAAATTTGACAGCAAGTTTCCAAATATTCTTTTCTTTTTTTATTTTCCAAATATTCTTGGTTCCGCTGTCTGAGACAATAACTAATATGTGACAGTAAAATAACTTTTGTATATCCTTATTTATGGTGGCAGATTAAAAAAGAATCTCTATCACAAAAGATGTCCCTTGGCCGCGGCGACACCGTCTTTGCAAAATTTCACATATGCTTTCAAATTTTATACTTTGCATTTTAGTTTACTTTAATTAATTTTCCATGGAAATCTAGATTAAACCTGAAAATAATAACAAACTACCCTCTGTACAAAGTCTGAGGTTTTATATATTCGTATATATAAACCTCCATATATAAGGGTTGATTTGATTGTTCTATCGCCAGATAAAACTCATCAATAAAATAAATTATAACCTAACCGCATTCAAAAGTGAAGCAAATGAACTATCATATTCATACATCTGTAATTTTAAGCTTCCCGCTAAGAAAATCGTAAATTTTCTAAAATCGGGGAAAAATGTTTTTGCTTTTTTTGGAATAACTTTTAAACAGATCAATTCCAAAAACTAAGCGGCTTTTAACATAGGAAAACCACCTTGATCGCCGCTGGTCTGGTGAAAAACGGTTGATTCGTTCATGAGATATCTTTAACGAAATATTTTGATTCTTTTTAAATTACTCTAATATTACATATTTCACGTCATAATTTGGAGAAATTTGGAGCGTTTTACATTTGAAATTAGAGGGAAGTTCCAAGGGTGGCCTGCAGGGTCAACTAATTTTTTTTTTATTTGTTTATGTTGAATTTTATCCTATGAAGAACTTTTGTTTAGATAAATGAAAAGCCGGTCCTAACGAAAAATATACATATCATATTTAAAACATAGTTCGTGTTTAATATTTTAGATGAAAGTTGCGAGTAACCTCGTATAATTTAAACTTTAAAAAATATAACTGATACCTTATTATACAATGTTGCACATAATATTATCAGCTAATTTTGTATAATAACTCTTATAATACGGCTGTAAGTAATAACATTTCTGTAACTTTTATGTTGAACGCTTGGCCCCTAAATCCCTAGTGTTTTCCAATAAATAAATAATTAATCGAGAAGTAGGTGGTACACAAAAAATTATTACAAATAAATTTCTTCCTTGAGCACCCCTGGAACGGTTCAAGCGAGTTCAATCAACCGTCGTTAGCTTCCCGGTTCCTTTTGCAGTAGCGGCACAGTTGTGAGCCGTGACGAGCTACGGCCAGTCGCACTATACGAGCCAATTTCAAGGTAAACATACTAGTAATCTTGTAATAGATTTTAAAGTGACGGTACGAGCAGAAGGCTTGCGCAGTCTTTCGTTCTATTTTTGCATAAGTCAATGCCTCGTGCTAGCGTGTATTTTAAAGTTTTGGAATTCGTTAAGGTTTAGAATAGATGCAGCAAAAATGTCATGTAGTATTTGTCTTTGAGTTTTTTAGATGGTAGCACTCCTTTCCTGCCTGGGTTGATAAGTAGGCATTAACTTATTCCTCTATATCAAGTGAATTGTTTGACCCATATACGCCCATATCTATCCTAGATTACGAATCAAAACGCAGATGTTACCCAAGATGATTTCAATTACAAAAGATAATTTTAAAGTTTTAAAGGAAAGGACTCGAATAACTTATCGTTGATTATAAAATCCGTTTCTTACCCTACCAATTCTTCTCTGTTTTATTACTAATATTTTTTGTAACCTATTTATTAAAAAAAGGATCCATAAAATTGGATCACAACTGTCAAAGATAGCGTTACATACATACAAAAAAGACCTTAAAGTCGAATTGCAAAGCTCCTTTTTTTGAAGTCGGCGAAAAATTACACTATACATATTATATAATTTGATACGGTTCGTAAAATTTAATACGATTCCAGATCCTACCATCGTTATCATTATCATTACAACAGCCTTTTACAAGTTTACTGCTGGACATTGGTCTCCAAAAATAAATTCTAATAACATAGTCCTGAGCTCTAAGCCACTTGCATCCATAGAATGTCTACGTGTCTTATCATTCACGGTGGTTCAAATGGTGTATACCTCAAAACATAAACTTCATCCATTTATCCCGTTCAATATCGTGATACAATATAATTTTGGTGAGAATATCATCAATATTGTAAACACTAATAATACTCCCTAAATAAGCTTCATATTATGCTTGTACAAGGAGTTGTTAATTACAGTAGTGAAACGGTGTATTCTAACCAACGACTTCCGAATTTCACGGTTCGTATTCCTAACCGTTAGGCTACTGTCGCTACTAAATATTATACTTATTTTCAGATGCAGTGCTTCATTTGCGTAACTTATATGATAATATTATGCACCGCACAACCACCTAAGGATCGTAAAACAGCAACGACCCACGAGGAACGGTCACTTTTCCGTGATGTCATCGAGTCTTTACGAATTCGGTCACAGCTGCCTGAAGAAATCAATCACACTGACGATAACAACCTATCCCAATACTACGAAAATTACGCCTATGAAAATGAGCCTGCCGAAATTCCAAGTGTCATGGACTTCATACCACGAAGAAATGATAGAATTGAAATGCCATCACTGAAATACAGATTTCCTAAAAGCATGCAAGCTAACGAAAGTGAATTTAAAATGGAGAATAAGAAAGAAGATATAGTTATTTACGTTAGTACACCAACTGAACGACCAGAACCTAAATCTACAACGCAAAAGTCAAAAAAAGAACCAAAACCAAACAGTAAAGTTAATTTTGTTAAAAATAACGAAGATATACCTGAGTCTGCAACTGATGTAATTAAAGACAATTACAGGCCATTTATAAATAAAATGGAAGATTTGAGCCAGATAGGAAACAGAGAATATCAAACAATTATCAAACCCACCGTTATCGTAAATTTTCGTGGCACAGTGAGTCACAGAGATGGCGAAATAAGGCTAGAAAAACGAAATAATCCAAAAAGGAAACAGGACACAGACGAAGCAAGAAATATATTCAATATTAGTCAAGAAATAAAATTAGAAAGACCAAATGGCATTGTTGATGTTGAAGGAATGAGACGCTTCCATAACAAAGTTAAACAAAACGTTAATGTTGTTTCAAACAATTTAAAAGAAAAAGTTGATGAGAACATGACAATGTGTCAAACATCTATCTCGTCTTTGGAAGAAAATGAACGTACCGCACGAGAAAATGATAACGTTTTTCAAATTGTAGTTACAGTGTAGGCTGTTAAAATAATATATTAATTTTGGTAGTTAATAACTAAACAGTAAATAACTATTTTCGAGCACACACCAATCATTAAGAGTCGCATTTTGTTTACAGTGTGAATTTTTACAAATGGTTTCCTATTTTTTAAAATTTTCGAAAGCCACTAGTGTTGTAGTATTAATTATCTTCCAATAGTTAGGTATTTATGTTTATATAACTATGAAATGAAAAGATGAGATTGAAGACTGAATGTTTTAAGTTATGCTTTAACGATTTACAATAATAAACCTACATATTTTTTTGTTTTGTGTTTTATATATATATATATATATATATATATATATATATATATATATATATATATATATATATATATATATATATATTTAAAGGGACGGTTGAACAAATTATTTACACCGAAGCTTAATGATAAAGAAGTACCCATTCTCCATTGGAGTTAAGTATTTAGTCGCGTAACAATTGAACAAAAATTTGCCTTTTGCCTTGAATCTCTTTACCACAATAAATCACTTAAATCTGGTCTTATAAACCAGTTTAAATATTATTGAAAGAAAACTTCGGAAGTCCTGGGATTAAGTAAGAATAAATTACATATTCTGGCAAAAACCCTGAGCACATACAAATTTCTATCTTGGGACTAAGCAACTTAAGGTTTTTTTGCTCACATTGCTCACAGCTAAGCAACTCTATCAATTCAATGAATATAATTTACGGCTTAGCAGTGAACTAAACCCATAGCAGTGACCACAATATACCATACAGGTCGCCGCGATACTGTTTTATAGACTTGCATAGCTTATTGGCCAAAATAAATAATAAAAAATCGACTTTAGAATGTGAATTAATTTTATTATTTTTAATTCTTTAAAGTAGGCTTTTAATTTTCATAAAAAGTAAATTTTTGGCCCGTTTGTTAAAAATAACGACAACACGCTTGAGTCTGTGCCAAATGAACTGGTTTAATATGACTGATGCTGACCGTCACTTCTCTGTCGTTGACATTAATTGTGCCAGTCTTCTCTCCGTATATGGGGGTTGTAGTGGACGTCGTACGGTGTCGTTACGAAGCAAAATGTGTGTACACGCCTCCAAATCTTTAAACATAAATGAAGATGGTCGGACTTTATGACCTGCAGGCACGGGACGCGCGGCTTCCATCCGCAGTCTTAGTTAAAAAAGCAAAATGCACAACAACATTAGATCTCTCATATCACGGCGTTTCTCGAGGGTACTACTGTCTAAGTAGTCAATATTGGAGTTTACAGAAGAATTATATCGCTTTAAGTGACGCAAAAACTTATTGTTAATTGTTTCAATCATTTTAACTTAAACTTTGCATTGAGGATTCCAACAAGAAGAATAATATTCAAGAATAGACCGCACCAGAATGTTACATTATACTAAAGAGAGAAGAAATTACAAACACAGAGGTAATTAAGCAAGAATAAATTTTAGCTTCTTCTATTTCTATTATCCGTCTTAACTTATGTAATAGAATATAGATCGATAAATTAGAGACCAATCTTCTAACACATAAAACGGGTTGGCTATAGATATTCGGTACTTGATTTTAATTATATTTTCAGTTTAGTAGGCTTGTCAGTCAGCCCCGACTTCACGTAGTTTTGTCTGCCCTATCCCTAGAGTGTTTTTGCAAACCCCGGTTTTGTAAATATCGGAGCCCCTTCGCCCTTGCGTAGCAATTTGCTACAGCGGGCGGGGGCTGCACTTCCCGCAGTGCAGAAGCTGTTGCACAAGCAACTTTGTGTCAATATTTCTGTGTAAAAAACTCAAACTTATTCGTAAGATAGTGTGGCATTCCGCCATACTTCCTTACGAATAAGTTTCTTTTCCCTTCTTTTACGAGTATAATAAAAGTAACTCTCACCAAACGTACGACAATATTCTCACGAAAATACATAATCATTTTAAAGAGTCATCTAGTTGTTTCTGCAAATATCTAGTATAATTTTTTTTATCGATATTAATTTTACAGTAGTTTACTAGTTAGACATTAGTACGTGTGCATGCTACATAGGTGGCGCTTGTTCGACTTCAAATAGATTTGTAAATGAATGGAACGTTTTTTAATTTAACAAACCTTAAGTAAAAGTAAAAATTGAAAGTGAATTTTGAGTTTTCTGCGTCGTTATACTTTAAATAATAATCCATCACATATTGTTGCGTGTCTTATTACGCGACTACAGTAAATTGAGAAAGGCAATAAAGATCTCGTAGCTTCCGATAGATGGCGCCATAGCTAATCTATTTAACACGCGTTGCTATTAAGGTTTTTTTTATTAAACTAAAATGACAAAGTAAACAAACTTAATATACTCCACTTGATGGTATATACGTGGTATAGCCACGCTGCAGCCATATTATAGTTTTAGCACGAATGGGTTAGCTCGACCGGGAAGGACCAGCACGCTCTCACAGAATACCAGCGTAAAAGAGCAGCTTAATGCTGCTGTGTATTGTATAGAAAGTGTAGAGACCATTTTTACTGGAAATAAGGTTTTCCCTGTCAGTTTTCAGAATTTTCATACCACACGACTCGAGTAATTATGTCTGTATGTATGTCTGCCCTGACTAATTGTCGGAATATTTGAACTGATAGATAGTAATGAAACTTCACGAACAAATATAGAGCAATACTCCTGGTATTACTCTATATTTGTTCGTGAAGTTTCATTGTGAGGCTTGATTGTGAGGATGAGGCTGTATTTTATCCGAAGATCCGATTTTTGTGGAAATCTATAATTGGTTGAAATAAATGGTCTTTAGTAGTTTTCTTAAACCTAAATAGCGCAACATTAATAGATCCTACGCAGGCAAAGCCGGGGCAGGCCGCTAGTCTTACATAATACTTCTGACCGAGTATATGTGACTGAACTTTTTTTATAGGAAATGGGTGACAAGCGAGCACACAGTCCACCTGATGGTAAATGGTTGCAGAGGCCCATAGACATCTACGTATATCCTCGTTTGCAAATCAAAATAAAGATGCGTTGTCAACCTTGAGAACTAAAATGAAATGCCTCTTTTCCAGTAAAAAGGGTTTCCGGTTCTCTACACTCATCATATGAAATACAGCATTAAGCTGCTATTTGACATTGGTATTCTGTGAGAACGTGGTCCTTCCCCGGTCGAGCTGACTCATTCGTGCTACAACTATAAAATGAATATAAATGAACTCCCTTTAAGCGGCTGGACCTGTATTGATGAAATTTTGTGCGAATTCACAATTGGATTCAGTAAGTGACGCAGTTGTCGAGATTCAGAAATCACCCGTGCAAAGCCGGTGTGAATGGCTAGTATTTTATGAAAATACATTGACAAAAATGCCAGACGACATTCACTAATTTCCTTGACATTTTGAGAGTGATTTAGGAATATGTACTTGATCCAATTAGGAACATAAGATTCAAATCCTGTCCCGTGATATTTACTTGCAGGCAGGTAACGATTTGAAGCTGTGTTGCATCATAATATATATCGCAGATTTATAACGAATTGGTTGTTAGGAGAAATCATTCGTGAAGGCGTAAGATAATTCATTCAAATGCTCCATTTCGTCTCATGAGAGTCGTAATACCAATCGAACAATACCCACAGATATTTAAACGGCAATTATCACCATAATCGTTCACAGTTAGCTACTGTGAGAATATCTTTTTTTCAGAGAGCACAAGCGATCTGTGACAGTAAACACATGTCCTTAACTGTGGTAACTAATAATTTTTCTGACTTTCAACAGCGGGATTATAATTTATTACTAAGATTTTATAAGTGCACTTAATTAAAACGTGTATAAGTACCTATTTTAACGACAATGTCGACATTGGAAAGGAACGTAAGGCACTGGCAGGTCAGTCTAATGTTTTGGCGCGCTGGTTTGCGTGGTATTGTTAACAAGTAAAGATAACATTTTTTAAAGTCTACTGTAAAGTTTTCTACACGTGCTGCTTGTGCTCAAAATTTTCACAGCGGACTGTCGACCCCTTACTCGGTCAGTACAATAGCTCCAGGGCTTTTTGGGGTTATCCAATTTTACAGTGCGGTAATATGATTGTAAGAAAATAGCCTCGTTGCTCGGCATGCCAGCGCTGCGGGCTAGCTTTACTCCATTGTAGTACAGCGGTTAGGTGTAAGGTCGGGCACACACACTTTTGTAAGTGAGAGCCACGGGTCGAGAAGGTGGCTTGATCACTGTGTGGCGACGAAATCCGCTTTATCGTCTATTTTGAATGTTTATGTTAAGTATGATGTCTACTGGTCTGACCATTATCCTTTAGTAATAGAATGTAATTTGTATATTGTCAAACCAAAGTTGAATTTTGTATATAAAGTAACTAACGAGATTCTATGGGGAGATAGAAAACCGGAGGAGATCAGAATATATACGAAATTATGTCATGAAAAGTTAAGAGCTATCGATTTTCCCGAAGAATTTCGTTCTTGTAGTAATTGTGTTTGTAAGTGCATTGATCACAGATTACGTATCGATAAATTATATAGTAAAATTGTAAATTCTTTATCTGTGGCTGCCACTGAATCCTACACTGTAAGATCACGCGTTGGCAAGCGGCCTGTGGTTGGGTGGAACAGATATGTACGCGATGCCCACAGGGAGGCCAGGTCGAAGTTTTTAATGTGGGTTTGGTGGGGAAAACCAAAAAATGGTAGTGTCTATGAGGACATGCATAGGAGTCGCAATTTATTTAAGTCGCGCTTGAAGTGGTGTCAGAACCACAGCGATCAAATAAAAATGGACATTTTGGCTACTCAGCACGCGAAAAATGATTTTCGTAACTTTTGGAAATCGACCAATAATTTAAATAGTAAACCTGGCCTACCAGTGAGCGTCAATGGTATTAATGATCATGGTCTTATAGCGGATATGTTTAGAGAGCATTTTACAGTGACATCACCGTTGGAGCCATCACAGGACATAGAAGATGAGGATACGCGTGGCCGGGAGATTGGAATTCGATTTACAGCGAAGGATGTCAATAAAACTATAGCTTCTATGTCCCGTGGGAAGTCTCCTGGCCATGACGGACTTAGTATTGAGCACCTTAAACATGCAGGTCCTCACTTACCTAGATTACTTTCTATGTTTTATAACTTACGTATATCGCATTCATACTTGCCCGCGGCTCTGATAAGAACTGTGGTGGTGCCTATTGTAAAGAACAAGACTGGAGACATATCTGATAAGTCCAACTATAGGCCCATCTCACTTGCCACGGTTGTTGCAAAGGTGCTTGACAGTTTGCTTAGCGCCCAGCTCGATAGACATATATGCCTACACGACATTCAGTTTGGCTTCAGGCCGGGTTTGTCAACAGAGTCGGCTATATTATGTTTGAAGCAAACTGTGAAGTACTATTCGGTTAGACGAACGCCTATTTATGCCTGTTTTCTGGACCTTAGCAAGGCGTTCGACCTGGTAAATTACGATATCCTATGGCAGAAATTGAAAGATACTGGACTGCCGGAAGAAGTTACTAGGATCTTCAAATTTTGGTATCGAAACCAGGTCAATGTCGTGCGATGGTCCGAAACCTATTCGCAGCCATATGGGTTGGAGTGTGGGGTACGACAGGGGGGCTTAACTTCTCCTAAGCTCTTCAACCTTTATGTGAATGCGCTGATAGAGTTGCTTAGCACCACACATGTCGGTTGTCATATTGACGGAGTATGCCTCAACAACATCAGTTACGCAGATGACATGGTGTTGCTGAGTGCTTCTGTTTGTGGCTTGGCAAAACTGTTGAGCATATGTGAGAGCTACGCCCGCAGTCACGGATTGATTTATAATGTCAAAAAAAGCGAATGCATGGTCTTTCAGGCTAAAGGTAAAGCCTTGCCCGCGTATATACCACCCATTAAGTTATACGGTACCCCATTAAGAAGGGTGTCTCAGTTTAAGTACCTGGGTCATATAGTATCCTTTGACCTGAAAGATGATGCTGACATAGAGAGAGAGCGCAGGGCATTGTCTGTTAGAGCGAACATGATCGCTCGCAGGTTCGCTCGTTGTTCAGTTCCTGTTAAAGTAACGCTATTTAGAGCTTACTGCACTTCCTTTTACACGAGCAGTCTGTGGGTGAACTACACGCAGAAACAGTATAGTGCCCTGCGTGTTCAATATAATAATGCATTCAGGGTGCTGTTGGGTCTGCCTCGTTATTGTAGTGCGTCGGGTATGTTCGCGGATGCGCGTGTGGATTGTTTCTACACCACCATGCGTAAACGATGCACATCCCTGGTGCGCAGGGTGCGGGCCAGTTCCAATAGTATCCTGAGGGCATTTTCTGACAGGTTTGATTGTCAGTACCTGAACCATTGTCATATGGTGCACGTGCTGACTAATCGGGCCTGTCTTAGATATAGTTTTGAAAATTAGGTAAATAGTTTTAAGTCTTACTAACATTAGTTTTAAGATTTGTATTGTTACTAACATTCTATGATCCTTGTGGTCGAAATAAACAACTTTTATTTATTTATTATGAAAATAATTGCTGAAAGATATGACTCATTTCTTCTTAAGCAATATTACCGTCACAGTTTATTCAATAATAAATTCAAATTCAAAGTATGTATTGTAAGTTAAGTGTTACATTTGGTATTAATTTAAAATATGATGTGTCTTACTTACTACACTACTTACTTAACTACTCTTTTCGAGTATAAATACAATAGTTATTGTATTAGGTATATGCCTAACATAAGGTACATACTCAAAAAAGTTCATAGTTGATATGAATTAAAAAATTTACCGATTTTATAAAAATATATTTGTTTAAATTACTTAGGTACTTACAAATAAATCAAGTGATTTTTGTTACTTTTTATTTTACTACGTGTTTTATTATATTCTTACATTCTCATCCGAATTTGAGTTATATTCAAAATGTCAAGTTTTCAGCTAATGGGGAAATTAGTTTAAAATCAATTACTAAATTCCGCCCAAAACAACAGACAAACGAACAAACAAACAAGAAAGTGATTTAATAAGAACTTGGTGATATAATAAAACTAAACTTGTCATTAAGAATTAGGCGTATGTAATATCTCGTCTTAATTTATTTGTGCTTGACGTTATAATTATGCGATGCTAATGGTTTAGTCAGCGTCAGAGAGACGGGACAAACAACACAAAAAGAACCCGAAAACCAGTTTATGGTTTTTATAAGTTCACTCTGGCTGGTATTTGAATGCATTCCACTTTACATAACTTATGATAATATTCGGAGAGTTAAGCCTGATACAGCTATTTGTGTTGGTGCTTGACAGTCATTCTCTTAAGTCATAATATTAAATTATTATAATATATTTGTAAAAATACGAAATATTCCATTCATTGCGTTAATTATACATGCAGGTTTCCTCACGAAGCTCTTCCTTAACCGCCAAGCATATAGTTAATCAGTACTTAAACCTGCAATTATAACAACATTACTCCATTGGCGCCAGCGTGGATCTGAGCTACTATATACCACATATTATATTAAGTAGTAAAATTAGTAATATATAATTTAATTAAGCGATAATCAACGGTTATAAATATCTATATACTAGGCTGCACTAAAAGTATCGGGAATGGAATATTTCCACTGTTCCTGTTATATTAAAATGTTTTTGAAAACTCCTTGGTTTTAAAAATCGAATACTATTTATTTATTTAAAAAAAGATTCTCGGTCTTGTCACAAGGTTTTGTCAAACTTGTTTAATCGTTGAGAAAATGGAATTGACTCGAGAAAATTCAAGAGCGATGATTTATTATAACTTTCGAAGTGGTTTAACACAAAAACAGTGTGTTGACCGGATAATTTCTGCATTTGGTGATTAAGCCCCATCCAAAACCACAATTTATCGCCTCTTTGCTGAATTTCAACGTGGATGTGTCAAGCTCAGTGATGATCCCCGTCAAGGTCGTCCAAAAACTGCAGTCACCCAATAAAACGTTGATGCTGTGCGTAAGCTGATTGAGTAAGATCGACATGTGGCATACCGGGAAATTCAGGCAACTTTAGACATTGGCATGAGTCAAATACAATTAATCTTACATGAACAATTAGGTGTAAAAAAGTTGTTTTCCCGATGGATACCGTATTCGCTCTGTGAAGAGCAAAAAGCGGCCCGCGTTACTTGGTGCGTCAGAACTCTCGAAAGATTTCAGGCAGGATCCTCAAATGCTGTATACAACATCGTATCAGGTGACGAATTCTGTACAAACGTGAAACAAAAAACTAGTCACGAGTTTGGGTGTTCGAAAATTAGATAAAGCCAACAAAAATTGTTCGTTCACGGAGTGTTGCAAAAAAATGGTACGATTATTCCTCTAAAGGGACATAGAACGGTTAATACAGAAGGGTATGCTAGCATTTGTTTGCCACAGGTCGTTTCTGAAATCCGTTAAGAGAACTGCAAACGCCGCATCATACTATATCACGACAATGCGAGTTCTCACACCGCACACAGAACAAAAGCGTTTTTAGAGCAAGAAAACATAGAATTATTAGACCATCCGCCGTACAGCCCTGACCTAAGCCTTAATGATTTCTATACTTTCCCTAAAATAAAGAATAAATTGCGTGGACAGAGATTTTCATCACCTGAAGAAGCTGAGGACGCCTACAAAACGGCCATTTTGGAGACCCCAACTTCCGAATGGAATGGTTGCTTCAATGATTGGTTCCATCGTATGGAAAAATGTGTCAAATTTTGCGGAGAATACCTTCGAAAAGCAATAAATAAATTTTTAAATAGTAATGTTGTTTCACTTCCTTGATTCCCGAAATTTTCAGTGCCGCCCTCGTATCTAATATAACATTTACTTATTTAATCATAAACAAAGGTAATATTAACCAAGTGGTAAAATTAAAAATATTGAACAACCGGCTACAATACAAATATAATGAGAACATCACGCATTATTAAGGATAACTCAAAAACTGATCAGATATTGAGAAAATTTACATGATACTGAGCACCTCCCCCTACTTGAAGTCGGTTAAAAATAAGGTTTTAGTTACTAATTTGTAAACCACTGTTCAGTCCCAGATTTACCAGAACACATAAACTATTAACACACATCGTGATGCAGTTAATTAGTTTATAAGCTTTTATTGATTCTTCGTCTCAATATATTTGAAAGTATAATGTCAAGGTATAATAAACTTCTTTGTTTGACTGGTACCGAGAACATGTTTCAATGATACCTACGTCAATATTTTTTTCATATTATAAAATCGAGGGCAAACGTGTACCGAGGAGCCGTGGTAGCTCAGATGGTTAGCCCTCGCTGTAAATTTCACGGTACGCAGTAGCCCGGGTTCGATCCCCGTCGGGACCAATGAATTTGTCAATTGCAACTTTAAGTGCTTATTTAACACGTACTCGGCGGTGAAGGAACATCGTGAGGAAACCATAAAATCATCACCCTAAACTAGAAATGGTTCGCCGATGGATAAATCCATCTTCCAATTAGAGAGAATTTGCAGTAATCGTCACTTTAGGTAGTTTGATTAGCATTCACAGTTACGTATCTAAGGCATCTGGCCTTGCACTTTAGTGGTTGTTCCCATTTATGGATCTTTCGGTAATATTTCTCCACCATCCTTTAGCCTTGCGTTTACCATATCAACAGAACCAGGAACAGGAACCACTACCCCATATACCCCGTGGGTGTCGTAAGAAGCGGCAGAATGAAACAAACCAGGAAATAGGCAGCAGTGGCTTCGTAATAACGACGAAAATAAAAATAAACTGCGTTTGCCAACCCGCTTGCCAAGCGTGGCAACTATGGCAAATGTCCCGCCTATGAGGCAATCCATGTGGAGGCCATGTTCAGCTGTGGACTTAAGGAAACCTAAACTAAAGTAACTTGGAATTTGTGAAAAATAATGAACAAAAAAGACAGAGATTCTAACCATTAACTGGACCGATCTGATGATGTACCTCATTCAACAAGATCGTCTGAGAAATAAGAGAAAAAATATTTCGAAGACATATGAAGTCTGCTTGCACGCATTAGAAGTGAGGTTAGGCCTATGCCCAGTAGTAGGATAAATGGCTGTAACATTACTTTTTTGAACGAGCATGCGGTTCACGTGATGGTAAGTGACTAAAGCTTCCCATGGACAACAACAACACCGGTGGTATTGCAGGTGCGTTGGTGAATTTTTAAAAAAGAGAAGGCTCTTTTGTTGTAGGTTTCTAAGTCGTATTGGTTCGAGAATGGCTGGTGATAGCTGATTCCACAAAGAAGTTATTCGAGGAGGAAAACCAAAATGTAAATTATCGGAATTGAAGATTTTCTTCAATCGCCATGAATGACTATCTCACGGAACTGCTGCTGTGTTTCGTATGGTGAGTGTAGAGGACCGGCGACTCTTTTCACTGGAAACGAGGCATTCCGTCTTAGTCCTCAGGGGTGACAACGAATCTGTAACCTTCCTTGCTTAATGTTCACTGTAGGTACACATAAATTGCAATAGTACATCGGGTTTTTTTATTCTTATAAAGAGTTTACATTATTTACATTTTAAAAGGAAAAGGTAGACTGTAAGTTCGTTTTTCATTTCAGTTTAATAAATAAAACAACAATTTTAATGTTGTTTATCTACATTAAAATATTTATACCCTATTTTTTTACTGAACTGTCTATATTAGTATATATCTATACCGTTCAGACCGGAATATAGCACATGCATTGCTATTTGATGGCAGAAATGGGTAAAAGTGTGGAACCAAGCCAGACGGACTCCTGGCTAGAGTCTTACCTAGGTTTACTTAGTCCACTCTGATGGGTCATAACTTAATAGCTTCTGAAGTAGATTTCAACTACAGATAATGTGTCGAAATCATTTTATCCATTTTAGTTTTTTAATTTTTTTTATTAATTGATGGTCGTATTTAAGCGTCGTAAAATTTAATTGGAGTGGAGCTCCCATGTCGCAAGAAAACGATTTTTTGAAATCTATCTCCTTCGTAACCCGTAGGCCAGTTTACATAATTTTTTCGGCAATATTTTTAACTCAAAGGCATACAAGGTTTTAAAACAATAAAAATCTGAATAAAAGATATTAAAAATTACCAAAAACTAAATTGTCTATGGGAAAATACATGTAGAGCAAAAGCGCGCGTTTTTGTAATAATTATTGAGAAAATAATTAATTTAAAACACTTGTAATGTGATTGAATCTTTTGTTGAAATAAAGATAGTTATGACTTTAGACACTCCGCTCCATTTATGATGCTTGCAAAAGGTTTTACCTTTTCATCTGCATCGGCCCCAGTATAAATAATACGCATTATATGTTATTTACCTAAAATTAAAATTTAGAATTCAAATCTCCATTTAAAATATTATTAAGCACTATCTTTAGCAATCCTTTTAAACAACAGTTGTTTACAAAGCACCGTTATTGTCTCTCTCATTTCAACCTACGCTCTCCATATCAGAACAAATGGAATATTTTTACAATCACTACTATATTTGCTGGAGGAATAACAGTAAACCGCCGCGCCGACTCATTGAGATCTGTCTAATAATTGAAAACAAATCGTTTTTATTTTCAAATGGCGATTGTATTTTATTTTAATGGCGATTTAATATCGATTTACGCTTACGTAGGATCTATTAATGTGACGTTATTTACATTTAAAATAATCAAAGACCATAAAATTTATCAATATTTCATATTTTCTAAAAAAAAAGACAGAAAAAAATAAAAAAGATTAGATTGAGCAAGTGGATGAGTTCGTGTATATGGGATGTCTATTTATCAGGGACGGTAGATATGATGAGGATATAGAACGACGAGTGAATGCAGGAAATAAAGTGAATGGGGCTCTACACTCTATTATGAAGAGTCAGAATGTGTCAAAAAAGGCAGGTATGGTAATTTATAATAGTAAAAGTTGGGTGTGTGGTTAAGAAAGGAATGCTTCGGTGGTTTGATCATGTAGAAAGAGTGACAAAACAAATTTATATTGCAGATGTGAACGTAAGAGTATAGAAGAGACGTCCTAGATGAAGGTTTATCGACAAAATTGGCGATATTTTGAAAATGGACCACATTAGGAGTACTCTTAACCAACGAGCGTGTATGCATAGATTTAAGGATGTAAAGAAGGCAAGAGAGATATGACAGGATCGTGTCAAATGAAAGTCTGTAGTCTTTGCCTACCCCTCTGAGTGACAAGCGTGACTGTTTATGTGTAATACTTCAATATTTTCGGTTAAAATATAGCCTCGATCTCTCCTAGCATTTCTTTCTTTCTATTCTTAAAGTTTCATCACAATATGTTTTGCCATGTTGGCCTTCAACTCTATCTCACAATTTTGGATTATAATAAGATTATACTTATTAATATATAATGCACATTTATATAGTTAAGTTAAGGCCGCTGGCGGGTATAAGCCTCCTCCAACAGTTTCCAGGATTTTGTTTTCTTTGCTTTCTTTGTCCAGTCGTTTCCAGTATATTTTTTGATCTCATCTACCCAGAGTTCCATAGGACGTCCTCTAGCTCTCTTGCCACTTGGAACCCCACGGACGCATTTGCCCACATTTTGGGCAAATGCGTCCATCTTTTATCTGACAGTCGTGCTACGTGGCCAGCACACTTCCACTTGAGCTTTCTCATATGTTGTAAAGCATCTGTTATATTGATTTTTTAATGTTTTCTGATTTTATTTTATTGCTCAGCCTAGTATTCAAGATGCTCCATATTTGTTGTAGATCCAGGTTTGTGATCCTTATGACAAGCAGGGTAAACATCCATCCATGACTTTCTTTTTCAGTTTTGCAGGTAGATTAGATTTAAATATTTCTTTTATGGCTCCAGAACTTTCTCCATGTCATGTTTATTCTTCTGTCAATCTCATTTTTGTTTCTAGAATTAAGAAATAAAATGGATTTCCCTAGTTATATGTAGCTCTCTACATATTCTAAGTTCTGTAAATTGTTAACGTGTATAGGCGGTTTACCTGTGGTTAGTCGTCACCTTAGTTTTATTGTGTTTAGTTGTAGTCCTATTCTGTTAGTTATTTTGCATAGGTCTGATATCATTTCTTCTAGTTCTTTCGGTGATCTCGAAAAGAGTATTATAGTAATAGCCGATCGTCAATGATATGATCCTTCTCTTCTACTACTACTATAGTATAGAAATTAAGATATTCTTTGTTTGTAAGAATAAATAAATTATATTATTATACTGTAGGACATCCAGGTAAGTAAGTCTAATGGCGCAACAAACCACTTGAAACTATTTCAAAATTAAAATAACTACATTGATTTAGTACTATGCTATAGCATATTACATATATATATATATATATATATATATATATATATATATATATATATATATATATATATATATATATATATATATATATATCACAGTCAAAAAAGATGCTTAGAGTAGCAATTACAACTAATATTCATCCAGGATTTTCTCTAAATTGCGAGGTGGTAGCAGCATAAAGAGAATTAACCACCCCATTTCGTCCGTGTGTGTCGTGAGAGTCGACTGAGATATACTTCAAAGATCAATATATTATATAAAACGCATGACAGAGAAGTGGGCGGAAACCAGCAATGAAACGACAGTAGTCAAAATAAAAACTTTTTTTTTCATCATTAACCTGTCTTTACTATAATATATCTTTTTATCTATTTTATAGTCTATTTTTTACTATAATATGTTTTTGTTTGATGTTGGTTCTATGGACTGCAGTAGTCACTAATCTGCAAGGGGACAGTCATTTATTTTTATAAAAAAAATAACAGAATATATACGTAACCGTTATACGCAGACCTCCTCTTATTCTGAGAAGGGTTTTAGAACAAGAAAGAGTCCGTTTTTTTACCCAAAAACGTGTTGGCAAATATTTCAATGATTGAATTATAAATTAATAAAGCGTTATTTCCTCTGTCCTTCTTCACAGAGGAATGAGTAAAAGATCACAAGCACACGTTTGAAATTTACAGAGGGCGCCAATCCTCTGAGATACCACGGTGTTTGAATTTTACATTACGAAAATTAAAAAGTAAAGTTCCACTGCTGGCCACAGTGCTGCTCACATTTCTAGGAGTGGTTTACAGCAGAGAAGTGTTCACTGCGCTGCCCTAAAGCATGTTTACGGGCTTTATAAGTCTTCAAAATATTTTTTAATTTTCTATAAAGAAGTGTAGAAGCTAGAACTAGCACGGCATTCGACATTATATTTTTATAAAATAGCAAAGGCGTCAGAAGTCAATAGCTCCTACTAACCGGACTGAGTTTATGGCTAGTTAGGGATCAACGACCTGATTATTTGGATCACATAAATTTATTTTTAATATGCTAATAACAAAAGTCCGTTTCAGTCGTTAACGATGCTACATATCAAGGACTTGATTGATGTTCGAAATTATTACAAAGCATAATTTATTTCCAGGCACTATAATTTGTAACAAATATAATTAAAAATAAAATTTTATGATACTTTACTTGACATATATAAATATTTTTGAAGTTTTTACACCTTCTGCTCAACGATGGACTATGTGACGTATATATAAAATGACGTTTCATTTTTGGCTTATAATTTACCATCTAGGTGTTTATCACCCGGTACATCCGGTTTGACATCTCCACCCAGCCCTCGAGCGCGCCAGTCCAACAGGCCCCGAGTGGTCCGCGTTAGGCACTGAAGCAGCTGGACTGGGAGCTCCTCCTGGAAGCCTCGATCGTGCAGGCATGGGTGTCATCACCGGACAGGCCTGCCGACGTCAATGATGAGGCAGGGTGGTTCCAGGAGGCCATGTCCGAGATATGTGACGTGGCAATGCCCCGCGTCCGGCCAGGAAGCGCCCGGCGTCAGGAGTATTGGTGGTCGCGTGAGCTGACGTCTCTGCGCGAGGCGTGTGTCGCCGCGCGGCACCTGTACGCCAGGCATCGCAGGTTCCGCATTCGTCCACCGAATGCGGCAGCCATTGAGGCGGAGCTGTACGAGGGATACAGAGCGGCGAAGACCGCCCTCCGGGAGGCTGTCCTGCGGGCCCGGGATCGGGCCCGTGAGGAGATGCTGGTGACTCTCGACAGAGATCCGTGGGGGCACCCTTACAAGATGGTGCGAGATAAACTCCGCACCTGGGCCCCCCCACTGACGCAAAGTCTCCGGCCCCAGCTCGTGGAGGACGTGGTAAGCGCTCTGTTCCCTGCGCGAGGGGAACATCCGCCCCTGCCTATGGCTCCGCCACCTGCGGTGCCGGAAGCGGACCACCAGGACGACGACGACGACATCCCGGAAGGGACCGGGATAGACCTGAGAGTGGCGGTACGTAGGCTTAAGGCCAGGAATACCGCCACAGGACCCGATGGCTTGCCTGGCAAAGCCTGGGTCCTGGCCTCGGAGGCTCTCGGGCCCCGACTGGAGGGGCTCCTAAGCGCATGCTTGGAGAGAGGCCAATTCCCGCTTCGTTGGAAGACGGGGAAGCTGGTCCTCATTCGGAAGCCGGGGCGGCCTGCGGACTCTCCGTCCGCATACCGGCCGTGGTGCTGCTCGACGAGGTGGGCAAGCTCGTTGAAAGAGCCATTGCAAACCGCCTCGCCGAGCACCTTGCGGGGACGGGGCCGGATCTTGCGGAACACGAGTTTGGTTTCCGCAAGAGGTGCTCTACGGTGGACGCCATCATGCGCGTGATAGCCACGAACACGAACACGAGGGGGATGCAGTGGCCAGAGGGGGGGTTGTCTTGGCCGTGTCTCTCGACATCGCCAACGCCTTCAACTCCATTCCCTGGAGCTGCATTAGGGAGGCACTCCGGTATCACCGGGTGCCGACCTATCTCCGTCGTATAGTCGGGGACTATCTGACGGACAGGGCCATCATCTACCCCGGTCGCAACGGTGAGTGGAACCGGCGAGAGATGTCGTGCGGTGTCCCACAGGGTTCGGTTCTGGGGCCACCTCTGTAGAACATCGGTTACGACTGGGTGCTGCGCGCCGACCTCCTTACCGGCGTCAGCGTAGTTTGCTACGCTGACGACACGCTGGTACTGGCACAAGGGGGGTCGTACGAGGCGGCGGCGGAAACTATGACACGCGGGGTTGCGATAGTCGTTGAGAGGATTCGGCAACTGGGTCTCGAGGTGGCTCTGCACAAGTCCGAGGCCATGCACTTCCATGGTCCTCGGAACGGGCCACCACCGGGATCCTCAGTGATGGTAGGAGGGGTATCCATCGGCATCGAGTCGACGCTGAAGTACCTAGGACTCGTCCTCGACGGCCGATGGAACTTCGTTGAGCACTTCCGACGTTTGGCTCCCAAACTGGACGGACCTGCCTTCAGGCGGCTCCTACCGAACCTGGGGGGGCCAAACGCCTACTGCCGGAGGCTCTACGCGGCAATCGTGCGGTCCATGGCCATTTACGGGGCCCTGATGTGGGCGCGTGGTTTGGCGCGGCTTGCCGTCCACCACCTGAACGCGCCCCAAAGGGTGGTTGCCGTGAAAATGGTTCACGGCTACCGCACGATCTCCCGCGAGGCGGCGAGCCTCCTTGCCGGATTGCCGCCATGGGATCCGGAGGCAATAGTCCTCGCGCGCCTGCAGGAATGGCGCGCGGAGGCACTATGCCGGGGGGAAACCCCGCTGCCGCGGCAAGTTGTGCGCAGCGGACAAACTTCCGGCACGATCTCATGGCAACATGGAGAGAGCGACTGTCGCAACCCCGTGCTGGGCACCCCTCTTTGAGGAGTGGCTTGAAAGACGCCACAGCATCCTCACCTTCCGCCTGACGCAGGTCCTTACCGGACACGGTGTGTTCGGGAGGTTCCTGCACCGAATCGGGCGGGAGGAAACGCCCGAGTGCTCCCACTGCGAGGATGTACCGGAGGACATGGTGGAACACACCGTGGAGGTGTGCCCTGCTTGGGCGGAGCACCGCCGTGTCCTCGTAGCGGCGATAGGCGGCGGCGACCTCTCGCGTCCAGCCCTGGTCGAAGCCATGGTCCGGAGCAAGACGGAATGGGATGCCGTCACCACCTTCTGCGAAGCAGTGATGCTAGCGAAGGAGGTGGCGGAGCGGGAGAAGGAGAGAGCAGCAGTTTTCCTCCCCGGCCACCGCGGGAGACGTCCCGGGCGTCGGGGGCTACGTCGTGGCCCCCGGCCACCGTAGGCGCGGGCCTGTGGACGGCGAGCAATGGGTAGCTCGCCGTCCGTCCGTCTAACGACGACAGGCCGTGTCGACGGTGCGTTTTGTTCCACGCGCGCCTCAAAGAGCTGTCAGTAGCGTGAAGGGGCCCGCAAGGGCCGACGCCTGCCGATGCTGCGGGCTGTTCGAAAGAGATACCGCGGCTCCGGAACGTAAGGGCACTGAAGGAACACGGATGGTTTTTAGTCAGTAAAAGTCTGACACTCCCTTACGCTCCACCCAGAGCGAAAGGCGTCATTAGATGATTTTCCATCCGAGGTGTTTATCACCACTTACCAACACGTGTAATTATAGTTAATTACTGGCTTATACATTATATATAAAACTTGCCGTAAAAGCATGCGTTTTCCTTAAAGTCATGTTTTTGAAGATATTCTAAGCTGAAAATTATTAAATATTATATTTAAAACTGACTTCGAATATTTTCATAACTACGTAAGTCCAGCTTTGGTGCAGAGGTCTATTGGCGAATACAACTCGGTTAGACAGCGCGCAGCGTTCGGGAGATAACAACACATCTTCAAGTAACGTGTACCTCAAAACAAGAAAACAGGAGTTTACAAACAACGCGTGTTGCCAGTGACGACATATAGATCTAAGACGTAGTTCTTCGTGGTGGTGGACGGCCAACAGGGCCGTATGAGGAGGCTCAAATTTTCTCGGTAAATTGAGCTACGGCTATGCTCGTAATAACTCTGCTTGATAAAATTCTTAATAAAGATATCCGCAGTAGAGTAATAGACATTGTCCAACGAATCAGTAAGCTGAAGTAACAATAGGTCAATCATATAACTTTAAAACGGACAAACAACGAGGAAAAAACGTTCTCGAGAGGCAGCCTAGTACGGTAAGTAGGGTGGCCCTCCACTAGATCAAATGACGAATTGCAAAGATATGTAGGTACTATCGATGAATGCTGATGACTTATGATAGTGTTTTATGGTATTCCTTGGGAGAGATCTATGTTCAGCAGTGGACTTATGAAGGGCTGTAATGATGATGACAATGCTCGTGATGAAAACTTGGAATATCTCTCTAACAACATATTCATAATCAAGGAAGCGTGACATCACAGATTTAGAGGCATTAAAGTTTATAATACGAGAACAAACAGAGTTCGAAATCCAGTTACAACCCGACGGAAAATATTATTTCTCATTCATTCATTATTGGCAGACGGTTGGTAGCCACTGCTTTTTCCCGACTGTCCCAGAAAAAGAGTAATGATTTTCAAGTGTATGTATAAAGTATATTTCAATAGCATGCTCTGTAGCCTAAATAATGATGTGGAGGTGTCTTTAGATTTATCTTACTTGTGGAAGTGACAATTTACAGTAAACTTTTTTACGCAGGATTTTTTAATTATTTTTGTAACTTTTGGACCCGTTCATTATTATCAGTTGTCGTCAGGACGATGCTGCTGCACGTTTTCTGTTTCTATTGCCATCTATCTTCTCTTCTACTTACTGTAGATGTTGATGCTTGTCTTTAAACACATTTGGCCCTGGCTATAATAGATTTATTACTTTGTTATTTTAAAAACAAAACTTTAGAAAATAATTATGTTGGCTAATATCAACAATATCAGCAGTAGACCTCATTGAATTTTATAATCTGCGCACTATAATCCATTATTAAATCACTTTTATGTTTATGTAAAAAACGTAAAAATTTGTGTAAAATAACTCTTGCTTTTATCAAAATTTGTAATAAACTAAATGCACATTTCGTTGTTCTGCCTTTTCCGGTAAATAGTTCGATGAGTTTCACTACAAATTCTCACAGGACTTTTTACAGTATAAATATCAAATTTACTGGATTAAATACATTATGTGAAGATGATTGCACGACGTGTTCAGAAGTTACACGATCCATAACGGACGAACCAATTCTATAATAATCATGGAATAATTTTTATTCAATATAGATTACAAGTAATTCTTAAGGGAAGTCATCTTTTAAATCTTATCACTAGTTTGGGAAAAACCTCTGTCCTGAGAAAAACCAGTACTTATCTAGCGGGAGTAGTTTTATCAAAGTAAAATTTTACAATAAAACACAAATTTTACAAAACTATTCAGAACTATTATGAGGAACAATTTGGAAGCGACCACCTTATTTCCAGGGTTTATTATCAACCGTTATACAATATATTCGTTAACGCCCCTCTGTGTTTGTATACTATGTAGTCATGAATTGACGGACCGAATCATACAAATTTTAACCTTCCTGTGGAAAAATAATATTTTTTCTGGTATCCCAACCTATATGAATTCCCACTGGCAATACGATACACCTCATGTCATTGTGAATTTTTCTTGCCGAATCAGCGAGTCACAAATTAAAAAAGTTTAAAATTGGTTTTTAAGTGAAAGTTCTTAATTTTATTATTAGCAACATGTACTAACTTACTTACTTAACACTCATAAACGTTTTGGACGATTGAAATGAATGTAATTATTGCATTTAAATAACTTGTAGGGTAGATTAACTATAACGTGAAACATGAAAACTATATTTGAAACAGAACGAGCATCTGTAAGTACATAATTTTTCAAGAAACTTAATATGTATATTGTATGTATGTAATAAATACATGTATTGCATAAGTATTTTACAAAAAACCTAAAGGGTAGATTAATAAAATAGTAATATAAAAATCAATGTATAAGACAGAGAAAAAGTCTGTAAATTACATATTATCTGTGTGCGTGTGCCACGATATATTGAATTGATACGAGATTGAATTCTACTTTATATGAATATTCATACATTCATATTTACTACCATAATATGTATAACATAATTGCTTACATTGCAATAAAAGTTCAATATAATAATATCCATGTGTGAGACAGAACGAGAATATGTACATCACATATCTGCCTTGCGGTGCCACGAGGAGGTACACGATGCATTGAACTTCGTTTTATATGAATATTCATACGTTCATATTTTCCACCAAAGTATATATAATATCATTGTTTATAGCGTAACAAAAGCGCAATATAAATCTATGTATGTGACAGAACGAGAGTCCGTACATTATATATCCGCCTTGCGGTGCCACGAGGGCGTACACGAGGCATTGAATTTCATTTTATATCAATATTCATACGTTCATATTTACTACCAAAGTTTATATAATATCCTTGATTATAGCGTAATAAAACGCAATATAAATCTATGTATGAGACAGAAGGAGAGTCTGTACATTACATATCCTCCTTGCGGTAGCACGAGGGTGTAAACGAGGCATTTTGAATTCTGTTTGAATGAATTTCATTTTATATGAATATTAATACGTTCATATTTACAACCGAAATGTATGTAATATTATTGCTTACAGTCTAATAAAAACACAATATGAAATCTATGTTTGAGAGTTCGCACCGGAAGGCAGATATGTAATGTATACATTACATATCTGCCTTGCGGTGCCACGACGGGTTACACGAGGCATTGGATTCTATTTCACATGAATATTCGTATGTTTTTTTTCTCTAAGAAATGTATGCAAGGGTTATTATACCCCCGGTACCACTGGCGTGTACACGAGGCTATTCACGACTGATCTTACTCACTTTCGGGACAAAAGAGGAGAAAAATTATTTGCTCAAGTAATGAAGAAGATAAAGATTCTGTTTCATACAGCATTCTCAACCCAAAAACTTATCAGTCAATCTTGTATTAAGGGAAATATTGCTTTTAAATTCTCTAAATTCCAATCTTTGTTAATAAGTGCCAAATCAGAGATAGAAGGTTATGTGGAAAATGAGCCATATACTTTCAAATTTCAACATTGTATGTACTGGTCTTATCAAGAAGAAAGAAAGAAAATAATGATGCTGTAAATAACTGCATTAGACGGTTATGTGCCTTATACACATTAAAGGCTCCTTTAAGTACAGCATTACTACTATCAGAGCTAACCAATGATTATAAAGAAAGCTCTTAAGGAAACCCAAGTGACATCTTATTCATAATTTTTCATCATTACAGCCCTTCACAAGTCCACTGCTGAACATAGGCCTCCCCCAAGTAATGCCACAAAGCACGGTCCCGAGCCACCTGCATCCATCGACTTCCTGCTTAACAGGTCGTCACTATATCTAGTGGGGGGTTGCCCTACACTACGCCTACCGGTACGAGGCTGCCACTCGAGAACCTTTCTTCCCCATCGGTTATCGGTTCTTTGAGCTATATGGCCGGCCCATTGCCACTTCAGCTTACTAATCCGTTGGGCTATGTCGGACACTCCGGTTTTACTGCGGATATCCTCATTTCTGAGTCTATCACGCAGAGAAACTCCGAGCATAGCCCTCTCCATAGCTCGGTGGGCGACCTTGAGCGTCCTCATACGGCCAGCAGTGAAGGACCACGTCTCAGATCCGTAAGTCATCACTGGCAACACGCACTGGTTGTACACTTTAGTTTTCAGAGATTGAGGTATACCTGACGAGAAGATGTGTCGTAATTTCCTGAACGCTGCCCAGCCGAGTTGAATCCGTCGATTGACCTCTCGGTCGAAGTTGGACTTACCTAGTCGTACTATTTGTCCCAGGTAAACGTATTCGTCAACAACTTCGAGCATAGTGCTCCCAACAACTACCGGTATAGGTGTGACATGGACATTAGACATGATCTTTGTTTTGTCCATGTTCATCTTAAGACCTATCCGTTGGGAGACACCATTGAGGTCATGGAGCATAGTGCTTAGGTCATCCAGCGATTCTGCCATAAGGACCATATCGTCAGCAAATTGAAGGTGAGTGACGTACTCGCCATTAATGTTGATACCGTATTCTTTCCAGTCCAGTAGCTTGAAAACGTCTTCCAATGCAGCGGTGAAGAGTTTCGGGGTAATAACGTCACCCTGTCTTACACCTCTCTGCAGTTGGATAGGTTTCGAACTCTGGTTCTGTACTCGGATAGCCATCGTAGCCCTACTGTACAAACACTTCAGCACTTCGATATACCGATAGTCAACTTGGCACCGCTGAAGGGACTGTAGCACCGCCCACATTTTGACGGAATCAAAGGCTTTCTCATAGTCCACATACGCCAGGCAAAGTGGCAGATTGTACTCTTCAGACTTCTGTACAATCTGCGGCAGGGCATGTATGTGGTCATTGGTACTGAAGCGTCTTCGGAAACCGGCTTGTTCGGGAGGCTGGAAGTCGTCGAGTCTGCGTGCGAGACGATTCGTAATGACTCTCGAAAACAGCACGTAGACGCGGCTCAGAAGGGATATCGGTCTGTAGTTCTTCAAGAGGGCGTAGTCACCTTTCTTGAAGAACAAGACCACCGCACTTCTGCTCCACGCTTCCGGAGTAGTGCCACCATGGAGGACGGAATTGAAAAGCTTCTGAAGGACTTCAAGTACCGGTGTTCCACCCGCTTTCAGAAGCTCCGCTGTAGTTCCATTCTCGCCTGGGGCCCTGCCGTTTTTAAGGTGCTGGAGAGCCATTCTAATCTCGCTCAGACTTTTTTTTTATAGGGGGGCAAACGAGCATGCGGCTCACCTGATGTGACTACCGCCGCCCATGATCAACCGCAACACCAGGAGAATTGCGGGTGCGTTGCCGGCCCTTTGGAAAGGAGTAAGCTCTTTACTTGAAGGTCCCCAGGTCGTATCGGTCCGGAAAAATCGCCGGTGGTAAACTATTCCACAGAGAGGTTGTTCGTGGAAGAAAACTCCTTGTGAAACGTACAGTGGTGGATCGCCAAGCATCCAGATGGTGTGGATGGTATCGGGACGTTTGCCGTGTAGTGCGTCCACGAAATTTGGCGGGCTGGGATTAATCCGAACAATTCCTCAGAGCACTCCCCGTGATAGATGCGATAAAATACGCAAAGAGATGCAACATCTCTTCGCAGCGCCAGTGAATCGAGCCGATCGGAAAGCACTCGGTCGTCGACGATTCGAGCCGCTCTGCGCTAGATGCGGTCAAGTGGAAGGAGCTGGTACTGGGGAGCCCCAGCCCAGAGATGGGAACAGTATTCCATGTGCGGCCGAACCTGCGCCTTGTAAAGTTGCAGGCGGTGTGCCGGCATGAAATACTGTCCCGCTCTGCTGAGCACGCCAAGCTTTTTAGAGGCCAATTTGGCCTTCCCTTCTAAGTGACCACGAAACTGCACGTCACTCGATATGTCGACGCCGAGGATTCCGATACTGGCTGAGGCAACAAGGGGAGTGCCTTGAAACTGAGGGGATACGACAAAGGGGTTCCTTTTAGCGGTTAACGCGCAAACTTGTGTCTTCTGGGGGTTAAACTGGACTAGATTTAGTCGTCCCCAATCCGAGACTCTGTTCAGCAAAGACTCGACTTCAGACACAAGTTTGTCCCGGCACTCGGAGACGTTTTCCCGAGAAATATTGGCTCGGCCGGTGTAAAGAGCATCACCAGTGCTGTCATCCGCATAGCAATGAATGTTACGGGTATGCAACATATCATTTATATGCAGAAGAAACAGCGTTGGCGATAGCACGCAGCCCTGTGGAACACCAGCATTAATAGGCTTGCAATCGGAGCTTGCACCGTCTACAACGACCTTGATGCTCCGATCTGCAAGAAAGCTGGTGATCCAATCGCATAATTTCTCGGGAAGCCCATAGGAAGGGAGCTTCGAAAGAAGCGCTTTGTGCCAAACCCGATCGAAGGCCTTCGCAATGTCCAAACTAACGGCCAATGCCTCCCCCTTGAACTCTACTGCCTCCGCCCATCTGTGAGTGAGGTAGGCCAGAAGATCACCAGCTGACCGACCACGGCGAAAACCGTATTGGCCGTCACTAATCAGCTTTACAATGGACTCCATTGTTTTGGAGAACAAGGAGGTGATGGCGATTGGCCGGTAGTTGGACGGGTCTGAGCGGTCGCCTTTTTTAGGGATCGGGTGGACGAAAGCCGTCTTCCATGATTTTGGGACTACGCCTAGGGAGTAGGAGTACCGGAAAAGACGCGTTAAAACCGGTGCCAACTCTGGAGCACACGTCCTCAGCACAATTGGGGGGATTCCGTCAGGCCCACTCGACTTGTGGATGTCCAGGGAGAGGAGTGCTTTGCGAACCGAGCGCTGTGTGAACTGCACTTCCGGCATGGAGCACTCACACCGCGAGATGGTCGGCGGAGTACTCCCCCCGTCATTGAGAGTCGAGTTAGACGCAAAGAAAGAGCCTAGAAGATCGGCTTTCTCCTTTGCAGTATGGGCCAGTGAGTCGTCCTCCCTGTGCAGAGAGGGAAGAGATGGCTGACAGAAATTCCCCTGGACAGCCTTGGCGAGAGACCAGAATGCACGGGTTCCAGAAGGAAGGCGAACTAGTTTCTCGCCAATTCTGCCTATGGTCTCTGACTTTGCCTTGGCAATGACTCTTTTGAAGGACCTAGAGGCGGAATTATACTTCTTTTTTAGAGCGGTGGTGTTTACATCCCGGGACGCTGATGCATCAACCCAGGCTTGGTAGCACTCCTGCTTATAGCATGATGCTATTTTACAGGAGCGACCAAACCATGGCTGAGATTTGCCTCCAATGGGCACCACAGAGGAAGGAATAAAAAGTGCCATACCCTGAAGTACCACATCAGTAACAGAATCCGCAACAACGTTGGGATCATCCGGCGAGAAGCAAACCCGCCCCCAAGGGTAGGATGCAATGAAAGACCGCATCCCATCCCAATCGGCTGACCTATAGTGCCAAACACGGCGGCAGCCTGCAGAATGCAACCGCGATTTCAGCGTGAGTGGCACCACATTCCGGACCAGACAATGGTCCGAGGAGCCTAAAGGGGCGTCGACGGAAATCTGATATCCGTCTGGGTGAGAGGTCAGCAGAAGGTCCAACAGGGAAGGTGCATGATCCTCCACATCTGGAATCCGCGTAGGCGAAGTAACCAGTTGTGTCAGACCATATGCCAAGGCAAAATCATGAACAGATCTCCCCGCATGATCGGTTAAACGTGAACCAAGCCATTCGGCGTGATGGGCGTTAAAGTCGCCGAGGATCACGATCTCTGCGGAGAAGATCTGCTGTAGCAACGAATCTGCAGCCATTTGGACGTGGTCGAAGAGTCGGTCTGTTTCGGCATTACCGCTATGGGACCTATAGAGGCACCCGTAGACGCGCGGGTGGTCGTTGCTGTCTACGCGTAGCCAAAGGATGGACAGGTCCGAACCTTCAAGTCTGCCGAGGCGTCGAGAACAGATGTCCTCTCTGACGTAAACGCAAACTCCAGCCCGAGGCACAAAGGAGTGTTCCAGCTTGTACCCCGGGTAGGAGAGATACGAGACATCAGCCGGAGAGGACACCTGCGTCTCGGTCAGAAAGAGCAGAGCCGGCCTCGCCATCTCGAGATGGTAGTGGACGGCGTTTAGGTTAGAGTGAAGTCCCCTTATATTGCAGAAATTCACGGACAGCGTGGCAGGGGTCGCCTTGGTTTTGTTGCTCCGTTTGCCCCGAGCAGTTGTAGTCTTGAGCGGAATTTTGCCCCCCCCCCCCCCCCCCCCAGAACACGCGGGGCAGCCTGAGCACCCACGCTCAGAAGTGGAGAAACATGGTCGTGGATGCTCAGCGAGGGATTCTCCAGGGGTGCTGGTACCCTCCTGGGGTAGTCTATCATTATTTAATTCCGCTACCATGTTGATGGGGGGGGGGGTTTGGGCCTCCGGCCACCTGCACTCACCAGACGAAACGCGGAAGCAGAGCTTCCACTTCACGCCGGTATTCTGTGAGGTCGTGGTACCACCCCGGTTTGAGCCGGCCCATACGTGCAACAGCAAAGCTGCCGCGTGGCTCTACCACTGTTACCCGAGTTATCCGAGACTGACGTTCGGGATATCATCGGAATAGTGTCGGATAAAACTTGCTCTTGGATCGTTACTCACACTTGTGTGTGGCTCCAACGATGATGTGTACAGCTGCCCATAGAACCTCTCAATCTCACTCAAAATCTCAGGTGTCCCGGAAATGATGCTGCCACACTCAGTCTTCAGCTTTGACAGTTGGCTCTTTCTGGCAGACAGATCTCTGGCAAAGACTTTGGAGCCCTGGTTCCGCTCGATCACTTCTTTAATACGAGCGTACATTTGGAGATCTGTCTGTTCAGTTGCCTGTATGCTGTCAAATCTGTTGACGATTGCAGCCTCATCTCCCGTCTAACAGCCATGAGATTAAGAGTGTGATCGAAGAGTTTTTGTGTTCTTCTGCAGCGGGTCTTGCAGAACATAGCTCCGACCGCATGGGCAGTTTCCATGAGCTTGTCATTCATATCGTCCACTGCATTGCTATCTTCTAGGCACTGAAAGCGGTTACGTAACTCGAGCTGAAAGATTTCGGGATTCTGGATTAGAGCACGAGGGGGACGGAGCGTTGACTTCATTAGACGAGATCTCTCCAACTTAACGTTGAGGTTCAGTGTGCCTCTAACCATTCGGTGATCGCTCGACTTCTTATTTGGTACAGAATTTTGTTTTAAAAAAATGAAAGGATCTTCATAAATCTAAAACAAACATTCAGAAACCTTTAAAATATTGGGACCTGTCTCTATCAGTAACAACTCACTAGATGTTTTAAGCAAATAGACAATTTTATCACGTCATTAGACATTACACTTGGGAAACTGTCGTCGTCCAAAAATATAGTGTTGACGGGTGATATGAATATTGATAATAACCCAGAAGGCAGTGAAGGCGGAGCAAAAGACTACCTTAATATATGTGCATGCCAGGGCCTGCTTCCAGCACATTTGCTCCCTACACATCTAAGTGGTTCTTGTTTAGACCACACTTTACTAAAAACTAGGTTACCATCAATAACCCTTGTCACCAGTCCTATAGTAACCGATCATAGTGCCGTCATTCTTAACTTAATCCTTAAAATTCGAAACCAAATTGTAAGTACTCTATTACTAAACTTAATACGAAAAACCTTGATCAAGCAATTCAAAACATTGACTTTAGCCCAGTTTATAAAACCGATGACGTAAATATCTCTTTGCCTTACTTAATAAATAACATACGAAATGCTATTGCTAGCAATACTTCGTATAGAACAGTAGCTAAAAAAAAAATAACTTAAAGCCTTGGATTACACCTGGCCTGATTAGGTGCATGAAACACAGGGACAAACTACACCTGATGGCAAAGTCCTCTTCAGATAATTCCATTTTACAAATTTCATATAAAAGATATAGGAATTTTTGTAACAATTTATTAAAAAAGTTGAAGTATAATTATCTTACAAACTTATACTAGAAGAGTCTGGTAGAGATAATAAAAAGATTTGGCGGCATGTAAAAGATATTGCATTTATTTCCAAACAGCATGAATCTTCATCAGAATTATTACAAAATAATACCTCGCCGCTTATATCAGCAAATACAGTAAATAATTACTTTGTGAACGTTGGTAAAAATCTGGCTGAGCAGATAACAAACAACTCTAACAATAATCGTGAATACAGGGCCACTTTATTAGCTCAAAAAAACTGCCAATTAAGCTCGTTCACATTATTAGATACGGACCCTAGTGAGGTGGAAAGGATTATAATGGGACTGAAAGAAATAAGCGCGGTTGGATGGGACGGATTACCCACTAGTATATTAAAAAAATATAGACAAATTCTAGTACCACCATTAACCCATATTTTCAGAATTTGTCTCTCTCAAGGAATTTTCCCAGATTGTTTAAAAAAAGCAATTGTAGTTCCAGTATTCAAATCGGGGGACAAAAAAAACATTTCCAATTGTCGGCCTATCTCGATACTCTCATCCACGTCTAAAATATTAGAAAAATTAATTAACAACAGACTAATGAATTATTTACAAAGTAAATCCATAATATCGAATATGCAATATGGTTTCAGGCCTAAAATGTCCACTGCTGATGCTGTGCAGGAAATGACGGATTACATCTCTCAAGAATTAGATAAAGGCAACCAATCAATTGGCATTTTCCTTGACCTTGCAAAAGCATTTGATACGGTTTCTATTCCTATCCTACTAAATAAGTCAGAGAGCATAGGTATTCGAGGTAAGCAGCTTCAACTTTTTAAGAATTATTTAGAAAATTGATATCAATGCATAAAAATCGATATGGTTGTTAGCTCTGAACAAAAAAATACTCATTTTGGCGTGCCTCAAGGAAGTGTATTAGGGCCAACCCTATTTTTGATTTATATAAATGACCTTTGCAATCTTGAACTTAACTCAGGTAAAATAATATCTTACGTAGATGATACCGTGCTACTTTTTTCCGCAAATACAGTTGACAAGGTTTATTCATATGCTCAGCAAGGTTTTGATAGAGTTAATAAATGGCTCCAACAAAACATATTAACACTGAATACGGACAAAACCAAATATATTCATTTTTCTATGCGCAGCTCAACCCAGCATATAACCATTCCTGAACTTTATGCACATCAATGTTACTCAGTCACAGAGTCTAAATGTTACTGCCCAGTTATTTCTAATACAAAAACTGTTAAGTACCTTGGAATAATTGTAGATTCTACGTTTACATTTAAAAACCACATAAACCACCTATGCAATAGAGTTCGTAAACTAATGTTTGTTTTTAAAAAAAATTCGTTCTTTTGCTGATAATAAGGTAGTAAAACAAGTATATTACGCATTATGTCAGTCAATACTCACCTATTGTATAACCTCTTGGGGTGGAGCAGCTAAAACTACACTACTACCACTGGAACGCGCTCAAAGAGCTGTTTTAAAAGTTGCAACATTCCGCCCTATTCTATTTCCATCCCATCTCTTATACAAATCCTATAATGTCCTTTCAGTGTGCCAGTTATTTGTTATGAGCATGTTACTAAAACAGCACTTAAGATTGCCTTATAGAAGAGAGGTCACTGATAAAAGGTGCAAAGATAAAGTAATTGAAACTAACATTAGAATAAGGCATTATTTCATGCATAGATTTTTTACATTTCTCGGCCCTTTTTTTGTATAATCAAGTCAATGCAATTTTGTATATATATCCATTAAAAATGGCAGACTGTAAAAAGGTAATTCGAACATGGTTACAAAATTTGTCATACGATGATACGGAGAAGTTACTGATTGTTTTAAGTTAATTAATATCATAAGTAAATTATTGATAATGTATTTTACCCAAATAACCCTTATTAGTTAGTACGTTATTCATTTTACATAAGAAACAGAAAATATTTGTTAATGTATCTTTTAGCACATACACCTGAGATACAGGTTTATCCTAGTTCAGGTGCCTGTTATTGTAGACTATTTTTAAGTTAAGACTTATTGGTATAATTTGTACATTTTATCAAAATAAAATAAATTATTATTATTATTATTATTACTGAATGCAATAGCCTCCAGCAATTGCTTTATACCAGCAGAGGTGATACTATCAAGTAATATGTGGCAGGCGCCAAGCCCAACCATCAAGGAAAAAAGAATAGAGGTAAACACAGCTAATGAGGTAGTTATGCATCCCGGTATTCACGGAACTGCTCCAGAGACCATAACAATTCAAGCGTAAGCGTGGGCGTAGATTGCTGAATTGCGCCTGGAAGACGGGTGATCTTTCCTGTGAATACTGATAACTGTTCTTTAGCTTAAAGACCTAGAATAAGAATTAGGATAGTCTTAGTTTGGCTCGCACATGTATCGCACATGTAGCCTTAGGTTAGAATTCATCGCGGATTAATTAATTAGTATATAAGTAATGTATCGCACATTAATAGTTATAAGTTTATTAATAAAGTCTTTTTAAAAACGTCCTGAGTCAATTTCGAATCTTGACTGGCGCAGCCGGTAGGATTTCGCGTGTAAAGCTTGCTCATATAAGAAGACTCCCAAATCAGTCGTCGTGAAGCAGTTTACGGTGCCGTCTTGCACTTTCGCGAAATCTACGAACCGAAATAAATTTGTCGAATTCGAAACAGGACATCAAGAAAGAAGACTTCCTAGCCCAGGCGAAAGGATGAATTCGAGTGTACTGTGAGTAAACCTTTTCACGTCCATCTCTGTTCCCATCTATTTTTGCTTGCTAGAATTATAGTGTTATTTGATTTTTCTTAAATCAAACAAATTAAATTGCACAAGCATAGGCAGTTTAGTATATATCATTAAGTTTAATAATTAAGTATTGAAAATTAATTTGAAATAAAGAAAATTTATTAAATTGTGTTATAAAGAATAAAAGTTACATAATTAAAGAAATTAAAGGATATATTAAAGAAATAAAATGATATATAAAAGAAATAAAAGTGATAATTATATAAATTAAAATTAATAATTAAATAAAATAAAAAATAAATTAATAATTATATATTATATAAATTGTTATATTAATATTAAATAAAATGGAACAATTACGTGTAATACCTAAAGATTTACTATATCTTATACCTAAGTTTGAAGGAGAGGAAGGATTATTAAATTTATTTATTAAGAAAGCTCAGTACAAATACAGGTGTTTCGCAGACCCTAATAATGCCACGCAAACATTATATGTATTCCATGCGATAAGCAGCCGATTAACAGGTAGGGCAGCACATTTGTTAAGTGAGTTAAGTGAATTGTTGGAATACACTTAAAGATATTTTAATTCAACATTTTGGCGATCCGCGTTTGGAAGATTGCATAGCTATCGAATTAGAACAAATGAAGATTAAGTCTGGCGAATCATTTATCGATTTTTGTCATAGGAATGTTGTATCCTATGACAAAAATCGATAAATGATGCGTAGTACCTTATTCGCAAAAGTCAATCTAATACAGGACGAAGGAGTAAAAGCAGCTAAAATGATAGTGTATAATAATATGTCACTAAATGTATTCCTTTATAATTGACCCGAGGATTCAATTCGTATCGTGCGTCTTAGAGAGTGTACTAGTTTAGAATCCGCTTTAAGTGTCGTAACCGAGGGAGTGAATTTCATGAATCAATATAATGCGAAAAATAAAATGAAACATAATATAACATTCCAGAATTTTAAACCCCAACAAAGTGTTAATATTTTACCTAATAATAATTCATCGTATTTCAAATTTGCAAATCCACACGTTGGACCCCAGAATAAATTTCAATTGCCTAATAATAATTTTAAATTTGGTACTCCACATCAGCAACAAGGTCAAAGATTTGTTGCTCAAAATAATTTTAACAATGGCCCAAGATTTAATAATTATACGGGACCACAGAACTTTTAGCTTGGTATTCCAAACCAGCAATCTAATTTTAAATTTGGCATACCTCAACAACACCAGGGTTTTAAGCCACACATGAATAATCATGCACGACCCCCACTAGCATTTACAAATCAACCGCAAAATAATTTTAAATTTGGCATACCTCGACAACAGCAGGGATTAAGCCACCCATGAATAATCATGCGCAACCCCCACTAGCTTTTACAAATCAACCCCAAAATAATTTTAAATTTGGTATACCTAATCATAATTTCCAAAAACAAAATTTAAATGAAAATACCGATGTCTCTATGCGTACCGCACGTCCGATAAGACAAAATATGCTAGATGACTCTAGGGTTCCCAAGATAACGAGATATTCTATAATAACGAACCCGTAATACCAGCGAAATATTATAACCATGAGATAAATTACTGTGACGCGAGTAACACGTATAATTTAGAAGTACCCCAATTTGAAGTTAAACCATGTAGTCAAATGGAAGAAGCAAGTTACAAACCTGATATAATTTCGAATGATACTGAAAATTTTCAAGTAGAAGCCCCCAATCCACCCCCGAAATAATACAATTTATTTGTATTTTTTTTTTGTGATACGACTTTTAAACTCCCGCATATCGAGATCCCGGAAATTCAGGCTCGTTTTATGGTAGACACCGGAAGTACGCGATCTTTTATAAGCCCCTCTAAGGCAGAACAATATTTCTCCGTTTTCAAATTACATGAACCTTTCGAAGTTATAAGTACGCATGCACGTAGCCAACATAACGAAGCTATATGTTTCCCGCTCTTTCAAACATTTAAAAGTTTAGAAAAACACAAATTCTATGTATATGACGTCGATAGTAGATATGACGGTTTAATAGGTTCGAATCTTTTAAAACAACTTGACGCCTCAATAGATATGAAAAACCAAATATTGCACACACGTAACACAAATATATCTATTATATATAACCCCCATACGAAATTAAATCGGAACCAAGAACGGAAACGCAAATCAGAGTCCTAACGAATATGCAGAATGAAAATGCGATAGTAGATTATGTCGATTTTGGTCAAGGTGCTAGGATACCAAGCGCTATAGTAAAATGCGTCAATTCATTTGCAGACACGGTGATACAAAATACGTCCGACGATAGGGTTACCATGGCGTCCTTTAAGCCCCTAAAAATAACCAAAGAAATTAAAAGATTACAAAATAAGGACACAATATTCTCTAAGCCCCTAAAAGTAACCAAAGAAATCGAAAGATTACAAAATAAGGACACAATTTTCTCTAAGCCCCTAAAAGTAACTAAAGAAATTAAAAGATTACAAAATAAGGACACAATATTTATAAAAGGCACAAATGTTAGTAGAAGTAAGGACAAACCGCGTTGCGAAATAGAAAATATAGTTAGAAACACAATACCAGTTCACGGTCAAAATACGAGGGCCCCAATTAAGGATATAAAACGTCCTCCACGGGTTCATTCTGTTCCTGCTGCAAGTCTTCAGGACCCAGGCCTTTCTACTTCAACCGATTGTCCAAAATTCCGGCATACTACCGATAAAGGAGGGACAAGGTCTCATTAGTAACGATAAGTGGTCTTTAGAATCAGAATCAGAATATTTTTTATTGCCAATAAACTGTGTATGTACAATTTGCGGGTGACATTGCAATTAAATGTTACACGGTTTACCCATATCGGGTATGCAATAATTAGAAAACAAAACTTAATTTAAATTATTTGGTATCAAAAAAATTGGTTGCCTGTAAAGTCGGTATACGGGCGAAAGTTTTACGTGACAACGACTTTGAGTGGTAAAATAATTTTAATGTGAATATTCATTCGTATAGTAGGAAGAAGGATGAAATAACACTTTTTATGTCTGTCTCTCTCGCTCTTAGGCGGGCTAACCATGCCCGAGTGGAAGGGACGCGTGCCTCTCACTCGCTCTCATTGTGAGCGCATAACGTGAGCGGAGCGTAACGCAGTTTCTTGAAGTGTCACCCGGCAAACCAATTTATAAGACGTTGTCACGTCAATATTCATCTAAATTATGAAAAACATTATGTATTAACCATTTTTTTAGTTGTTTTTTTAAATTTTGGCAAGTCCATGTCTTTTATATGAGGTGGCAGATGATTAAATATTTTAACACCTGTGCAAAAGGTGCTCTTATAATACATATAATTATTTATGTATACAAATTATGCTTATACTTAGTGCGTATTGGACGTGAATTCCCGTTAGATTTAATCTGAAAATAGTTGCCATTCTGTTTGATAAAAAGTGATATTTCTAAAACATAAATTAATATTAGTGAGAGTGAAAATGTCTTTTTCTTCGAATACATTTCTTAGAGTTTCATCTGAGTACATATTATAAATGATCCGCGGACATCGCTTTTGCAGAATAAATGTTGACTGCACGTTTGTAGAATTACCCCAGAAAATAATACCGTAGTTAATGGAGGTTGTTTCTGCTAATATGGATAATGCGTAAGTGTAGCTAGAGATTTTTTTGTTTATTTTTTCTATATGAGATTTCCAATTTAAATGACAGTCTATGGTGAATCCAAGAAATTTAATGTTATTAACTATTTCTATTTGAGTGTTTTTATCTTCTATATTTAAATTTAAAGAATTGATTTTGTAATTTCGGAATTGAATTATTTTTAGTTTTTGTTAAATTAACGTTTAAATTAATTTGTTTCAACCATTCAAGTATTATTTTTAAAAGTTTTATTTATATTATTTTCAAAATTCATTTGAGTATCAGGTATAAAGATTGTCGCATCATCAGCGAACATAACACATCTATTGTCAGTGATATTTGGCAAGTCATTCATATAAATTAAGAATAACAAAGGGCCCAAAATACTTCCTTGTGGCAAGCCTAGAGTCATTTTAACTGGCTTGGACCGTACTTCTTCAAAAGTTTTACTGACTTTGTCAAATTTTTCAATTGCTGTATTTGCACTCTATCTTTTAAATAGCTTTTTAATAGTTCCAATGTCAAGCCGCGTACACCTAATTTGTCAAGTTTATTTAATAGTATATCATATATGACACAGTCAAATGCCCTTGACATATTTAGCAACAAACCTACACAAAAAGTTTTATTATTTAATGATTCCCAAATTTCCTTGAGTATTTCATAGGGAAAGCGAAATTGATTTTTACTTATTATACTATATTTATTGAAAAACTCTATACGTCTATTGTAGATGACTCTGATGATTTAGTTAAGATATAAGACTTAAGCTTTATACGTGAGGATCTAGAATTTAATAAGAATCGATACGATAACCTAAATACACATGAGACACGTTATTTTGGTAAAAAAATAATTAACTCTGAAATAAATAATTTGAAAATTCAAACAGATTATATTCAAAATATAACAATTAAAAAATTAAAGCAACTATTACCATCGAAAAGGGCTAAACGCGGTATTCTGAATCCTCTCGGGTCTCTTATTAAAATCGTGACAGGTAATTTGGACAATGATGATGCCATAAGGTACGATGCTTTAATAAATGATGTAAAATTAAATCAAGGTCAGCTAAATAGAAAAATGACAGTGGTCGCCGAAATGACGAAAACCTTTATTAATGTTATAAATAGTACAAAATTCAATTTCATACAGCTGGTTAAAACTCTTTAGGAAATGAGAAAACAAATTAATATAACAAATAACTCTCAAACGGAACTTAAAATATCTAACGTATATAACCTGTTTCTACATAACTTTCAAACGATATATATCAAACTGGATGAAATTGAAACAGCGGTAGCTTTTAGTAAACTAGGAACATTGCACCAGTCTATTATTAACACCGATGAACTCTTGTCATTGTTACAACTATTGAATGAAAAAATAATCTTGTATTTCCTATAAAAGTAGAAAACATTTTAAAATTAGAGCAAAGTATAGATTTAAAAGTATATTCAAAGGAAAATCAAATAACCTTTATTCTAGACATACCCCTAGTTGATTCAAATACATACATATATTACAAAATTTTTCCTTTACCTACCACGAATTCCATGAACCAAACATCCCTTATCGTACCTAAATACTCCTACCTTCTGATGAAAGGGTTGAAAGCGGTGTCACTTCTTCACCCGTGTAAAGAAATTGATGACGCACTGTTCCTGTGTGAAGAGGATTATTCATATATGTTAATTAAAGATAATTGTGTAACCAGCCTAATGAGTTTTGCAGCTAACACCACCTCGTGCCGGCCCCTATTAGTAGAGTCTGATGATGTGAAGATAATGAAAATAGAAACCGATCGATGGATGTTCTATTCAAAAACTACAGTATTACTAACCAAACAGTGTGGAAATGAATTATCACACTATAATTTAATTGGGACATATATAATCTCAGCCGACGACTAATGCGAAGCTAAAATCAAGGGATTCAGTCTGAAAAGGCATCATGAAAATATAGAGGAGTACCCGTTAACTCCCTTACCAATAATAAATCTTCCGGAGACATCACAGTTGTTAATGAAGACATCTTCAAATCCAACAGCAATAAACCTGGATGACATGGACCTGACGAATTTACAGCAGCTAAACAACATATTAACCAGTGATAGTGTAAAAAGTGAGCAAAGTGAAAGTGTCATAAATGTGAAAGACATAAGTATCGGGACATTAATGTTATATGTAATTTTAGTTATAATAATTGTAATCCTTTGTAACAAATATTTGTATCGAAATTATCAGACTCGGAAAACTTCGCCCGGTAATTTTGAATCTGAGGGGGGAAGAGTTATGCATCCCGGTATTCACGGAACTGCTCCAGAGACCATAACAATTCAAGCGTAAGCGTGGGCGTAGATTGCTGAATTGCATCTGGAAGACGGGTGGTCTTTCCTGTGAATACTGATAACTGTTCTTTAGCTTAAAGATTTAGAATAAGAATTAGGATAGTCTTAGTTTGGCTAGCACATGTATCGCACATGTAGCCTTAGGTTAGAATCCATCGCGGATTAATTAATTAGTATATAAGTAATGTATCGCATATTAATAGTTATAAGTTTATTAATAAAGTGTTTTTAAAGACGTCCTGAGTCAATTTCGAATCATGACTAGGTAAGCAAATGTCACTTGACCTTATTTTATTCAAAATGGTCTAAAATATTATTAAAAAAATACTTTTTCATAGTAGGTCGATAACAATACATTAGTGTGAGTCAAGCATGTCCTCCCACATATATTGAGTTTAGTATGTCAGAAAATATTGTATTTAATACAGCTGCAAAATTAATTAAAACAAGACTAGTCACAATTTTGGTTTTACTTATTGGTAAATACCATGATAAATACCCAGGCGAGGATGGAATTACAGCGGAGCTTCTGAAAGCGGGTGGAACACCGGTACTTGAAGTCCTTCAGAAGCTCTTCAATTCCGTCCTCCATGGTGGCACTACTCCAGAGGCGTAGAGCAGAAGTGCGGTGGTCTTGTTCTTTAAGAAAGGCGACAACGCTCTCTTGAAGAACTACAGACCGATTTCCCTTCTGAGCCGCGTCTACGTGCTGTTTTCGAGAGTCATTACAAATCGTCTCGCACGCAGACTCGACGACTTCCAGCCTCCCGAACAAGCCGGTTTCCGAAAAGGCTTCAGTACCATAGACCACATACATACCCTGCGGCAGATTGTACAGAAGACTGAAGAGCACAATTTGCCACTTTGCACGGCGTATGTGGACTATGAGAAAGCCTTTGATTCCGTCGAAATTTGGGCGGTGCTGCAGTCCCTTCAGCGGTGCCAAGTTGACTGTCGGTATATCGAAGTGCTGAAGTGTTTGTACAGTAGGGCTACGATGGCTATCCGAGTACAGAACCAGAGCTCGAAACCTATCCAACTGCAGAGAGGTGTAAGACAGGGTGACGTTATATCCCCGAAACTCTTCACCGCTGCTTTGGAAGACGTTTTCAAGCTACTAGACTGGAAAGGATACGGTATTAACATCAATGGCGAGTACATCACTCACCTTCGATTTGCCGACGATATAGTCCTTACGGCAGAATCGCTGGAGGACCTAAGCACTATGCTCAATGACCTCAATAGTGCCTCCCAACGGATAGGTCTTAAGATGAACATGGACAAAACAAAGATCATGTTTAATGTCCATGTCACACCTATGCCGGTAGTTTTTGGGAGCACTATGCTCGAAGTTGTTGACGAGTACGTTTACCTGGGACAAATAGTCCGACTAGGTAAGTCCAACTTCGACCGAGAGGTCAATCGACGGATTCAACTCGGCTGGGCAGCGTTCGGGAAATTACGACATATCTTCTCGTCAGGTATACCTCAATCTCTAAAAACTAGATTGTACAACCAGTGCATGTTGCCAGTGATGACTTACGGATCTGAGACGTGGTCCTTCACTGCTGGCCGTATGAGGACGCTCAAGGTCGCTCAGCGAGCTATGGAGAGGGCTATGCTCGGAGTTTTTCTGCGTGATAGACTCAGAAATGAGGATATCCGCAGTAAAACCAGAGTGACCGACATAGCCCAACGGATTAGTAAGCTGAAGTGGCAATGGGCCGGCCATATAGCTCGAAGAACCGATAACCGATGGGGAAGAAAGGTTCTCAAGTGGCAGCCTCGTACCGGTAGGCGTAGTGTAGGGCGACCCCCCACTAGATTGAGTGACGACCTGGTAAGATATGCAGGAAGTCGATGGATGCAGGTGGCTCAGGACCGTGCTTTGTGGCATTACTTGGGGGAGGCCTATGTTCAGCAGTGGAGTTGTGAAGGGCTGTAATGATGATGATGATGAAATACTATGATATGATATATACATAGATGAAGAGATTCAGAAAATAAAAAGTAGAAAGTTCTAGAATTGCTGTTAATTGGATTATAAAGCAAATTAAAAAAAATCAATACCCTATAGACAAATTAATATCTGTTTGTTCAGCTATCTTTTATAGATGAATGTATACGAAACAATTAAAATGTATCAAAAGAGAATAATTTTGAATCTAAATTAATACTGAAAAATCATATTCAGGTTTCAAGTAATCCAATTACAGGGGGTGCTTTCAGTACGTAATGAATGTGATATTATTAATTTTGATCGAAGGACACTTACAGATAAGTTACTTTGATCAAATAATTTTGTTTAATAAAATATTTAAGCTTGGTAATAGAGAGACCTTGTATCTTTTCAGGGACTTTGTTACTGACTCTGTGAAGTCGACAAACCGATATCTCATTATATGTAAACAGAAATGTCTAACGTCTCAAAGTCAACACCCATATTGGTTTTAAATACTATTTGCCTACTACTTGACATAAAGGTCGATTGACGAATTAATCTCGGCAACGCTTCAAAAAATTGTGATAAATTATAGTAAGAAAATTATGAACAATGAAAATTATGGTTGTCTTTTTATCTGGTATGCCTCAAAAATTTTAACATTATCTTAACTAAAAAATAAATAAAAATTAAGTTTAAAGTCACTCACAACAAGTGGTAAAGCTAAGCTGTTTATTAAAAAATCGCACCAAATAGGTATTTTTATAGATAACAAACAGTAACATCGTTTGTTACCGTTTGCTATCGCACACGGTACACAGAGGGTCCACCTGATGGAAAGAAGGTGCTGAGGCCCATAGATACTAAATTTATTCTCGATTACAGATGCATTGTTCAAACCCTGAGGACTAAGATCTCTACACTCACCATACAAAACATTAAGCTGCTATTTCACACTGGTATTCTGTGACAATGTGGTCCTACTTCGGTCAATTGGTTCATAATTAGCTAACTAGGCAGGTAGATCAGTTATATTTTACCCATCGAACTATATTTACTTATTTACGTAGTAGTAATACCTCAATGATTGTACCTATATATATATATATATATATATATATATATATATATATATATATATAAACTGAAGGCAGTCGGGGCGGCAAACATCTCAATTATGTGTGTAATATCTCCCGTGTCCATTGGTGTTGTAAGGCACTCTAAACGTCGGGAATTAAAAATAAGAAAGTTGAACGCGATAAAATCTGTAAAAAAAGTTTCATTTAACAGTCACATTGTAGCAAACGCAGACACAACAAATATTCGTTTTTATTTGAAATTACGCAATACATTTTGAAGAATGTGCGCAGAAATTATATGATTTCTCTCTTACGGACAACCACATGCTCGACTGGTCTCAACCCTATTATTGTCTACATACCACGCATTCCAACCCAACGGTTTACTTCGTCGTTCGTAATGCGTACTTATAGCTAAGGAGTAACATCTGTCTTTCTATCAACGTGGATGTCTTCAAATTAAGAGTGAAATTCATATATTTCACGAATACTACACATAAAATTAGTTTAATTTAATGATTAGGACTCTGGACGATTAATGAAAAGTCTGGTTTGATTTAGTCGACCAGGATTAGCATCTACTTTTACTCCCAGAGATGGAATAGTTCATGAATGAATTACGTCAGTAGCAGTTACTATATTTCGAATTTGATTATTTATAGGTAAAATAATTCGATTATCAACATCTAATAAACGAAAACTTTCAGGAATATTTTTATTATATTGAATTATATATGAATCAAATTCAATATTACTAATAATCTGAATATTCATAACTTCAATATAATTGATGTCCAATAGATTTTAAAGTTATTAAAGGATTATTGAGTTCATCTTATAAATATAATAAACATAATGCAGGCAAAGCAATAAAGATTAATCTAATTGCAGGAATAATAGTTCAAATTAATTCAACTAACTTTTCTTTACAGAATAAGTGACAAACGAGCCCATAGTCCTCCTGTTGGTAAGTGGATGCTGCACCCCATAGACGTCTACATCCATCCTCGATTAAGAATCAAAATACAGATGCGTTGTCACCCCTGAGAACCACGATGGAATACCTTGTTTTCAGTATAAAGGGTCTCCGGTTCTCTACACTCACCATAAGAATTAGGTAATTTCTTATGGTGAGTGTAAGCTTTGCGCTATTTTAAGCTGGTGTTCTGTGAAAGCATGGTCTTTCTTGGGTCGATTCGAGCCCATGCGATCCACAAAACATAGTTTCAGTGTGGCTATGCAACGTAAACAAAGTCAGTCGGACAGTGCACTTTACCGTTTTCGGCGTCACAACTAACCGTTATGTAGGATATTAATCAATTACTGACTTAGAGTAGTTAAAAAAGTTTTGTTTATCTAAGTTCTTCAGATTTTAGTAAAACTAAAGTTTTGCTCATCAGTCTTGATGTTCTCCTATCCAATTTTCGACCATAAAGTCAATTTCAGAATCTATAGGAAGTGTACATTGACCTATTAGTAGATAAATGGAAGCGTCTCATTCATCATCATTTCTAATATTCCCGTCAAGTCCCCAATCAAGCTTAAAATGCTTGTCAGGAATGATTCAGGATAGCAGTTGAATGGCAGATTCGAAGCCACGACCCTTAAATTCCTTTAAATGCCCTACCGGTAGGCCACCGTACTCCGCTACAAGTAAACGTATGTATAGAGATATCCTGGTACTATCTAACCCGTGCCAGATTGAGACTCTTTTATGTTTAAAATAGTTACAATATTTTCATTAGAGTAAATTGAATGAACAAAAATCCAGATTCGGAACAATTATTTATAATATTATATAATTGCAGGCCACGCTAACACTTGTTCCGTACGGGATAGGAACCCGCGTCCCACAGTGCCGCAACAAAGCAACAAGCCACTGCGACACCGAGCTGTCTGTCTTAAGCGATAAGGTGGAAGGCAAGTAAATACTTGATACATAATTAGACCATTAAAACCAAAACGAACAAAGTCTGTTTTTGTTTCAATGTCGGCTTCGACTTAAATTCTTACCAGTAAGCAAAAAAAATTAGTTTAAAAACAAAGGGTGCAAAAACATTCGTAGTCTGATATCAAAACTTGTCATAAATTTTTCAAGAAGTCAGCGGTCAAGTTCAAGTATGCAATTAATAGTGCTGCGCACTATTAAGCCTACCGAACGTATCGATGAAAACGTAATGACTTATATCTAAGTCATTCGTAAGTCAAGAGCCGTGGTAGCTCAGATAGTTAACGCTTACTCTAAATATAACTGAACCTGGGTTCGATCCCCGCCGGCACCAATGAAATTGTTAATTGAAATTTAAAAATGCTGATTTACCACGTGTTCGGCGATGAAGAACAACATCGTGAGGAAACCTGCATATCTGAAGAATAAAAAAAATATTTCGAAGATATGTAAATTTCGCCAACACGCATTGAGACTGCGCGGCGGACACTTCCTTACCCTAAAACCCTCTCAGAAACGAGGGGAGGCCTGTGCTTGCTGGGTGGGACGTCGGTGGGACGTATATAGGCTGTAACTTTACTTTACTTTTAACTTTACGTGTATAAAAAATGTGTTTGCAAAATTAATTACAATAAAAAATTACCAATACATAAATATTTGTGCCATATAGTTCTTATAACCGACGACCGATGGGGCTGAAAGGTTCTCGAGCGGCAGCCTCATACCGGTAAGCGAAGTGTAGGACGACCCGTACTGTAGTAGTGACGATCCGATAACAAATGTCGAAGGATGCATTCCTCGGGGAAGCCTATGTGTAGCATTGGAGTTGTGATGGGTTGTAATCATTATTATTAAAAATGGGCCGAGTATGGATTTCACCGAACCAAATATTCGGCCGAACATTATTCGACAGGATCACCTCGATACCTAACCAATTATGTCGAAAATTGTTACCGTAAAGCTCGAGGGATTGGCGCCGCACCCTGCCCTCGCTACCCCGCCACACCTGATATGTTATTGCATCAGTCAGTAGAGATAAAATTGCCGGCACATGCTTATGTTTTGACTATTTCGGTGTGAAAAAAGTATTGCATTGTGTTATTCTTAGTGACAATTGATAACTATACGATAAAAATTAGTGACAGGAGATTTTAAAGAAACTGACGAATGAAGTAAAGTGAAATGTACTAATGTAATGTATTGTACCTTTGTTTGATATCAAAAACATTTCAACAAGCTTTCTATTTGCTATAATTGGAAATAAATCTACAGTGCCTAAAAAGCATAACGCTATAAAACTAGTTTTAACCCATAAATAAAATATACTTTCTACAGTAAAATTATAAATGGCATGGCATTACTCAATTCGTACATTTCAATACAGTGGACACTTTGAGTACCACTTTAACGAATTTTCGGTGGTTTTACCGAATATTAGCCGAATACGAATATTCGGTAAAGCTACCGAATACCGAATATGAAACGAATATTCGGTCCATTTCTAATTATGATGATGATAAAGCTTTTGTGAAATATACAAACTTTTCTTCATTACACTACTTAGGCAGGATGTATCGCGTGTAACATGTACATTCTTAGTTATTAACGAAGATTCGGCGAAGATAATCGCGTTTCCCGATGTATATAAAATTACATCTAGAACAACTAAAATTTTAGAGAACCAAAATAACTCAACAGTAGGATAATAGATGCAATCGCTCTCTACTTACTCAAGTTAACAGGCAGCACAAGCAAATCCTCCAAAAAATGTGTGTTAGCGCTTTCTCTAAAAGGCATCTATAGTTCTAAGGCAATGGAGCTTGAAATACTGGTAATGTGCTGGTTATGTAAGTGTATGTGAATAGTTCTAAAAATCTTTATAACATAAAAGATATTATTAGCTTACGGCAGGTATACGTAGGGTTCGACTAAATCCATGGGGCGCTCTGCAAGCGTCTGCGTTAAAGTATCAGACGTGTTTATACTATTACTATATACACTCTACATAGTATATTTTATGTACTATATGCATAGTACATAAATTATAAAAGGACAAACACTCAGACCCGAAACAATTATTTGTAGGCATGCAAATTCTTATTCCGCGCGGGAATCGAACCCGTGGCACTCAGGTCCGAAACACAATTCCAAGTTACTGCACTACAAACTACAAAGCCATGAAAATTATAAATTGCTTCTATGAATCATAACGTTATTATTTGTGCTATGCTTATGAATGTAGGATTATGACAATTATGATGTATGCAATTTTAATACAAAAAACGTTTCAAACACATAAACAGGTTACTCGATCTGTTACTGTATCATTTTGGAGAAAACAAAAAATCCATAGCGATAACTCTTTATAAGATATAATATAAAAAGTAATTTACACTTTCACCTTTCACATCCTTGGTTTCTTACTATGGTAACTCGACTATTTGTCGATTTTAAGTCGAGTAAAAAATAATTGTACTCGTAATATTTGAAAGTCGATAGTGATCGTATTGCACTAGTGTTGTTGATGCATATTAAAGTACTGTTTAAAAATAAAATAAGATTGTTATATGGAGGAAATCTGAGGCTGGACTGCAATAAAGGTGCGCGAAGCAAAAACTATACTTGAAATTCTACCAGAAATAGTTCAGTAAAGGTTACTAGCATAGGTGATTGCAAGTTATTTAATATTATAAAGCCGCACGTATCTGACAACTCGAGTAATAAAAATGTTGTAAACAATACGAAGGATTTTAAAATTTTGAACATATAATACACACGAGACTTATTTTTACACGAATGCGCCAAAAGGAGAGTAATGTTTATTCGCATATATGTATTGCATGTCTATTTCTTTAAAACTCTCTTTAATTTAATGCTTGATGAATTCTAACATATTATTACACTCTATTACACTCTGTATTTGTATTTAGGCTCGTCTTAGTTGTTTAAGTGATATACTTCGATATAATATTTGAAGTTTGCTCTTTTAAGCAGACGTTTTACGTAGTTGGAATTTTTAATTACTGTTTCAACCATCAAGCTTGTTATTATAAATTATTGCTTGTATTTTTAGACAAATGCCGAGTTTCCTGCTGCTAATTGAAAATATGGGAAATCTAAAGTCGCCACTAACAACTGTTTGCGACCAAACCACTGGAAAAGACGGAAAAAACGGAAAACAAAGAAATAAAAGGAAAGGCTGTATACAAAGAAGACTGCTCAGTGGTGGGACATCATAGGCTGAAAATGATGATGTTAGACAAAAAATTTATAGTAGTTTGGTGGTCACAACACTGTAATACATCACGGTACAGGTTCAGCTCTCTCACAATGGTCAATCTTTAAGTTAAGTGTTTAGTTTATTTAATACGTTGTCATTTGAGCCCTTGTGATTAAGACATTTTTTATGATTATTATTTATTAGTTTTTACGCTAAAAATACGCAAATTTAAGAAGTTTTGCGTAATATTTGTAAAACACATTAATTAAGGAACATTCTGTATTATTTCTCTGCAGCATATTTTTAATTCCGTTGGTTAGACTACGTTTTCGTTAATTTTACAACTCCCACTGCACAGTCGGAATTTGCGTTGGAATTTTGGAACAGTTAGTAGGTCCAGCGAATGAAATTAAGCAAAAAGCTGCCGGGACCGGTCCGAGCGTCAAACTGAGATTGTCCACGGAGCACTGTGCACGTTACACTGGTCAAATTGTTTTTTTTTTTATTTATCGATTCACAACAGCAGAGATGTCGCACAAAATTCTGATCGCGGTAAGCAATATTAACATTAACACACGTAATTACACGTACTAAAGGAAGAATCTATTCATACGATAATCGGATCATTACTTTTCGGATCAGATTATTGTATGATTTATTTATTTTTATTCAGCCGATATATTTTTATTTTTTTAAATTAAAACATTAACATACTTAAAAATTTATTCAAAAATTATGGGGCGAATAAATATTTTTTCTCTATAGGATAATCGTAAATTATTTATTTAATCATACAATTATTGCATGATTAGCCACAGCTTGACATAAACTTGATTTTGAGGGTCATTTCACAGTTATAATCATTTCAAAATTATAGTATTCATTAATGTTATGATCTTCATAAATTTACATATATGTATTCATTAACTTTGTGACATAAATGCTTTCATTTAATTTTGGATTCGAATGACGTTCAATCCGTGTTTATATTTTTAGTTGATTACTACAGAAGGTTATTTTCAATTCGATTGTATGTTTTTATTTTCTACGTATATTACGCGATATCTTATCAAATTTTCAAGTGATTTTAGTTACCGTTACAGCCTATTACAGACCACTGCTGAACATAGGCCTCTCCCAAAGATTGCTTACTTACCTGCCATAGTTGCCACGATTGGCAAGCGGTCTGTCAACATCATTTTTTTTATTTTAAGTCAGTATTAGTATGGCGCTGCTGTCCATTTCCTGATTTGTTTCCCTCTGTCGATGACACCCACGGTCTGATGTAGGATAGTGGATATCCTTGAACAGCCACTACACTATGAACTAATTATAGTCATTCTTTTTTATTAATAAATATGTACTTCAATGATATAAAAGAAAAGTTGTATCTCATTTAGGTGGAAGTTAGGGAATATCCCCAGATTACTTAGTCTACTCAAAAGGTGTCAAAAATTTATTCTTTATAAAAAGAAAAGTTGATTTCAAGAAATTAAAAAGAATAAAAGAATTTCTACATTACAGCTTCTGAAGTCAGACTTTAATCCTTACGCGGAAATTGTTTTGTTCTTTTTAGCTATCTAAGTCGTTTACTTCTTTTTAAAAATTTGATTATTGTGCATTTACCGCCTTATTACAAAACACGGTTTATAATGTTATATGAAACTCGAGAAACACCATCGAATTTCTCGCTCCGGGCTAGTACTGAAAATTTCTTGACAGAAAACCTCAAGAGCTAATTTTTACCCGACTCGGAATTCAAACCTGGGACCTCACGATCGGCAATCGCGTTTACGTCCACTAGAACTCTAGGCAGACAAAAGAACCATCGCTTTTTGATAGTTTTGCCATTAAATTATAGTTTAAGAACATACCTAACTAAAGAAGCCGCGTTGCTACAGTTTTCGCCAATTTTGATATTTTACTTTACAAATACCATACTTTATTTTCGCGGGACTTCTTTTCTAAAATATATTTTAGTATAAGCGTAAGACTAAACATAAACTACTTAAAAAATAGCATACATTTAGAATTGACGTTAGTAACACAATGTTGTACCTTCTACATTTTTAAAATTTAAAGATTGAACAATATTGCATATTTATGATAATCAAACTACTTCCAATTATGTCTGTTTCTGACAATTACGACAAGATTCTTCATCTTTGTCTTTGCAACATGTAGGTATTTAAATATGTATTCATAGAGATTACGCTAAAAGCGTCCAAAAAATACCTTGTATTTGAAAGGAAGACAAATCAAACGTATCCAAAGCAATCACAATATAACTCTGTATACGTATTCATAAAGTTTTTTTTTTTACGTGATAGAGCCATGCTGCAGTTATATTAGTAGTATAGTTGTAGCACGAATGGGTTGGCTCGACCGGGGAAGTACCACGCTCTCACAGAATAACAGCGTCACATAGCAGCTTAATGCTGCTGTGTTTCATATGGTGAGTGTAGAGAACCGGAGACCCTTTTTACTGGAAACGAGGCATTCCACCTAAGTTCTCACGTATGACAACGCATCTGCATTTTGATTCGTAATTGAGGATAGATGTATATGTCTATGGGCCACAGCAACCACTTACCATCACGTGGATTGTGTGCTCGTTTACCATCGTATCCTATAAAAAAGGTCGTTTTTTTCCTATGAAGTCATCTCATAAAAAATGGATATAGTTTTGTATTCTTCGTTAGCTTGGAACAGTTGAGCCGCTTTAAGCCGATTCGAAGCACCTTTTGAATTTTTTGGCACAATAATATCACTTACAATAATAAAAATATTCTTTTTTATAATAGTGTATTCATTGCCCCAAGATATGGTATCACTAGCTTGTGTATGTTCCTAGTGTTTATAGTGCGTATATCACTTTTTTACTGAAACTACCTTTGTTTTTGTGAACATACATTAAATTTTCGTGAATATACTGAGAGGCCTTAGTTAATATATTTATTTTTCATAATTTTTCTTTAAGAGACTCTCGGTTTTGGGTTGTAAATATCTCTTATGGCACACTTCAAAAAAAGTTTGAAGTGTGCCATAAGAGATATTTACAACAAGTTTACAAGTTTTTTCAAAAAAACCGGCACACCGCCTGCAACTTTACAAGGCGCAGGTTCGGCCGCACATGGAATACTGTTCCCATCTCTGGGCTGGGGCTCCCCAGTACCAGCTCCTTACACTTGACCGCATCCAGCGCAGAGCGGCTCGAATCGTCGACGACCGAGTGCTTTCCGATCGGCTCGATTCACTGGCGTTGCGAAGAGATGTTGCATCTCTTTGCGTATTTTATCGCATCTATCACGGGGAGTGCTCTGAGGAATTGTTCGGATTAATCCCAGCCGCCAAATTTCGTGAACGCACGACACGGCAAACGTCCCGATACCATCCACACCATCTGGATGCTTGGCGGTCCACCACTGTACGTTTCACAAGGAGTTTTCTTCCACGTACAACCTCTCTGTGGAATAGTTTATCACCGGCGATTTTTCCGGACCGATACGACCTGGGGACCTTCAAGAAAAGAGCTTACTCCTTTCTAAAGGGCCGGCAACGCACCCGCAATTCTCCTGGTGTTGCGGTTGATCATGGGCGGCGGTAGTCACTTAACATCAGGTGAGCCGCATGCTCGTTTGCCCCCTCTTCTATAAAAAAAAAAAAAAAAAAAAAAGTTTCTTAATCAGCCGTATTTCCCCACACCAAAGTCTCATACGCCATTGTGCTATGTAAATAACTGAAATAAATTAATCTAGCTGTCTCGACACATGTGAGATCTCAATTTTTTTACAGCCAGCTACAGAGCTTAGTCTACTTCCTAGTATAGTTATATGAGAGCCCCACTAAAGCTTAGCGTCGAGGGTGATGCCAAGAAAAACAGAGAATTCAACAGGACTCAGTCCTTCCTCATTTAAAAACACGTTGGTACGAGTATTCAGATTTTTAACATTCACTGTCTTAAATTTAATACATTTAGTTTTATTGCTGTTTATATGTAGATTATTAATTCAGTCATTTGTAAACATAACAACTCCTGCTCTTATTGGCAAAACCTTAGTTTTGAAGTAAAACTTAGTGTTTATTAGACGTAATTAATCATATCTAGGTGTGTAGTACTTAAATATTACTCACTTTAGAAAGAAATCCCAAATTATTTAACAATTAACCCGTAGGTACGATTGAAATGTTTAGCTGTCTAAATGCTGTATTTTAGAGCAGGTACAAACAATTTGTACTTAAATGGATAGAAAACATTATCATATTTATAATAATAAGGATTTGAAAAAAAGCAACGGAATTTAAAACAATTACAAATACGTGTAATTCTGCAAAATTTAACCGCACTTTTGTAGAGATTGACATTATAGATAATCTCTAATCGAAATGTTCTTAAGATGTAAAGGTACCCCTTGTATGCAGTTTTGTTCAACTTAGTAACATTTTTTTCAATTTTTCGGGTTCCGTAAATAAACATTCTTCTGTTCGTATGATTTTTTAAAATTAAAATTAGGGTAACAAACGAACACACAGTCCACCTGGTGGTAAGTGGATGTCGTGGCCCATAAACATTTACATCTATCCCCGATTAAGAATCAAAATGCTGATACGTTGCCCTGAGGACTAAGATCAAATGCCTCGTTTCCAGTAAAAAGTGTCTTCGGTTTTCTACACTCAGCATACCAAACACAACAGCATTGAGCTGCTATTTTGAGTTAGTATTCTGTGAGAGCGTGGCCCTTCCCCGGTCGAGCTGAACTATTCGTGCTGCAACCATAATATAGCTGCAACATGACTCTACCACGTGAAAAAACATAACCTCAGAACATTTTTGCAATAAATTAGTTATCTTTGAAGGATTATAAAAGTTGACGTCATGGTATTTTTAACCTCTCAAGCCCTAGGGGCTGAATATGGCCGCGGTCTCATGAGACCGCGGCCATATTCCGTCAAATCCCTAGCGGTCTCATGAGGTCGCACCCACCCACAGCAATTTAACCCATTCTCATTTATATATAGAGACCACTTTTCTATGAAGAAGTTTGGCATTATATAATCAATATTAAATTTTCTATCCTCTAGTGCAATAAAAAAACTGTTATTTTTTGTATATTTATATATAACCTACGTTCATTTCGTACGCCATTTTCGCGTGAATGTTATTGTGTTGATTTTTGGATATTTCTAGTGTTTTATTAGTGTTTTAGTATAGTGTTTTATTATCAAATTGTAATGAAAGTTTTTGTGTGAATATTCCTTTTTTTTACGTAAATAAATTTGAGTAATATATACTGAAATAATTGTAATTTTTAGTCTGCCGACATTCGCACATAAAATCTTTTTGTAATTAATTAAAAATTGACTTTTGTTAAGACCACTGGATAGAGAATTTTGTATAGATTTTATAATACCAAACTTCTTCTTCTTCACAGAAAAGTAGTCTATAACTTAATAACGTAATATAACTTCTTCATAGAAAAGTAGTCTCTAAATATAAGCTTTAATGGTTTTAAGTGCTGTGGGTGCGGTCGCATGCGACCGTTCGGGATTTGCCGAGCTAAGATATCATTAATTATTGATAAGTTTTAGGTAACTACAACGTTTTTAATTCAGTTTACTTTTCTTTTAATTATCAACGATTGTAGACAATTTGTAGTTTCCAGATTGTTTTCCTTTTGTATGCGCCTAATCCACCTTAATTAGCCGTGTTGGGAAGCGTAAGATTATCCACTACTCCATATCATCCCGTGGGTGTCGTAAGAGGCAACAAAGAGAAACTGAAACAGGAGATGGGCAGTAGCATCTTCCTAACAATGACTCAAAATAATTACAAAAATTTGCCAAACCGCCTGCCAAGCGTGACAGCTGTGGCGAAATATCCTCTATGAGGCAATCTATAGGAGATTCTGTATTCAGCAGTGGAGTTTTGGAGGTTACTTACTTACTTACTTACTTATCGTCACGCACAATCCCTAACGGGGTAGCCAGAGAGAACAGATCGCCAAGTGTCACGATCCTTACATACCTCTTTCGCTTCTTTCAGGTTCATTAACTTCTTCATACATGCACGTTTAGGTATCCGAGTACTCTTGACCCTCCCCTCTTCGAGCAATTTGCTCACATGGTCTTCGAAAGTTAGTCTCGGTCTACCTCGACACCTTTTAATATTTACTTTCGCTCTATATATTTTCTTCACCATTCGGTTTTCACTCATTCGTTCAACGTGCCCAAGCCATTGGAGTACGCCCCTATCAATTTTTGTGATAAGGTCATCTTTCAATCCTGCCATATTGCGAATCTCTTCGTTTCGCTTTCGGTCGGCTATGGTAACGCCACACATTTTACGAAGAGATCGCATCTCCACTGCATTCAACTTGCTTTTATGCTTTCTCTGGCATACCCAGGTTTCGCTGCCATATAACAAAGTCGGTACCAACACTGCGTTATGTATTGCAAGGCGTGCACTCTTCACCACGCCTTGCCTTTTTACTTATGCATTCAGGGCACCATTGACTTTGTTTCCGGCAGCGACACGGCTATCCACATCTAAATCACATCTTCCATCACGGCTGAAAGCACTCCCCAAGTATACAATTTCATTTACCTGTTCTAGACATTCCTGATTTACCCATATTTCACATTTCGTTCTCTCTTCGTCCTTTTCAAATACCAGAACCTTAGTTTTATCAGCATTCAAACGGAGAACTTTAATTTCACATTCCTCTTTCATACACGTGACTAATGCCTGCAGTTCTGCTTCTGATGGCGCAATAAACACTGCATCATCAGCATACAGCAGACAATTAACTTTTATGTCACCCAATTTCACACCCAAACAGCTATTTTTCAGCTTCTGTAAACAGCTGTCGAGATACAGTAGTAGTTTTGGAGGTTGTAATAGAATATACTTTAAATCCCAAATTTTAAATTTCTAAAACACCTAGTTATAGATGAGTGAGTATAAAAAATACGCAACACCGGTACATCGCCATTTTTTTTCAGAACTTGGATGTCACTCTGCCAAGTGCCTCGATTAAAAATAAAACAAAATCTTAAATTTGCAGAATATTACTGAAATTTATAAACGTGTAGTGACGCTGTAAGAATATCCGCTGCCCCATATCATTCCGTGGATATCGTAACAGGCGACAGAAACTAATCAGGTGATGGGCAGCAGATTCTTCCTAATAACGACTAAAAATAAAAAGTTACGGTTGCCCAACGTGGCAACTGTAGCAAATGTCCCCCTGTGAGTCAACCTATGAGGGGGGCTTATATTCGGCACTGGAGTTTCATAGTCCGTAACGGTAGCTCAAATTGATGTGAAATTTCTCTTCAGGCTAGGAATAAAAGTGTAATTTCACTTATTACCGTCTAGCTCAATATAAGAATTACTCTCACTCCAAGTAGAAGCTTTCACGATGATTGAACGACACACCCTCATTTCTCCTATATTAGACTGTAACTAAGAAAGATATTCTATTTTGTTTTGATGTAATTTCTTTTCTAACAGGGTTTGTCTAATCTATGCATTAGAAAACATCCGATGTTTCCTTCGTTATTGCTTTTCCAATCAGTGAAACTTTGTTTCAAAGCTAAAGTAGATTTCACACCATATGACATGTTAGACAAGTTTTATTTTTCATGTCGAAAAGTTTTTTTTTTTTTTTTGAAAAAACTATTACCATCGGCGGAAATATTTATATAAAATGAGTGGATACATTTTTCATAAGTTTCATAAATTGCAACAGGATAGAAATCTTTCAGGATTGTGAAGATGTATATCCAGTATATCAATCGTGAACCGATTTCGATCCAAATGTAAGCCATAAAATCACTTGTTAACGTACGGGATTCAAAGCCGCAGCCCTGCAAAGCTGTATTATTATTATTATGTTTATTATATTTCAATTAATTTCACTTCGTTTTGTTTCATTTTAATTTGTTTCAATTTGTTTTATTTTATTTCGCCTCATTTTACTTTGTTTTATTTCTTGTCAAATCTCTGTTTATTATTTCTCACATGGTAAAACAGAGGCACTCGTCTTTACCCAGTCGCGCTCAATATAATATTTATGTAACGAGATCAGAGACAAGCTTGCTGAATTGTCACATACATAATATTGAAAAACAATTACAGATGCTACCAAACTGAAAAATTACTAATTGTGTTTTTAAAGAAAAGTTGGTTGAAATTCATGTTCAGTAATTGCGATTTAGATCTCTGATCTCTATTGGGTCAATGACACCACCATTAAAATGGAAAAGTTTAATGGACTCTATAATTAGAATTTTCTACTTTAGGAGTGCCTTAAAATCTAATGGTCTTTCCATTTTAAGTTATATGGTATTTTAAAATATACAAATACTCGTAAGATGACGTTCTGACTTTAAAGCTATGAGGTTATATATATATATATATATATATATATATATATATGTATATGACCTTTACAACATATAACATAATTAACGCACTTTGAGAAAGTAGTTTGTTCAGAATCGTTTACTGAATCGATTCCTATCATTTTCAATATAGGTAATTTTTTATCCCAAAAATAATTAAAACTACGTAAATTACAGTCACACTAAATCTCTACAGTCAAACAATCTGAAATGGACCGTAACTGAAGGCAATAAGACTTTTAAGAGTGCAGTTTTATTACTAATTCTGTCATTCAATAAAAATAAAGAAAAATGAACTTTATTTCAAGCACGTTAAAGTCTTTGCGTTCGTGGATTTATACTGTGACCACAACATTCTTCCGGAATTAGTATAACTAATTTGATAAATAATCAGTGCATAAAAATATTTAACTAAAAATTTGGTGTATGTGTTATGATTATAACATAATATACTAAATGGGGTGTCTGAGGGTGTGCTTTAATTACGTTACGTATTGTATGTATATATATATATATATATATATATATATATATATATATATATATATATATATATATATGTGTGTGTGTGTGTCTGTGTGTCTCTGTGTGTGTGTGTGTTGTGTGTGTGTCTGTGTGTCTGTGTATGTGTGTGTGTGTGTTCTTTTACAATTTCAATGTAAACATTTATTATGCTCAAAGTTCCAAACCAAAATTTCCTTTTGTTTTGAAAATTTAAAACAATCCAATTGCGATCTCATTCATAACATAAACACTCACGCCTGTTACCCAGAGGGGTAGGCAGAGACTACAGACTTCCATTTGGCACGATCCTAACACACCTCTCTCGCCTCCTTCACATCCATACACCTACGCACACGTGCTCGTCGGTTAAGGGTACTCCTAATTTGGCCCTTTTTTAATAAATCGCCAATTTGGTCGATAAATTTTCGCCTAGGACGTCCCTTTCCGACTCTGCCATTAACTTCTGCAACATAAATTTTCTTTGTCAGTCTTTCCTCATCCATTCTTTCCACATGACCAAACCACCGAATCATTCCTTTCTTAATCCTGGTCACAACATCATCTTGCAAACCACACTCTTCCCTTATTACACAATTTCTTACCCTGTCATTCAGATTCAGCCCTAATATCCTTTTTAACGACCGCATTTGTACTGCGTTCATTCTACTCTTGTGCTTCTGCCACACCCAACTTTCACTACCATACGTTAAAGTAGGGACCAACACAGCATTGTGAATTGCCATACGTGCCTTTGTCGACACATTTTGACTCTTCACAATAGAGTGTAAGGCCCCACTTACTCTATTTCCCGCATTCACTCGTGGATGAATTATCCTTGAAGGAGTTAGACTTGGAGAATATATGGCAAAATGTAAAGAAAGGTTTAGTGGATGCAGCTACCGAAGGATGTGGTGTTAGTAAGAGAAAGAATGAAAGGAAAAATAATACGTTATGGTGGGATGATGAGATACGTATGGAAGTTGAAGCAAAGAAGAGAGCATGGCTAGATTTACTAGCAACAAAGGCTGGTAATTCTAGCGGTACGAATGACGATATTGAAAGAAAAAAGGCAGTCTTTAGACATCTTAATAAGAGAGTAAAAGAAAAAAGCAAGAAGGATAAGTACGATAGAAGAATATCGGATAATTTCCAGGCAAATATTAAAATGTTCTGGAAACTTGTAAGAACTGCCAGGGGACATTCAAAACAGACTATGATGAATGATATAAGAGACGAGAATGGCTATATTCTGAATGATGAAGTTTTGAGTTTAAAGAGATGGAAGGAATATTTTGAAAGCGTGTTTATGAGTAAGGAGACAACGTGTGTACTAAGTGAAGTAGAAACTCTGAAAGAAGAGGAAAGAGGTAGCGAGATAAGTATAGATGAAATAATGAAAGCAATGAAAACCATGAAAGCGGGTTAGGCTGCCGGATACGATAGAGTTTCACTCGAAATGCTAAGGGCTGGAGAGGAAGTGGTGACAGGCCTGATGCACACCTTGTTTAATTTATGCTGGGAACTGAAGCGGGTACCGGTAGACTGGTGCAAAGCCGTGATAGTCCCAGTATATAAAGGAAAAGGGTCGCCGCAGGACTGTAAAAGCTACCGTGGCATCAGCCTTCTTAGCATTGTGGGAAAACTGTATGCTAAGGTACTGATTGAAAGGGTCATGAAAGAAACTGATGGAAAAATTTGGGATGTGCAAGCGGGATTTAGAAAGGGAATGGGATGTACAGATCAAGTCTTTTCCATGCGCATGATGGCGGAGAAGTTTTTGGCCAAAAACCAAAAGGTTTTTTGTGCGTTCATGGACTTGGAAAAGGCCTATGACAGAATAAGATAGGATGTGCTATGGCAAACACTGAAATCATTTGGGTTGAGCGCAGGCTTGATACAGGCACTGGAGTCCTTTATAGGGACTCTAGTGCTTGTGTTAGGATCAACGGGGTCTACTCGGACTGGTTTGACATCCATAAAGGTGTCAGACAGGGCTATGTGACTTCCCCGTGGCTGTTCAACCTATTTATGGACAGTTGTTTGCAACATTTTAAAGTTGAAGAATGCGGATTAAGAATGGGTGAGTTAACCGTCAAATGCCTTTTGTACGCCAATGATCAAGTTATCCTTGCGTCGTCGGCAGCCGAGTTGCAAATGATGGTTACATTAATGAACAGATCATTAAAAGAAAGGGGTGTGAAAGTCAACGCAAGTAAGACGAAGGTTATGGTTTTTGAAAGAGAAGAAAGTAAAACGATTTGTGAAATAAGAATAGAAGGGTAGTTGATCGAGCAAGTAGATGAGTTTGTATATTTGGACTGCGTATTCAGCAGGGATGGGAGATATGATAAGGATCCGATTCCCTTGGTACTTTTGACTGTATTTCTTTCACCTTTGCTGAAATACTTTAAAGGTTTAACAATACGTAACAGTGTTATTAAATACGATTTAAAAACTTTTCCCTTAGCGGGAAACTTTCTTTTTAATTACAGAATTCATTTCACTTCTTTTTTTAAATTCGTGCCAATGTCGACTTCTGTTGTAAATATCTGTATATTAATAAACACCAAGGAGAGCTAACACAACATAAATAATTAATAGAATCAGGCGTTACTTTGCGGAAATCCATTAAATTAACGACTTCAAACATTTTTTAAATTGTTAACAAGTTCCGCTGTGTACATTATATCTACCATTTTCTGAGTTGAAGTGCTACAGTAATTATATATTACACACGTAATACATACATGATATATATATATATATATATATATATATATATATATATATATATATATATATATATATATATACATAATAATGTATACATAATATAAATTATTTACTTATTTATACCTTAGAGGTGATCCTATATAAATTTGAAAAAAAAAAAACAACCTAAAGATAGCAAAAGAGTAATAATAGAGAATAAACATTCTATTAATTTAACTATTTAGATGTTATTGAATTTGTGACATGATTAGCGTACTAGTCGGGGCATTAATTATTTTACAAACTATACCTTCATATGTATTCTTTGACACAGAATACCAGAATGAAATTACTGTGTATCGTATGGTAAATGGAGAGAACCGGAGACCCTTTTTACTGGAAACGAGACATTCCACCTTAATCCTCACGGGTGATCTCCATCTTAATTCTCACGGTTGTAGTAATTGTAGTAAATGTAGATGTCTATGTGCCACAGCATCCACTTACCCTTAGGTGGACTGTGTGTTTATTTGTCACCTTTATTTTATAAAAAAAAACACTGCCACTAACGGTCATCCACATCACAACCCGGTGAAGTATTTTATAATAGTTGTTCAATATTGTCTAATCTTAAAATCGAAACTTCTACTTAAAGAATGGTCCCGTAAAAGAAAAGCCTCCAGTCTTCACTCCCAACCGGTTTTAGAGCCTTCTTACAAAATACGATCCGCCTTAAAAAGTAGTAAATAGGTCTAAGTGTAATATAGGAAGGAAATGTTAGTAAAAATACGTGTTACTTGAGCCCGGTTTTTTTTTGGCCCGACCCGGGATTCGACCCTGGGATTTCATGACCAACAGTCACACTATTACATTCACTAGACCAACGAGGCAGTAACGTTATTTTACTGTACTTGTTTTTACTTTTTACACTACGTAATATAGTGATTCAAAAGCATCTGTGACTAATGAAAAGTCGTAGAGAATTAATAATCTAATGTATGTTTTAATTTTGTAGGGAAGTTGGTAGGGGTCTAAACTAGAGTCTTATTCAATAAAGAAGCCCCTCGAAAATATGCTAAGTTAAATGAACAGTATGGAATTTGACAGTAAACGTCAAATTTCGCGTAGACTGTGTCGCCACGGCTAAGGGACTTCTTTCGTGACGAAGACTCTTCTTTAAATTCAAAACTGTCAAAAAACCACGTTTTGTGATAAAATTCAAGATATCCAAGCCAGTCGTCGAACTGACTATTTAATTATTTGCATTTATCAAAAAAACAAGCTCTTGAAAGCTTTTTTATCGCCGGAATATAAAATATTAGCGGAAGCATTAAGTAAAAAAAGATTGAGTATAAATTATGAACAGATAGATCGAGAAGGTACTCTAGCAGGTACGCTTTGCTTTCTCTATTCTGTATAACACTGAAATGAAAAGTGAACTTACCGTCCACCTGATGGTAAGTGGCTCATTGACCTGCAACAAACTTTAAACAGAGACGCCTACAGCTGCGATGTAGCCTCCGAGACTAAGATGGAATGTCTCACAGCCTGCAGTTATTTGTTTACTTAATAAATCTTTATTAATAACACCTTAATAAATTGGAGCTCAGAAATGGAAAACTTAATGTATATCGGCATTCTCGCATTATATTCGATGGTAGGTCAATTGTAGTGGTTTTTCTATACCCTTCAAACACACGGCAGCGCTTGGTTGCTACTTGGTGGGAGAAATAATTGAAAAGGATGAAGTAGATTCTTAATTAGAAAATTTAATATCGATTTCCGGTCGATATCGGTACCATATTACCGGTTATATTCATAAGTTATTGCTGTTTTTTACATAGTAGAACCATGCTGCAGTTATATTATGGTTGTAGCAAGAATGATTTGGCTCGACCAGGGAAGACCACACAATACCAACGTAAAATAGCGGCTTAATGCTGTTGTGTTTCGTATGGCAAGTGTAGAGAACCGGAGACCCTTTTTACTGGAAACTAGGAATTAAATTTCAGTCCTCAGAACTGACAACGCATCTGCTGTTTGATTCTTTCATCATCATCATTACAGCCCTTCACAAGTCCACTGATAAATATATATGTTTATTATGGGCGTCAGGCTTTACTTCTATCGGGTAGACTGCTTACTCGTTTTTCACCCATATTCTATAAAAAACGGTTTTTTGTTTGCGCGCTAAGCTTATAGCAAATTTACATAATATGTCAATTTTTCAACGTCGTAAATTCGATGTGAAATATTTATTGCTGGTTTTTATGGCATTTTATCACAGGTCAATGACTTTTGCGTGACTTTTGTGCCTTTATATCGTATCTATTGCTGTCTGTTGCTGTCCACTAAAGTTTTTATTAATGCAAAACAAAAGCATAACAAAAGGAGCTATAAACAAACACGGAATCAGATTTATAAGTGATCGCGATGGTTCATACAAACTTTTTATTAGTCAGCTTTTAAAAAAAGGAAAAGGTCCTCAATTTGTCAGAATGTTATTTTCTTGTATGCTTCTTCTTCGGTTAGAAATCGATTTTCATAATTATTTTTTATTTTGTTGAATAGAATATACTTCAAGGATGGTACCATATAAATTTAAAGTAACTGCCTAGCTAGCTGTGCTAACTAACTGTGTCTAATGTGTATCATTCATACACATTATACATATTCGTACGTGTATAATTCGTAAATCAGTGATTTCCTTAGCCCAAAAGTATAGGCTCAATTATTTTTACTTAAGATTAAAAGTCTTATAATTATACATAATATGTAATTATAACATAACATTAACACTCACCTATCACTTATGTATTGCCAAACGGACGTATATATTCATAGTCATTTGTATATACTAATTATGTATGTATTTAATATGTATACTTGTATGTATATGCATTTATTTATATATTTGTATATATGTAAGGATAGATAACATATGTATAGTTTATTTATTAGTAGTTTGTATATATTATGTAGTTAATTAGTAGTTCTCTTATTCTATATTGCCACACCTACGTCAAATTCTCACAACTCCATGGGTTGACTGGTAGAGAATGCCTCAAGGCATTAAGTCCGCCCTTTGTATTATTTTGTTTAAGGATAAAGCAATTAATAAAGAATAAAATAAATAAATAAATATCATCCAGAGGGGTAGGCCGAAACTTCGGAAACGATCCTGATACACTTCTCACGTCTCCACGGCCATAAACCTAAGTATACATGCTCGTCGACTAGGGATATCTGTTTTAAAATAATATTAAGATAATCTTATATATTCGATTGATATATTCACACAAGACGTGAGCTTTTGATTAAATTATGAATAATATAAGTATTCATAAATTAATCGAAAGCTTACTTCCTGCATGAATATACTCAAGCCTTATGGTTATCAGGTTTGGATCCGCTTCTTCTCTACTGTTGCAATCTATTTCGAACACAAGTATTGAAGCTGAATTATTAAACAGGGTGTAGTTTTAATAGTACTGCTATTATACAGGGTTATTTTGTAATGACCGGTCAAATTTGCGGAGATGGTTCGGAATAAGAAATGGCAAGTAACGGCAAATGGTCAAGAAAATTAATTAAAAAAGTTACGAACAATCTGTACTAGTTATCTTATAAATGCAAAAAGAAATTTTACTGCGCACGCACACATAAGTAAGGCTCTATCGGCAATAAATCACATTAAATTTGGGATAAATTCAAATAAAAGTATAAGTTATATTTGCTCGTATTTTCGAAAATTGCAATAACAGTATAACATTATTTATATATTTGTACTTAAGTTTAAAATTTGGCTACTATTTGAAAAAATAACGCTCTATATATAAATAAAATTTTAAGGTTTCTCTGTAATATAAGTACATTGTTTTTTAACTTCAGGAGTCATTTGTGATTGAGTTTATTAATACATGGATATTAACTGTTATTATTAAAAAAAAAATAGATTAAGGGTGAGAAACGAGCTCGCAATCCACAAGGTGTTAAGTGGATGCTGTGACCCACGGACATCTACATTTATCCTCAATTAAGAATCAATATGCAGATGCTTTGTCACCTCTGAGGACAAAGATGGAATACCTTCGTTCCAGTAAAAAGAGTCTCCATTTCTCGACACTCACCATACGAAACACAGCAGCATTAAGCTGCTATTTAACGCTAGTATTCTGTGAGGGAGTGGTCCTACCCCGGCCGAGCCGACCCATTCGTGCTGTAACTACAATATAGCTGCAGCATGGCTCTAATCCCTCTAAATATCCCTAAAACTTTCTCGAAAGTAAGAGGAGCCTGTATATCTTTAACGATGTAAGTTTAATTTTTTCTGTACGTCTTTCCAGGTTAATTTTCGGAACGGCCGAACTGATTGCGCGATTTGTGATTAATATTAAATAAAATATATGTGGATTGTCAACACAAATATCCCAACTAGAAGATCGGATAACCCCATAATTCGGTCACTTGATCTTGATATTTGTCGTGCAGCGTAGAACACATTAGTTACAAAACTGTTTGAAATGATATCCAAGACGGTCCTACGTTATACTCGTATCAGTGCTTTAATCGACTACTGGTTGGCGGCATTTTTCCATTTTTCAACCAGCTCCCACTTACCATCAAGTGGACTGTGTGCTCATTTGTCAACCATATTCTATAAAAAAAATGTTCGGAATGGCTGTACCAATTGTAATGAAACTTCTCAAACAGAGAGTAATACTATATTTAATCCTAAAAACTTGTTTAAAAAAATAGAATGAAAATACCACATTTTTATATCCCACCCACACGGAACTGGGACGGGCGTAAACAAACAAACATAATCATTATATTTGCTAATCTTAGTCTATCGGTAGTTAAACAGATAAAAACAAATAGTGGCTTATACATAAATAAAAAATAGAAAGTGGGCTGAGAAAACAGATATGAACTACATCCATGTAGTGAGGCTTTCATCTCGTGCAATTACTTTCGAATTATTTAATTCTGATAACAGACGTTAAGTTTGACTTCCTGAATTGAGAGAAAACATTATCAGTAATAATTTACAAGTTTTTACGGTGAGTACATACCCCTTGAGCTGCAATTGTTCGCCACATGGTGGTAATTGGATAATGTAACCCATAGACATCTACATTTATTCACGATTAAGAATCAACATGCAAATGCGTTGTCACCCCTGAGAACTAAGATCAAATGCCTTGTATCTATTATATGCAGCTCGGCTCAATCACGTTTAAAGTTTTAGCTGATTCACTCATTGATTTTTAACTTCCCGCTAAGAAAATTGAAAATTTTCAAAACTAGGGAAGTTATTGGTTTCATCCCGATTTTCGAAAATCGAGTTTTCGTCAGATCTCGACGTTTTAAGATCCCAGGAAGCTGTTCTAACTAATTTCACGTGGACGTTAGTACGGACGTACGTATGTATGTGTGTGTGTGTGTGTGTGTGTGTGTGTGTGTGTGTGTGTGTGTGTGTGTGTGTGTGTCTGTGTGTGTATGTATGTAAGTATGTACCTTTCATAACTTTTGAACGTCTTGATCGATAGAGATGCGGTCTGCGGCGTTCTAAAGATCACAATATGGAACAGATTTGGTGATTATATGAACTTATTCGGACAAGTAGATTTTGAGAAATCTTAAAAACAACAAATTTGAAAAACTGTATTTTTAAGATTAACTATTAAACGGCTTTACCGATCAATTTCAAAAACTAATCAGCTCTTAATCTCAAAAAATGACGTCGAAAATTAAAAAAATTACTATAATTATTATTACAGCCAATTAAAGTCCACTCTTGAACATAGGCCTCTCCACAGATTACCTCATAATCGCTTGGCAGACTAGTTGGCAACCACAGCTTTTTTTTTAGTTTAGTTAGAAGATGCTGTCATCCGTCTCCTGGTTTATCTCATCTACGGGACGCATCTACGGGACCCAATGGATTAGTCGATATTCTCATAATAATATTAATTATTAGAAAGTTTTCGGAGTGATCGAAAACGACTGCAATAACAAACTCAACGTTAATAATGTTTGTCGACTATTAGAGAAGACTAAATGGCGTTGAGTTTCACCTTTTACCATACCATAGCTCTCATCACAAAAGGTTAGCTGACAGAGAATGATAAAATTAATAGAATCAGGCGTTACTTTGCGGAAATCTAAATAACTCTTAAGATCTTTGACAAGGAATGCCTTTTCGGCAATATGTTCGCCTTTGTACCAAATTGTTTTTTGTACAATGAAGATTTTTTGTATCTTGCCATACTAAAATAAAAACCCCCAATTCAAATTAAATTTGAAAGACGACGCAATGCATTTGACGAAAAAACAACTCGTACGTTTCACTTTCCGTGTTAAAGACAAGGGCTGTCCACATAAAATATAAATAAACATATTCAAATTCTTATCTTCCTGTTGTATTGATGTTTTATTACAAGTAAATTAACTTTACCTATTAAAAGAACACGGAAACAAAAAAAGATTTTACAAAAACTTGTTGTATGTCTAACCAGGTCGTCACTCCACCTAGTTTAGGGCCGCCTTACACTTCACCTACACCGGTACTAGGCTGCCACTCGAGAACTCTGCTTCCCCATTGGTTGTCAGTTTTTCGAACTATATGGCGGATAATCTATGAATAAAACTTTTAATACTAAATACTGTCTTAAATATCATGTTTGGTAGCGGGCTAAAAGAATTCATGAGTCTGTTTCATCTCGGGTGAGGTAGGAGGCGTCTACTGGAAATGCCAGAATTTTTTTATACCTTTCGATATATTGCGGTATAACCATCTTCGTTCAGCTGGAATACCCAGACCGGTGATGAGAAGCAGCGTGAACGTCGCGAGACGTATTGTTTTTGCACTATTACTGAACTTTGAAGAGCGTGTGTACGCGTTTAAATAACTCTGCTAGAAATTTATTTTATTTTGTACAGACAGAGGTTAACTGAAACCGGAGATGTGCATTAGCATCTTCTTGAAACAATTCTAAATAATTAAAAAAGCTGCGGCCTTAAAACCGCCCGCCTAGCGGAGCAACTAGCATACATCCCCCCTTCGAGATACTCTATGGGGAGGCCAACTTTCAGCGGTAGAGTTTTGATAGGCTGTTATAAATGAATTAATAATTTGTTCTTATACAGTTATATAAATGTTAGTGTTATACATAAAAAATATTTCCAATAAAATATTAGAAATTGTTCAACCCTACCGAAAGAACGCGGTTCACAAATAATGATGAGCTATCTGGGCCAAAGAAAGCATTATTCCACTCGCTGGCACGGTACTTCTCTAGCTGTTTGGACAGTAACATTAAAGCAATTCTAATATAGTTAATACTACAGCTTGAAGCATAAAGGTCTTATTACCGTTAATTTCATAAATGATGTAGTGATATTTGCTGTATGCGAAAACGTGGAAAATGTGTAACATATAATAATCTCTAGTTCTTCCAATTTCTCTTTATCTTGAATGGATTCTATTGCTAACCAAATAACCAAAGACACTGCATTTGAATAAGAATATTGCGGGTAACCAATAGTTGAAATTTTGAAGATCAATGTTTACATACAAGCTTCGACATAATAAGCTTCCTTGAACATTTTTTACTTATGTATGTATTTTATAAAGATAATTTGTGACTTTTGAGAGAAAAATAGTCTCCTTGTAAGTTTCTTGCTACTTTTTCTCACAAGGCATCCCCGTAGTAGCAACGTGTTAAAACGATGGCTTAGCATTTGATTTTTAAAAAGTGCTTTTCAAAGACCCATTTTCAATAAAATATTTGATTTTGACTTTTCCATATAATCAATTGTTCCAGAGTGAAATTCCAAGTCCCCCCTTCGCCTGGTTCTCTCCGGTCGTATCGGATTGACGTAACATCGAATTATGTATATATACTCGTGCTCTGTAATCCTGTCCTATAAAGATTATGCCGTGACCAAAATTCGTTCTGATGGACAATAAACGTTTTGTTTAGTTGAATGCCGGTGCATAACATAGTATAACGGTGTAATTATTCATTGATTAACCATCGGGCTTCGATATTCACACCAAATGTACTCGCAAAATAAACAGTCTAGCGATGGAAAGTGGCGCGAAAGATCTCGGATATCTGTCACTGCGATCACTAACGTGTCTGCCAAGCGTGTTGATTGAGACACATGACACTATAGGCGAAACCTATGTAGATTAGAGGCAAAAACTGGAATCCCATATTGTAAAAAAAATCTTAATCTTAATCTCATCAAATTTTATACGTAGTAGAACCATGGTGCAGCTATATTATGGTTGTAGCACGAGTGGGTCGGCACGACCGGATAAGGACCACGCTCTCACAGATTACCAGCGTAAAATTGTAGCTTAATGCTATGGGCTACAGCATCCACTTACTGTGTGCTAGTTTGTAATCCTTATTCTATTAAAAAAAATCTAGTTTAAGCACATTTCTCCTAATAAGATAATAACATTTGTGGTGTGCCTACTAAGGCCGCGTTTCTATGTATTTAGCTGCCTACATATTCATCTAAGTTGTTTACGTTCACCATGTTCATAAAATCTTTTAAAAATGTTCTTAGATTTTTACTTAGGAAACGAAAATAAACATGTATTCTTAACATATGTTTCTAATCAAATAGATATAATATAACTATATCTATATAGATATAGATATATAGTTTTGGAATTTACTTTGTCCTACCTACTCAAATAAATTTATTAAGATGATTGTAAAAGATACTAATTCGATTTACGATATTTTCCAGGTGCTGTTCACGTGCTTTGTTTTAGAAGTTTCAACAAAACCCGCAGACGTGTAAGTTTAATTTATCTTTGCTTTAATCAATTACTGAATAAGATTCTTAAGATGAGTAGGATTATAAAAAATGTATTTTCATATTTCTTTCATAAAGAATTAATTTTGTTCATTTCGGGCAATTTGTGTTAGTAATCGCTAGCATTGTTAATGACTTTGTTATATAGAAACCGCTAAAATACGGGCAAATGTTACTTGTTACCTAATACTCACAAACGCCTCATTAGAATTCACCGCGTGACACAACGCATTCACGAACTAACCTTGTATTCATAGTTGTATCTTCGAGATAAGAAGCTATTGTAAAAATCTACGCGCCTAGCTAATCCAGGTATGGTGATTAATAATACTTAGCTGAACCACCGCTACATTTGTACAGTGCACGCTATATTAATCAGCTTGGGCTTAGTATAGGAGTAAATCTTGAAGAAATTCTATAAAAATATACGTATGTATATTTCAGAATGACAACGGACGGCAGCAAAGAAGAAACATTAGGTAAAACTGACGAAATACAAGATAGTAAGGAAAAACTACTGTCAAATGGCTCAAATCAATCTTATTCTATTACTCGTGACATATTAGAAAAAATTAAAACAATCAATGACGGGCTGAAAAAGCCTGACAAATTTCAAAAAAACTATAATAACAACCTTGAATCTGACGCTGAATATGTCATCGATGCGGCTACCTTCGAAAAAATACAACAAATTATTTCTTCAGTGAAGCCACGTCCGAGTTCACAACAGATAAACAGATATCAAGAAACAAATTCTATTTTTAATGAGAATGACGTAAACCAACGTTTTGTGCATTCAAAGGCATTAAGTTTTATACCAAGTTCTTTAAATAATGGCTTACTGCCAACATTTTCTCTGCCATATATAACTACTATGCCAATTTTAATGGTGCCAGCAATCACTGATATGTATACTAAAAACACCGTACCAGATTCGATACAATCAGATAGTTATCAAACAAGACAAGAATCACCATCATTTCCGTTTCAATTTCAATGGCCATTTGCTTCTTTTTTTCCTATATTGGTAAAGGATCCCTTACTTGCATTTATGCATGGAGGTGGCTGGAACAATTTTTTTGAATTTGGACAAAGCGCAGATGTGTGTAGTGTAAGAAAACAGAAATCCTCTCGTTTGAATACCATTGAGAACATGGACTTTAGTAACAATGTTGAAAGTAATAAGTTCGTGGAAAATGCCCTCAATACGGAAAGTTTAAAGCCCCGTTCAAGAATTAGGCGCTCGCTCAAAAAACGGAACATATTAACATCATCTACTACTGAACAAGAACTAACTAGTGCTAATGAGCCAAAAAAAGTTATACTGAAACCTGCTGTTACACGAAAAACAACGATTAAGCCGCGAATTGAAAAAGAGAAGGTAGTTCAGGATACAAAAAGCGATGAAATCGAAGGGGACTTACGTTTTCCTTTCAGTGATTTTTCATGGTTCGGAAATAAAAAACCAGTGGCTCCTAGCCCGGGTTTCTTTATAAACAGGCTAAGGGTAAGGAAAGGTGGTGTAGCAATCGCAGGGCCGGGTGGTGTAGCAACAGCTGGAAGAGGTGGAACTGCTATTGTTGGACCAGGTGGATTAGCTTATACCCAGCCTGGAGGCATTGCTGTCGCAGGTCCTGCTGCTCGTGTAATTGCTTTATCACCGCACACTGATCTAACATCATTAATATCACGCCTTCATCCACAATCCACAGATGAATCAGTGCCACGATCATCTAATCCATTATTAGAAGGAAAGCTGGTAGGTACAGGGCCAATTATTTACTATCATCCAAATGAACAGACATGATCACTTCTGTATGCTCTTATGTTAAACGAAATACCAATTAATTCTTATTTACCTGCCTGTTAGATACAACGGGGTACCGCGAAGAAGTATGGCACAATATATAGGAAATTCTAACAGCAAGAGATCTGATTACCACTACAATGAAATGAAATATGAAAAAGGTTCATTAAAAAATGCTACAATAATGATACATCTTAACCCCAGGGCTCACGCAGTCACTGATATAAATGGAATTGCAATAGCAAATCCTATATCTCATGTTGTAGTTGGAAAAAATAAACAAGTTTCAATAGCTTACAACCCAGAAGCAGTTGCCATAGCTGGACCTGGTGGAATAGCGCACGCTGAATCTGAACTTAACCTCTATGAATTTTACACTAATATAGAAGAATAATTAATGTTAATATACAACTGTATGTTAAGTGATATTCGAAAAATATTTTCGATGGCATTCTTGAAGCTGTTTTTCGAACTAAAATCTTTTAAAAAGATAATAAAACCTGAATATAGTTTGTTGGTTTAATTTTTAACCTTTAAAGTAATAGGTAATAGTAATAAGTTAGTTGTTATTGTAAGTGTTCAGTTTATAGTGCTATGAAATTTGTCCTCTGGGTAAAATCCTCTGGCTACACCACGGCTCTCAGTTAAAAAATACATCATAAGTTTAGTATTATCTTTAACTTTATAGTAGTACCTAGCTAAGTATGCCTATACTTTGCCTATATACTATTATAGGTGGAAAGCTGAAATAGGCTTTTATCCGGTTGTGAACAACACAACAGTAGTTAAGCATGAAAGGATACCGTGAACTATCCCACCGAATATATTCATACACAGCACTTTATCTTTTACCTACATGGGATAACTTGATAGCAAATGAAGTTCGTGATCTGATTGCCATGCAGTTTACCATCGTATTTTTATAGATATAGGGATAAACGAGCATGCGGCTCACCTGATAATAAATGTCGACCACCACCCATGAACAACTGGAACACCAGAGCTATTGCAGGTGCGTTGCGAACCTTTTAAAAAGTAGTAAGCTCTTTTTTTGAAGATTTCTAGACGTGTGTCTCGAAGTCGAAGAAGTCGTGTAAGAAAGAAAACTCCTAGTTAATCGCACAGTCATGGAACGCCAAGCATTCACATGGTGCGAATGGTATCGTGAGTTTTGTCGCGATGAGTATTGGTGGAGTTTTGCGGCTGAAATCAATCCGAACAATTTCTCCGAGCATTATCCTTCTTAGATGCGATATAAAATGCAAAGGGATGCCACATTTCTTGAAATCGCCAGTGATCGAACCGATCCGAAAGAACGCGGTCGCCGAAGGTTCTCAAGCCTGTCTTCGATGGGCGCGATCAAATGGAAGGACCTGGCTCTGGGGAGTCCTACTCCAGAGATTAGAACAATATTCCATGTATTTTACTAAAGAGATCATCTATTATAATGATTATTATCCTATAATTTTGTGTACGAAGCAGCGATTTCAACAGTATTTGGTACAACCTTATTCAGTTGTGTCTCAGATATTATATTGCAAATTATGCTGCCTCGTGTGTCCATTAACGCAAAACATCCCATTAATAGCTACCGGTTGGGATATTTAGTGTAGCAATTTTTATATGGTTTTATCATTGTTTCAGAATAAGTATTTATAAGTATTCTATTAATTATTAAGTAATGATTTCACAACACTTCCAAACAAAGAACATACTATTATGTATATGTTTTTATTTATAAGAGATAAGACTTTCTTTTGATAGATAGCCCCGTGAGCAGATTAAATTGCAAAATGATACAAATGAATATCTATATCTATGTATATATAAATCAATTGATGTCCGTTAGTCTTGCTAAAACTCGAAAACGGCTCGAACGATTTAGATGTTTTTTGTTTGTGAGTGTTTGAGTGGGTGATTCAGATTTACAATTAAACCCGGTAAGAGGCCCTGTTGTCAAGATACAGAAATCACACGTGCGAAGCCAGGGCGAATCGCTAGTTATACAATAAAACTAAACTACGAGGATAATGTGAGTTTTGCAGTAATCGCAAGACTATAAATTCATATTTATTATCTTTATTTTTAATTGGAGTTATATTATTATTTAATTAATGAAATCTAAAATTTTGAAAGCGGTTCAAACACATACAATAAAATCATGAACTATTGATATGCATTAAATGTTTTATAGATCAGCACCTGAATGAAAAACATAACACTTTTTTTAGTTACTGGTTAAATGTTTCAACTGTTATTTATAAAAGAATATATTTTGAAAATCTCTATGTTATCCCCCTGAATTACCAGAAGCCATTTTAAAATAACCAACTAAAGGACGATAAACCAAACTCTTTCTCTAACTTTCGTAGTCGTATAGAAAGTAGCCTTTGTGTTACAAGGGTCATAAACTACTATATCAAATTTCATGGAAATTCATTCAGTAGCTCTTGTATGAATTATGAATACACCGTACTATTTTGGCGTCAGTATCCTCTATATAGGAATCTAGACTTGGTTTTTCTGGAAAATATTTGACACAAAATTTCACGGGTTTGTTATATGTATAGATTAACTTTTAATAAATTTGAACAAATAAAATAATATACTTTTTTAATATAAATCCAAAGGAAATATTTTATTATAGGGCATCTACACAATACCTGCCATTTTACGGAGGAGCCAAAGGGCAATATTTAGAAGTAAAGAAGGACACGAAGGGTGTTGTTGTTAGCGAAAAGATATTAGCAGAAGACAGTATTAGCAGTGATAACATAGTTAAGAATACCGATGACAGCCTCCTGTCTAGGGTATTCGCTGCGAACTTGCAGAGTCTACGGACATTGTCGAGCAATGTACTTAAATTACATACCTTGGGCAGGAAAACGGGTTCTTTGGGAAACACTGACAAATCAAGATTCAAAAGTCAGCTATCTTCACTTGGAGAAACAGCATCGAATACAATCAAGTTGATAGATGAAATTGGGGATAATGTAGATGCGCTTTTTAATCAAAACGCTACACTCTTGAAACGGAATGAGCAAATCTTTGAGGATGATGATGTAAGTACTATTTTAAAATTATTTTAATGTAAATTTTATAAACAATATAGCATCAATATCTAAATCAAAGAAACTTACCATGTACTTAGCATAAGAGAATACTCTATCCCAGTGTATAGTACATTTTTTTAATAAACTGAAGTAGCAAATTTTTGATTTTTTTAAAAAAGTTATCCCTACACTGAGATTTTCTCTTGTATCGTGGGGGCAGTTTACAAACATAAATTGCACAAGGACAAACATCCAGACCCGGAACAACTATATGTAGGCCATACAAATACTTGTTCCGTGCGGGATTCGAACTCGCGACCCCCAGCGCACCTACTCATTGCTAAGCCACGGCGCCACGGAGTCGTCAAATAGTCTTACAGTCCACCTGGCAGTCCTGTGCATAGACAACCTGCGGCCAACTCGGTGGAATTGCGCACAGTCTGTAATGATTACTGGCTCTCTTTACCCTTCAGACCCACACAGCGGTGTGAGTTCCGCTAATAAATTATTGCTATTTAACTTAGCAAGCTATGTAGGTAACATTACATCCATTTAATATTCCAGGCAACGTAAAGTTGCGCATCGTCTTTCCGTAATTGCAAGTGTACCTCTTAAGGACTATCAAAGGAAACCCTTTCCAAGATCTAAGAGGTCCATATGCAGTCCATATGAAAAAGCTTAAGGTCGCTTAGCCGGCTATGAAGTAAGGATATCCGCAGTAGAACCAGAGTAATCGACATAGCCTAACGGATTATAAATCTTGAGTAGCAATGACCCGGCCATATAGCTTTTTAAACCCGCATGCGAATGTAAGGTGATCTCTACTAGAGATGAACTAGTAAGAGGTGCAGGAAGTTCACGAATGCAGGTGGCTCAGGACCGTGATTTATAACATTCCTTCCGGGAGGCTTATGTTCAAAAGTGAACTTGTGATGCTGTAATTATAATGATTTTGATGATATCCAGTAAACTGTTAAAAGCATATGAACACGTAGATAATATATCATAAGTGTCATTAGGAAAATTCCTAAAACACCTTGTGGCTTTCAATAGATATAACTATTTTCTATTTATGGTAAGTGTAAAACACTCAACCTAGTAAGCAGGGTCAAGGGTGCAAGAGGTTTGCTACTGACAACGACAATATGTCTACCTCCTTATTATGAGAACGGGGTTGTCTTCAGCCACAAATTGTTAACGAGCTAATAAATATATAAGGATATCATCATCTTCTTAACAATCGTAGTACCAGACGTTTTGCACTTTTGACGCATCTCACCGTCACCGCTTAAGATATTTTACAAGTAAATATGGCGTAAACAATACGGATATTGCGCCATCTATCGGAAGCCATGAGATCTATCCGAGGTTTCCCATAGTCGCCTCTTACCTCGGAACTAAATTGGATAGTGGGTACTCTAACGTCACCACCATACCACACATGATACAATACCTAAAATATCCAAACTGGTAATAAGAGCCAACGTCAATTATTGTAAATCTATAACCGCTTTGATACTGCGATCATTTATTGCTTTCAAACCAAATTTACCAGAAATACGTTGGCACTTTGTGGTAATAAATGTATATTTATACTGTAATTGTTATATTATATATATATATATATATATATATATATATATATATATATATATATATATATATATATATATATATGTTTATACTATAAATATTAGTTTCTATTATTGTTATTTAGGTGGGCGATGAGAGCGTTGGAGTCGACTCTCCATTCGACACAGATGAGTTTGGTTTCAGCAATTCAAGAATTGCCGAAGCGAAGCCTTTCGGTTTGTATTTATATTAATACAGAAGGTAATAGGTATAATTTGATCTTAAGCGTATTTAGCCGACGTTAAAATGGTCATGAACGCGACTGCTGACTATACCCGGACCAGAAAACCAGTTATTGAGATTTTCGGTCCAGAAATCCTCAACAAATTAATATATTAAAGTTGGCTCGTACCCACTCAATGAAATGAATGATGTGTCTTACCTAGTTTGAAGAGTACCTACCGCCCTCCCTTAATTTTATGCACTATCCCCATTACCACTGATCCCAGCACCACTATTCCCTACATCACTACACTAGGAAAGACACGCCACAAACGAATACGACACGTATTTCGCCTCTATACGAGACATCCTCAGATGAAATAGACTCTACGGTGCCTGACCACTAATTATCAATTGCTAAGTGATTTATATTTACGCCTGATTCTATTGATTAACATACGAGTATATTATATATGGTTTTAAAAATACCTCAACGAAGATTTTTTTGTTGTCCTTAGATTTTGGTTGGGTGTTGTTGTTATATTTAATTTCAATTATAATATAGTAGCAGCGTGGGTCTACCACGTATATAATTGACTATCAAAAATTGATAATTGCATTATGATTGGAGTGAGATAAAAACAGCGAATCACATGTACATTTCACTAATAATAAATTACTACCATCCTACTTTTACTCAGTACTAATTTCGCTTCTCCCACGACGTGTGGTACCTTAATTAGAAAAAATGGCATTTTAATTAAAAATATTTTGGATAAATTATATTAAAGTGAGGGCCGTGGTAGCTCAGATGGTTAACACTCGCTGTAAAATATAAAAGAACGCGATTAAACCGGGTTCAATCCCCGCCGGCACCAATAAAATCGTTAATTGTAATTTTTAAGTGCTGATTTACCACGTTCTCGGCGGTGAAGGAAAACATCGTGAGGAAACCTGCATGTCTGAGGAATAAGGAAAAAAATATTTCGAAGACATGTGAAGTTCGCCAACACGCATTGGGGCAGCGCGGCGGACACTTCCTTGCCCTAAAACCCTCTCAGGAATGAGGGGAGGCCTGTGCCCAGCAGTGGGACGTATGTAGGCTGTCATTTTACTTTACTTTACACTTCACTTTATATTAAAGTGACTTATGCCGAAAGTGGCGATGTAAAGATATCATCCCGTGGATGTGTTAAGAGGCGACAAAGGGAAACAAATCAGGAGATGGGCAGCAGCGTCTTCGCCAACAACAACGCCTAAAAATTAAAAAAAAAACATGGCAAATATCCCCATATGAGGCAATCTATGGAGGAGGGCAATTCTCGGCAGTGGACTTTAACAGACTGTAACGGTAACGTTATGCCGAAAAAAATCCTTTTTTTTATTTAATCTTCATATACAATTCTTAATTTCCAGGTTTGGCCGTGATTGGTGAAACAGGGCTTGCGGCTTCTCGACCTATGGGTACCGCAGTAGCTTCAAGCGGAGTTGCAATAGCACGCCCTATTGGCATTGCTATCGCGGGAATAGACCCCACACGACTAGGAATTGATTACCAAATTAACCAGTCGAATGGAGACTTTTATCCTCAAAAGTCACCAGGAAAAAATTAAATACATTTAAATTGTGATTGCGTGCCATAAATTTATCATGTGATTTGTAAATTTAATATTTAGAAACGCAAGGTTCAATTCGTTTTAAACTTGAATGGTAAATGTATTTATTTATTTATTTATTAAAAAAAGGAAATTTAGAGGTATTGTTTAAAAATATATTTTTTAGTTTAACAAAATACATGGAACAATAATAATTTAGAATTTTATTGAGCCATGTTAATGCATAACTATTTTTATATAAGTAAAATGAAAATCTGTGTGATATTAAAGTCTTCAAAAGACGTAAAATTAAAAAAAAATGAGTAATATATATTTTTCCAAATTGTTGTTTTATTTATCAAAAGTCTAAAGACTATCTCTAGACTATAGATTCAACATACTATATTAGTTTTTTTTTATAGTATGGGGTGACAAACGAGCACACAGTCCACCTGATGGTAAGTGGTTGCTGTGGCCCATAGACATCTACATCTATCCTTGATCAAGAATCAAAATTCAGATGCGTTGTCACCCGTGAGGACTAAGATAGAATGCCTCGTTTCCCGTAAAAAGGGTCTCCGGTTCTCTACACTCACCATACGAAACACAGCAGCATTAAGGTACTATTTTACGCTGGTATTCTGTGAGAGCGTGGTCCTTTCCCGGTCGAGCCGACCCATTCGTGTAGTATACCTAAAATTTGAAATATTGATGGAAAATACCCGTTTTTTATTATTTTCATCAGTTAAATAACGAGTATAATCGTCTTTACCATGCACTTCACTTTTTGTTTAATATTGTAAGCTGGAGTTTGACTACGCCACCTGATGGTGAATGGCGATATAGTCGAAGATGGTACAGCGTTAATACGTTGCTTCCCGTAAAATTTTGGGAGTACCTATTCAAATCACTTTATAAAATATTTACCTCGTTATGTGTTTAAGGCTAAGGGAAATTGCTAGCAATCTCTGAATAAATTTTTATCTGAGTTAGTGACAAACAAGTGGAGGAAATATTTGGGCAATGGATAATTTTTTATTTTTTCCGAGGTTTAAGTCCCGATGGTAAGTGTTTGCTGTGGCCCATAGACATCTACATCTATCCTCGAATACGAATCAAAACGCAGCTATGCGTTGTCACCCGTGAGGACTAATATGGAATGCCTTGTTTCCAGGAAAAAGGGTCTCCGGTTCTCTACACTCACCATACGAAATACAGCTACATTAAGCTACTATTTTACGCTGGTATTCTGTGAGAGCGTGGTCCTTCCCCGGTCGAGACGATACTACTACTACGATACTACTAATATAAATGCAGCACGGCTCTACCACGTTTAAAACTATGTATCTCAGATACTGCATGGCCCTTCCTCTGATACGCAAAACCATGGCATCAATCAAGAGAACGTGCAGATGCAGTACTACCTTTGTGATTACGAGATAAAATCGATTAAGACTACAAGATTATTAAAATATTATGTGGCACAAGATTACATGTGGTAAAGCCACGTAGCAGCTATTGGTTGTAGCATGAATGACCGGACTCTCACAGAATACCAACAAAAAATAGCAGTTTAATTCCGTTGTATTCGTATGGTGGATATAGAGAACTGGACACACTTTTCACTGGAAATGAGACGTTACAATTTAATCCTCAGAGGTTGACAATGCATCTGCATTTTGATTCGTAACCGAGAATAGTCTATAGGCCACATTAACCATTTGCCATCAGGTGAACTTGCGATCATTTTTCACCCTTTTCCTATAAAGAAAACTAAGAAACGTTTTCTGATTTTTCTTATATTTTTTTGAAATTAACTATATATAAAGGTTACCAGGTTAGGTAAGGTATCGATTCCTACTGGACACCACAAAATCTTCCGATCATTTCCATTTTGTACAAAGAATTTTACATTTCATAAAGTGTCATCAAAAGATATTGTAAAATATTTTAAGACTATTGATATTAAGAAAACCGCCGCTCTGTGGGGGATTTCCGTTAAAATTATTGCGTCTATAATAGATGCGATCGCACCTCAACTATCTATTATTTTTAATAATAGTATTGAATCTGGTGTGTTTCCCGATATAATGAAGCATAGTAAAGTAATACCTTTATTTAAATCTGGTAGTACATTGGACCCCGCTAATTTTAGAACTATTTCTGTACTGCCAACACTTGGTAAAAATTATGAAAAAATATTCTTGATCAAATGTTAAATTGTTTTAATATAAATAATTTACTTCATAAAAATCAATTTGGTTTCTCAAGGGGTCGCTTGACAACCGATGCTGCTGTTGAGTTGATTAAATATATATTTAATGCATGGGAGAATTCACAGGATGCTTTGGGTATATTCTGTGACATATCCAAAGCCTTCGATTGTATTCACCATGAAATATTAGTCAAGAAAACTTCAACACTACGGTGTAAGAAGCGATGCTCTTAAATTAATTATTTCATATTTAAGTGACAGAACGCAAAAAGTTGTCATAAATAGTATGAGTTCTTCCGGGTCGATTGTACAAATGGGCATGCCTCAGGGCTAAATTCTCGGCCCTTTTCTATTTCTAGTATATATTAATGACTTACCTTACATAGTAGGGGATAACCATGATATAGTATTATTTGCTGATGATACTTCATTAATTTTCAAATTAAAACGACAGTTATTAAATTACGACGAAGTAAATAATGCTATAACTAAGTCAATTGGTTTAATGTTAATAATTTGCATTTGAATGTAACTAAAACTAAATGTATGAAATTCGTAACTCCTAATGTTAAACATGTCAACACTAATGTAATTTTAAATGGGGGGCAACTGAGTCTTGTTGATACCACCATTTTTCTTGGAATCACACTGGACGCAAAGCTTCAACGGCTCCCCCATATATCAAAACTAGCTAGCAGACTTAGTTCTGCAGCATACGGTGTGAAAAAGATTAGAACTCTTACCAGTGTTGAAATAGCTAGAATAGTTTACTTTAGTTATTTCCATAGCATTATATCGTATGGAATTTTGCTATAGGGACACGCGACTGGCACTGAAATTATATTTATTTTACAGAAGAGGGCCATTAGAGCAATATATAATTTAAAACCAAAAGAGTCACTGAGACAAAAATTTAAGGAAATTAGTATATTAAATCTGGCATCTCAATACATTTATGAAAATGTAATGTACGTACACAAAAATAAAAGTAGTTTTGCGAAAATAAGTGATATTCATTCTGTAAATACTAGGAACAGACACAAGCTAGTAGTACCAGTTACTCGACTCCACCGAGTCAGTAATTCATTATTGGGGCGATGTATACGCTTTTACAACAAAATCCCAGAAAATATACAAAATTTGTTATACACGAAGTCCAAAAATGTTATTAAACTAAGTTTGTTTAAAAAGGGTTATTATAATATTAAGGAATTTGTGGATAATAATAACCCCTGGGAAGGGTGATCGCTACCAAGCTATTTATAATTTGTCTTGTGTTGTTTATTGTAAACATTATTGTAAGCTATTATTGGAAAAAAAGAGTCCCGCTGGGTTTCTTGCTGGTTCTTCCCAGGACAGAAGTTTTTTTTGCGAACCAGTAGTAAATGAAAACAGTGACTTTCAATAAGTATTGTTATAATCTACATTGAATAAAAAAGTTTCTGTTTCTGTTTCAAGAGTCACTTTCATGAGTCACACACTTTCATGATTCGTTCATTAAATTAGTACAGCATACAACGTAGTCCACAGCTGAAAATAGCCCTCCCCCTAGATTGTCCCATAAATCATAACATTATATATGGGTACGTATTGGCCTTATTTGCGCTTGTCAAGTAGTATGACAACCGCAGTTTATTTTTGTTTGTAAATGCAACAATGGGCAAGGTCTTCTTAATAACTAAGAAGATGCCCATCTCCTGGTTCCTTTCCCATCGTCACCTCTTACAACTCCTATGGGACGATATAAGGTAGCAGATAATAAAACACGGTCAGCACGCCCTCCATTAAGTCGCCTTCCATTGGAATGCCGTCACTAGATGGCTTCTCATATGCAGCCAATAGTAATGGTTTACAAACGAGCCAATAGTTTGAATTAATGTCCATGTCACTATTCAAACGCCTTTTAATATATCAACTGCAATTTCACAAATTAAAAATGTTTAAGGCGCGTAATTTAATAATACCAGCGAAAATAGCAGTAAATGGTGCTGCTGTTTCGTATGGTGAGTGTAACGAACCGGAGACCCTTTTTACTGGAAACTAAGCATTTCATTTCAGTTGGCAACGTATCCGTATTTTGATTTTTAATCTACACTATATATTATATTATAACGAGGAAAGATTTGTTTGTTTGTTTGAATTGAATAGGCTCTGAAACTACTGAACCGATTTGAAAAATTCTTTCACCATTAGAATCCTACATTATTCCTGATGAACATAGGCGATAGAACGTTTTCAAAAAATTTAGAGATCCGTATGAAAACTTCGTTAATGCAACCCAAGGTGTGAAAAAAAAATACCAAAAAAAAACCTTATATCGCGTACGCTGCGGAAACTATTGACAATAGAGCAAAGTGATGTGCTACAGTTTTATGGAGGACATCAATATCTACATAAAAGTCTGCAATACCATATGTCTAACTATTATAGTTATCTCACAATAACTACTTTTCCATGTTAAAATATTCAATAGTAACGTCGAAAATCCTTATATCGCGTACACTGCCAGCACCATGCCATACGGGTGTCACTGGGGTGTGGGATGTGGGAGTGATGTGTGAGTGATGTGGGAGTCTATGTCAAAAAATAAATTGAGGCGCGGCCCATTCGCGCCATGGGCGTGCAACTTAGAACATTATTTTGAGAACAAAATGATATTTTTTTGTGCTGCCATCTACATTCCAAAGCACTAGACTAAATTAGACGCACCACGCCACTACGCAGTTATTGGCGGTCACTGATAGTTGAGGTTAATTTGATATTAATATTAATTTCAAATTATTCTGATTTCTCGTTGGTTTATATGCTTTCTTGTATTATAATAAATATTTGCGACCCAGTGTTTTATTTATGTGTGCAAAAATGTCAAAAATGTGAAGAAGAAGAAAAATGGCAATGTGTTTTTAAATGTGACCAATTTGGTAAGGACTTTTTTTTTAATATTGGCATAATTTCCATTTTTTATTCACTTGTAAACAGCTAATATCTAAGAAATTGAAGGTTCAAACCACCTCCACGGATTGCCTCATAGGTACTATTTGCCATAGCTGCCACGCTTGGCAGGCGGGTTATTGCCCATCTCCTGTTTCAGTTTCCCTCTCTCGCCTCGGAATTAATGATTATATTTTATTATTCCAGATGTTTTACACTATTTTCCGGAACCAGAATACCTCACTAGAAAGGTTTCAGCAGTTGAAAAGGATAGCTGGAACATCTAAAATATAAAACCGATCGTGAATTTTACTATAACTACCGCATTTGCGGTCGGCACTTTGAGGACCGTTTTCTATATCTTCGAACTAAAAAACTTGCAAAAACAGCTTACCCCAGTCTTAACCTTGGTAAGTCTATTAAAAACTTTCTCATTGTTATGTTAATTAGCAATTGTTTTAGCAGTACAGACTAAAGAAATTCACTTTCATGATTGTAATATTAGTAAAGGTGGGCAAGCAAACTTTTTGTTTTTACTTATTATAGGTATGTCAGTGTATAGCTTGACTGCGACAACTACTACAACCCCACCTGATGGTCAGTGGTTATAAAGCCATAGATAGTAAAGCACTGTCTTATCAATAACTAAAGGATAGGATTGGATAGGATAGGGGTAGGAATAAATTCCGTTAAAGTAAATGTTATTGAAGAACTTGAAAATAAATATCACGATTGGCACAAAATCTACACAGATGGATTAAAGAGTGCTAAAGTTACAAGGGGCAGCTTTTTTCGACCCATATCAAGCAGTTTCTAAATCTTATAAAGTTACTAATGTATAATGTAGTGTTGTACCTATGTATTATGACCCTTGAACTCATTGCAATATCCGAAGCCCTAAAGTATGCTGCAAGCTATAACTGAAACTAAATTATTATATACTCGGACAGGAAAACTGCTATCCAACATTTGGCTCGATCTGCCTCTGGAATCGTAGGTGTTTCGAAAGCCTATTGCATACTTTCCCAAATAATATATCAGTTCAGTCTACGCGACATATGTGCAAGACTGTAGTGGATTCCAGCACATAGACCAAATATTGGGTAATGACAAGGCAGATATATTAGTGAACTCTGCTTGTATAAATGGTGTAGAATATAATATTGACCCTTGCTACTCAGAAGTACTACCAAAATTCGAAAATTAATGTCAACAAATTGAAAGAATTTTTCAATGAACGCTCTAAAACGAAAGGTGTTTGGTACAAAACAATACAGAGTGAACCACCTCGAAAACCTTGGTTTGTAGATACAAAATTAAAAAGAAATGCTATTAAATTAATATTTAGAATAAGAACAGGTCACATTCCATGAAAAAGATTTCTTATTTGATGAAAAGAACTGATTCCACCTAATGTGAAACTTGTGGAGTAATAGAAAACTTACATCACTTTTTGATGGAATGTGAACGGAAACTAGGGGAAAGGGAATTATTTGGAAGGACATATAAGATAAATATGGACAATATAGGTATTACACAGGGCATCCTACATGCCCCCACCTTAGATATTGAATTGAGTATGTGCAGATTAATAGCAACGTATAGATTTTAATAGGATTGACATGTTAACTAACAAAAATCCCTAAATAAAATAAGAAAAAAAGGGCTTATTCACTTTCAAATTAAAGACAATGGTATGTCAGTGTATAACTTGACAACAACTACTACAACTCCACCTGGTGGTAAATGGTTATAAAGCCCTAGATAGTAAATTAATAATATTTTAGATTTTTAGGGTTCCATATTTACACACAACAAGGAAACCTTATAGTTTCTCCATGTTCATCCTAACGCAGTTTTACTCAGAGACACTAAGTGTTACAAATTTGTAATTTTGCATAGTTTATAGGCATTAATCATGTCTACAAAACTGTGAAACAAAATCTTAAAAATTTTTTATTTTGGGTACACCTCCTATGCAGGTAAATGAATGATGATTATTTTTACCCATATATTCCATCCTGTTAGGTATTGTTGGATAGGTATTTCAAAAACATTGCGAGTATGGAAGAACACCTTTACGATTCATGGGTTCGTTTCCGAAATATTAAGCTTTAAAGTCGTATTTTTCATTAGAGTCATGTGTCTCCTCTGCCAACTAAACTGCTATTTTTGGAAATGTGGAAAGTATACTCAATAGTAGCATATATAATGAAGTTAAAAGGAAAACTATCGCATCAAATTAGAATTAACAAGTTAACGGATTTTTTACGAGTAATAGTCTACCATTTTTTACGTGGTAGAGCCATGCTGCTGTTATATTAGTAGTATAGTTATAGCACGAATGGGTCGGCTCGACCGGGGAGGGACCACGTTCTCACAGAATACCAGCGTCAAATGGTAGCTTAATGCTGTTGTGTTTTGTATGGTGAGTGTAGAGATCCGGAGACCCTTTTTACTGGAAACGAGGCATTCCATCTTAGTCCTCATGGGTGACAACGGATCTGCACCTTGATTCGTAATCGAGGATGATGTAGATGTCTAAGGGCCACAGCAACCACTTACCATCAGGTGGACTGTGTGCTCGTTTGTCACCCTATACTATAAAATAAAAAATAAATAAAATAAATACCAACTTATTAATTGAACTTGGATTGGTAAAAATTTCGTTACAACTCCATAGAAAATGACATAAAACTAGCTGCATTATAACTTTGTATTGTTATTGTGAACTGTAAGAAATAAACATTTTATGAAGAAATCTTACTATTTTCGTTTATTTTTTAGTTGGTAGATATTGTTGTCTCAATCAAAGTATTCATACAATCAAAAAGCCTGATACAGTTTCCATCAGGTGGACTGTGTGCTCGTTTGTCACCCTATACTATAAAATAAAAAATAAATAAAATAAATACCAACTTATTAATTGAACTTGGATTGGTAAAAATTTCGTTACAACTCCATAGAAAATGACATAAAACTAGCTGCATTATAACTTTGTATTGTTATTGTGAACTGTAAGAAATAAACATTTTATGAAGAAATCTTACTATTTTCGTTTATTTTTTAGTTGGTAGATATTGTTGTCCAATCAAAGTATTCATACAATCAAAAAGCCTGATACAGTTTCATTCGTAATACTCTTGGTTTATGCGGGCGACCCTCAGGATAAATCAGGGCAGTTGTAGTAGATTACCTAATCGGTATAGTTTTCGATTATTACTTATGACATAACTTTAAACAATTTTTTAAAAGAAAAACATATATCATAATAAAAATACATGTGGAGTGTAACTTGATCTTTTTGCAAATTTTAAGTATTTGACTGCTTTATGCACACATATTAATCGCACATATCGGCATTTTTCAAGGAGCACTATTTTTCATTTTTAGGTTTTAATGATTATAATGAAAATACATTAATTTATTCCTTAATACTATAATAACAATTGACTGCCTCGTTGGTCTAGTGTCATAAATGCAATTTGATCATGAGATCCCGGGTTTGAATCCCAGGTCGGTCCAAAATCTGTTTTTGGGTATTTCTATCAAGAAATTCTCAGCAGTTTTAAATTTTTTTGTTAGAGTTAAGAAATTGGAAATAATAATAATGACCAGTGCTTGCGCATACACTTTGGGCACTATAAAATTTGGTCTGGAGGACATTATTATTATTATCATTATATATGTGGTATGTAGCAGTGAATAAAGCAAGCCCAATAAAAAAAGTTTTGTGTTACTCATAAACTTTCACCAATATTACAGGTTTACATGCTGAAGGATTAGAAATGGAACCCACACCACATATACTGAATGTACTTCACAAGATTCTGCCAAGTTCACATGATAATCCTATAAGAGGTATTTAATTTATTTTTTAAAGGAGAGGGGGGGACGATCATGCAGCTCACCTGATGGTAATTAGCTATCACCGCCCATGAAGAACCACAACACCCAGGGGCATTTACAAAAGAGTAGGTTCTTTTCTTGAAAGATCAAGTAGTATTTGTCCAGTAAATTCTCTGGTGGTCATACATCAATAATTAGTAATTACTGTAATATATTCTATTACTATACCAGTAAGTTTTCCGTGTGATAAGTTAAAGATTACTATAATAGTAACAACTACGACTAATAATGGTTCAAATGTAGAAAGCGGTTACAACTCTTGTATTTATAACTTCGAAAGGAGGATGGCCAAACTTCTATAGGAGCTGGAGTTTTTTTTCATGTCCCAAAACAAACTATAATTAGATTGGTTTGTTTTTATGTTGTAACACAATCACGTTTAAAAATAATATCTAAATAGCCATGATTTTTTATAATAACGTCAAAAATATTTTTAAGGCTGAATCAACAAATACCTCTTACTTTTTTTATTTATTGACCATTTTGTTAAAATATAACATTGGTTTGTCAAAATTACAATCAATGCAAATGATATTACATTACATTAGATTATTAAAATTACAAATTAAAATACATCTACATTTACATGTCAAGCAAGTCAAAAAATGAACATTTCATATAAGTATTCTTCTATATTGTAGAAAGCGTGATTCAAAAAGTATGTTTTTGTCAATTGTCAAAACGCGTTTAATGGAAGTCTTTATTACTAAAGGCAATTTATTGCACATTTTAATTAATAACGAAAAACCTTGCTTGGCTGCTTTATCCGACTGCGATGTAGCCTAAAAGTGTAAGCGATAAGTGAGGGGGGTAATTAGCGTTATTAATCAGTGTTTAGCAGTGGTTTAAAAAAAATGATGACAATTTATATTATTATATATTGTTATTTACCCATATATGGATACATTATCATGAGGGATAATAATATTAACATAATCACGTCCTTAAGTGGCAATTGCACCTCATGACAACGTCCTCGGTTCACGTCAGTGTTTGTGTGACACCGACACTCCTGCTCAACATGTTGAATGTTAAATTAAATTAAAGTGGATGTTTCTCAAATTAATTGAATCCTGGTATTTTCAATAATCCTATAAATAACGTAACCTGATGATTACTTGTTAATTTTAAATTTTTGATATTAAAATTATGGTCGATTAATTATTTAACTAATTAATTAATTACTCAGTTCAGACTGCCTCGTTGGTCTAGTGGTTGTAGTAGTGAGACTGCTGATCATGAGATCCTGGGTTCGAATCTCGGGTTAGACCAAAAAATTAATTGAGTTTTCCGTCGAGAAATTCTCAGTAATTGCCCGGAGCCAGGAAGTTGGCGGAGCCTCACCCCCGTGCCTCGGAAAGCACGTAAAGCCGTTGGTCCTGCGCCTTTTCTCTCTCCGGGCGTGTCAGTTTATCATCTCATCGGATTATGAAAGTGAGGGAATAGAGAGTGCACCTGTGCTTGCGCATACACTGGGCACTATAATCCTGTCCTGCGCCGATGGCTAGCCTCCGTTAAGGCAGGCCGCCGTGGCCGAAATTCGGTCTGGAGGACATTATTACTCAGTTGTTTATATAAGGAAAACATACAGCTTTTTAGTAAAATACATGATGTGTGTAAAATTAAATGTGAGTTTTACATTAGCGAAAACAATTTCCACAGACATTCAGTTGCACTTAAGCAGTTATGCACAGCTTAAGTACAAAAATACATGAAACTGTCTAAGTTAATTAAAATATTTAATTAGACTTAAATATCATATACATCACTGTAATGTTCCTGTAAATCTAACCCAATTTTCCGGAAAAGGTATCGATATGAACTCATTATATCTTATATTCTATTATACCTTATTACGAGCCAAGCTTCAACTATGTTATGGTTGTAGCACGAATGAGTCAGCTTGAACGGGGAAGGGTTACGCTCTCACAGACTAACAGCGCAAAATACCAGCTTAATGATGCTCTGTTTCTTACAGTGAGCGTAGAGAATCAGACCCTTTTTACTGGAAACAAGGAATTTCATGGGGTAGGGGTGACAAGCGGTGTCTGCATTTTGATTCTTTATATATTATATTATTAATTTAGGTGTCTATGAGCTTCAGCATGCACTTGCCGATTGCACTTTGCTATTGGAATGTGTGCTCCTTTGTCACCCTTATTCTATAAAAATAGATATTCTTAGAATAGAAAATATATTTGCTTAAAAACATGGTACATAAGATGGTCAATGACGTGGAACTGATTAATAATGATTTATATTAATCCAGTACATAATAAATCAGCATAATTGAATTAAAATTAACAACTATTCATAAAAACGTGAATAATTATAGTCTTTGAATATCAAGTCCTTTCACACATGAAATGAATCGTCATTAGGTGCGTTCTGAAACTATTATTTGAAATAATTTTGAACAGTTACAACAATAGAAATAAATAAATAACTTTTTTTGTGGCTACTTAGAGAGTTATACCTTAACAATAAGGGTATTTTACATAAATATTTCATATTGGGACGCTGTAATTTCGTAGTCTGGTACGATTTGGCCATCCTCCTTTTGTTATCGCTGGGCCGCAAGTCATGCAGTGGAAATGCTACATTTTTGCACTGTGTACACTGCAGCACTGCGCCAGCTCCAGAAGCATTCTAATAGCATATTGCATAATATATATTATATCATTATAAGGCAGAAGTTGCAATTCAAAATCATTCATTAAAAAAGGAGAATCCAATACAATTTGATATATGCTGTCATTGTTTCATTTGATCTCTATATGCATACCTCATTGTCGTACTTTTTTCGGGTACATTGATTACAAGAAGGCGTACAGATGTGAAAATAAAAAAAAATTAACAAAATCATGATTTTAAAAAGCAAAATTAAAAAACAAAAATGTCAAATAAAAGCAGCAATGAAAATGGCGAAGACAAAAATTGTTTCCATATATTTTTAACTTCCTTAAATCTCATTGTAATAGGTAAAACTTTGTTTCACAGCATATATGTTCTGAATAATGTTTTAGACACTTTTTATAAAATCTTTGATTAAAGGAATTAAATAAAATCAAACAAAAGTGACTAACTTCAGTCAGTCAGTAATATCTGCAGTATCTTTGCTCTCTTGGGGTAATTAATAATGTTTTGAAAATAAAATCAAAACAAAGTTGTTACAGACAAATATTTATTTAACATTAATTATTAATTTTTCAATTGTAAATACTTACTTGCACAAAATCTTAGACCATCTGATACACGTTGGTTAAAATTCGTGCTTTACTCTTAAATTTAGGTATTTTGTCAGGTTACACTGAGGTATCTGTCAGCTTACATGTCCATCATTCAGTAGTTCATTTTCTCCCGCATTTATATCTAACTGTAATTATTATTTATGCTTCCATTTAGCAGTCTACTATGTCACGCCTGTAAATCTTAATTCTTCCATAAGTGTAGGATCAAATAAAGAGAATTGTTTCTTATTTACCCCCCTCACTTATTTTAAATTTCAAAAGCATTATATCTGCCTTTGCTTTATTAACTTAATAATTGCTTACCTTGGTGTTAATTGTAAATTGATCACAAACACCATTTAATCATGTTTGTTATAAATCTTTTATTATATATTTTTTTAATTACTGCCACAGTAGCATTTTTGCAAAATCTATAACAAATTGATAGCTTATTATGGCCTTTATCTCCTTTATCATCAAACCAAAACATATTCATGGTCATATTTTCACTCTTAACATCCTCAGTCTTCAAAACCTATGACAGTTGCATTGCAATGTAGTGCGGAGAACACTAGCATTTCATCAAGCATTAAGAAACACAAGAAATCTGTCATACTCAAGCTTAGTTCTTTCATTTGCCTAAATATAATTGGGTTTATACTTGGTTCAATTAGTATTTAAGGACATTTTTAATGTCCATCTTGAGGATAAAGTGAACAATTTCCTTAAGAATCTATATCTTTTAAGGCTTACATATTGAAAGTGCTAAACAATTTGTCTTTAAAAATTGTATTATCTTCCACTACATTCACATTATACTGTACTAACTGCATATTCAGGAATATGTGGGTGTGCATAGTCAAAGATATATATAGAGTTTTATTCAATTTTTTTTCTTGGTATTATTTTGTTGCTTTATGTAGTCCTTTCCACAATTTATTAGATTGATTATAAATTCAAATATTCTTTTTAAAATTGTATTGTGTATGAGTGTGTTATGTTATAATATATAAAATGTTCATTTTGTTAAAAAATAGTATATTGATTACACATGTAAACGATGGTAAAGTGGGCATAAGAAGTCACTTGTAAATTATTTGTATTTTTAAAAGGTATAGTTGTTACACACATTTAAAAAAATAATTATGTTACTAAAATATGATAACGTTATGAAGTACATATTTTAAAGATTAATAATGCTCCTCCAAAATGTATCTTTTTACATTCAAGTAAAGATGCACCACTATTAACAATTAATTGATACTAATTCATGAAATTTTGGAAGAGGAGCAAAACTTTGGAAAGGATTCAAATACTAATATGCTCTTAAATGGGAAGGAGTTTAGTCTTGTGAATACCACTGTTTTTCTCGGTATTACTATTGGGCTCATGCAAATAACATTGAAGCCATACTTGTTTTGTAAAATAGAGCCGACGTATGGACAATTAATATCTTAAATTGTAAAGAGTCCCTTAGAGAAAAAATTAATGAAATAACCCGCATTATAATTATGAAAATGTAATATATGTAGGTACATAAAAACATAAATAGCTTTCATAATATATAATGAGAATAGAGATGTTCATACTTTAAACACTAGGAATAAACATAGCTTTTAATACCAGTTACTAGACTCCATTGAACCAGTAGTTCTTTTATGGGGCAATGTAAGATCATCAAATGTAGAAATGTAGAATGTAGAAGCTTTTGCAACAAAATCATAGAAAATGTTACAAAATTTGTCGTTTAACAAGTTTAAATGTTTTGTTAAAGGAAAAATGTACAAAAAGTGTTTTATAATATCAAAGAATACATCAATAAAAATAACCTCTGGGAATAAGGTGATCACCACCATGCTTGTTCTATTAAAATTTATTTAAAAAATACAAACAAAATTATTGTAAAGTGAAATATGTTTTAAAAAGAGTCGAACCAGTTGTAAATAAAACATGACATTCAATAAGTTTTATGTAATAATCTATATTGAATAAAAATTATACTATGTATTCTATTCTCTGTAATATATCAACTAACCAGTAGGGACACTGTATAAAGAAATCAATTGATATTGTGCAAATATTGGTAAATTTAACACATCTTATGTTAATCAATAATTAAGCCAAGAATTTTTAAACAATAAACATTTTAAAAATAACCGGTTTTTATTTTTGTAGCAGAAACTAACAATTAGCACAAGAAACATAAACAACTATTAATTACATTGCAGCACTTGTGCAATGTAATTGATGGTTGTATATAAAATATAAAATAAAAATTGTAAAGTGCAAGTAAAGGGCGAGCTTAAAGCACTTTTTATTTAGCGCCATCTGTTATTCTAAGCACAATAATACTGAAAAGGTATGCAAATGCTTTTTTGTCAGCATCTTTAATATAATATGTAGCGATACACTGTCAGAATGGATTAAAAACCTGCAAGATAATACAGAGGAAGGAAGGGAATTAATATATGCGAAAAAACGACAACCAAACCAAAGTGTTTCAGAAGTTCTTAAATCAAATTCTGCCAAAGAATTATTGAACTATTAAATAAAGTACCAAGTCACCATTGTCGCCAGTAGCAGTAACAGAGTTTATATTGAAGACACTTGTGAATTAAAGTCTCACGTATTTCGAGTCAATACCCAGTGGTATTAACTCGAAATATGTGATCGATCCCCGCCGGCACCAATGAAATTGTTAATTGCAATTTTAAGTGCTGATTTACCACGTGCTCGGCGGTGAAGGAAAACATCGTGAGGAAACCTGCGTATCTGAGGAATAAGAAAAAAAATATTTTGCTAAGACATGTGAAGTTCGACAACACGCATTGGGGCAGCGCGGCAGATACTTCCTTGCCCTAAAACCCTCTCAGAAATGAGGGAAGGCCTGTGCCCAGCAGTGGGACGTATATAGGCTGTAACTTTACTTTTTGCCGAGTGGTGCAAAGATAACCGAAAACCAAATATTGGTCACAAGCTGCTTAATGATATATTGGAAGAGGAAATGATTTATATTTTTAAGCCAAAGAAAGACCACAGCAGTACACATTACACATTGAAAAAATGAATAAAGCTTACAACGCTCATTTTGAAGCTTGCACTATAAGCTATGAAGAATTATGAAGATGAAGTAAGCCTAGATTCCATTGTTCCAGGCAAAAAATCCAGAGGTCCAACTGTTGATGGCAGACGAGCTCGTTTTTATAAAAATGTTAGTATGTTCTACAAGTTACGACATCCCGATGAATCGAAAATTCTACCTCAGCGACTTCGTGCCTACAACCCAATACTTGTTGCACACATCTGCACAACGAACCTCGAAAAATTTATTAAACCAAATACGATACTCTCCAATCTTTAAAACCTTTTATGCATCGCGACTATCATGCATTTTATGATAACCTTCATTACAAGGAGTAACTTAATGACTCAATAAAGTCTGATTAATTTAGAAAATAAGCGTTAATAAGTTGTTTAATCTGTAACACATGTTTATTTGACAGGTTTTAAAGAAGTTTTAGATTTGTTTTTTTTATAGAAGTTTTTATTTGTTTTTCTATAGATATTTTTAATATTAAATGCTGTGATAGAGCACTAATGCTGCAATAATATTTGTGAAAATTGTAATTAAAAACTATGTGTTAAAAAGGGCCTGATTATTTATAGTTTAAGTTTCTAATAATTTTATTGTATTTTTAATCTACTCGTGAAAACCTAAAAATCACATAATGATAAACCTAATAACAAAAAGTCTCACATTGCCAAATCCTCCATATGAAATAATGCTATTGTAACATACGTTATTGTTTAAGACGGATATAAGCCAGTAATGTGCACTTTTTGGTTTGAAAAAGTTCTAGCTCCTTATATAACAAATATTTGGAGAAATTTTTGTATATTTAATGTCTCAAATAAATGTCTATCATATTGCATTAATAGTTTTGCAGTATTTCTGTTTGATTATGCAATAACACGTTTTTTGTTACATATTGAACTCGTCAGGCGCAGCAACGAGATGCGTTGTCATTGTTTATAACAATAAAGCTGGTATTCTGTGAAGAATTTTTTTACGAATAAATATCCAGAAAAACCAGTTATTTGTCAATTTTTCCAAACTGAGAAAACAGCTTCCAAAAATTTTAGAATTCATAACTCGTTACAGACATATCATAACTTTCAATGATAAGTTGATTATTGAGGGAGAGCATCTTGAAACAAAAAAGACGTCTTAATAATAACTTTTGCAGAAAATTGAAAAAGTGCGCAAGGCAAGCAGTCAACTGATTGTACCTGTCCATCTTAAAATTCATTTTTCTCGTGATCAAAAGTCTTTCTTGAATATTCTCAATATGTGAAACATATCTATAGAGTTATATACTATTACTACTATTATATACTTACAAAATGCAGTTCGATTCACATAATAATCAAAGATATAAAACATTTTACCTTAACCTGAAAACTTTTGGAAAATGGACAAACTATAATCAGATCAAAACCAAGTCAATATTATACCGGTTTTATAAAAATGCAGTGCAATCAAAAACACGCGCAATATATTTTGTTGTGGTATTCAACACCTTTTGATGTTAATGTAAAAATATAATTGTTTAAATGTTTAAAAAATATTTATTGTTAAAATGTTTACAATGTTAGGAGTACGCACGCACACGAGACTTTGTTGGCGTCCGTACATGTACTGGTTAAAAATACAAAGTTTAATGTTAAATGCAATGCAAATGTAAAATCTGAATCACAGTTTTCCACAGCAAAATTTCTATACACATATCCACCAGTATATACATAATACACATATCACCAGAAATAATTATTTTTTAATAAATCTTTACAACTTCTCACTTTTTACCACAGCAATAGAAAGTAAAGAAGAATACAATTGATTTCTTATATTTACGCGAACGCTACATATTGATTAAAACTACTTTTACGGATTTTGTCGCGTTTAATTTTAATTATTTTTATTTTTTCAAGTGTCATATTCCTCTACAGGATGCAGGATTGTACAAGCTTGATTATGAATGTGGTCTCTCTTATATAGGACAAACAAAAAGATCAATCAGAACCCGCGTAAAAGTACATATAGCTGATGTGAAGCATCAACGTTCCGGAAGTCTGCAGTTTGTGATCATATCCTAGACAGCCCCAACCATTAAATCAGATTTGATAGACTACAAATTCTCGCAAAAGAACACCGATTCCTACCAAGGATGATACGTGAGGCTATTGAAATTAAAAACATCCTAATTTCAATAGAGAAGGAGGCTGGGTACTACCACCAGCTCGGGACCCTATAATCAATAAAATTAAAACTAAACCCAAGCATACCACTGCAAGACTTCAAGACATAGTCAGTTCATTTTGCATAGATCGGACCATAAACAATAATTAAAAAAGCTGAAGGTACTCCTGGTTTAACAATGACATCGGAACGTCAGTCATCTCAGTCACCCGTGATCATTGGTGCGGGAAAGCACCCGAAACGTTGGGAATTAAAAATAAAATAATTAAAATCAAAATTAAACGCGACAAAATCCGTAAAAGTAGAAATAAAATTTACGCTATTATTTAGAGTTTGGTTAATTAATTGTTTTTGGTTTTTTTCTAGTAAACGTTGATGGTCCTTGAAACGCGTAGGCTCTTGTATCATTATTAATATCATCATCATCAAAGCCGAAGCAATGTCACAAAACACGATCCTGAACCAACTGCATCCATCGGCTCTCTGTATCTCTTACCCAGTCGTCACACCATCTAGTGCAAATGGGAAGATCATTTGTGCTTTTGCGATTTAACTCTAGAGATATATGTAAGGACATTTTGTACCGCTTCTTGAAATCATTTTTTCTGCAGGAAATTGTCTGAATTGGTCTTTAAATGGTCAAACGGATTGTCGAGCGGTGTAAGGTCTTGCGTTATCATGGATAAATAATGGCGAAGATCTATTGACGAGTCAGGGTTGTTTTTTGAGAGTTCCGCCGTCATTGCTCGAAGTTTTTTACAATAGCCATTCGCTGTTATCAGTTCTGAAAAAATCCATAGTGAATTACACCATAAGGTGACCATCAAACAGTTACCACTATTTTTCTATGTCTGAGCTTTGCTCAAGGTAATTTGATGGTTCCGGTATTTGACCAGCGGTCAGCTATCACGTTTATCACTTATAACATAGAGAATCTACTTTTCGTCACACGTGACAATCATGCCCAAGATCCCTTTATTGATTTTTTTATCGGATAGGGTGACAGAGCACACAGTCCACCTGATGGTAAGTGATTGCTGATGCATTGTCGCTCGTGACAGTTCTCCACACTCAACATACGAAACATAGCAGCACAAAGCTACTATTTTACGTTTGTATTCTGTGAGAGCATGGTCCTGCCCCGATCGAGCCGATCCACTCGTGTAACAACTATACTACTAATATAACTGCAGCATAGCTCTACCACGTATAATGTACCCACTCATCAAAGCAAGGCAGCTTGCCTGTTGTCGTTAATACGAGCCGGCGCTGGAGCCCTCGATGTGTGCGGAAACGTTCCCGTGGCCCTGCCATTATGCGGAGAAGCCGAAACACTGTGGGGTTTAGTCGGTGTGAGGCAGGTAAGCGTTGGCATTGTAAAAAAAAACATAAAATAGTGAAATATAACACTTATTTTATTTAAACATGAGACTAAATATATTTTACTTTTTTTTTAATAAGGCCGTTTAAGTCTATCCAACCGTAGTGATAAACGCGGAGTACTGCACCCACTTGTAGGTAACATGAATAGTTAGCATTGTACGGCAAATTTCACACATAACTATTACAGGCGTGGTAAGCAAATTTTGCATACACATTGTGTTACTAAGAATCTCAAATACCGAGTAGGAGTGGGATGAGCGAACGAGATAAAATCTTTCCGCTAACACAGCGATAGACTACGTGATGCGGAGTGATAAAATGCTTTGCTGTTTTATGTCGTTTTGTTGCTTGCTAACTAATGTTGTGTACTCGCAATCCTAATATAACTCCGTCCATGTATGCAATAATATCTTCCAGACCGAATTTCGGTCATAGAAGCCAGTCCAGACGGTGACTAGACACTTGCACATGTCAGGATTATATGTAGTGTTTGCGCAGGCACAAGTGCACTCTCTATTCTCCCACTCTCATAGTTCGATGGGACAGCAATCGGACTCGAGCGAAGAGATATCAAGCACAGAACCTACTGTTTTAGATACTTACTTTCTAAGCTAAAATGCTGCGAGAATTTCTTGACACAAAAACCCATGAATCACACACTCTAAATCATAGGAAGTCAAACGTAAATAGTAGTAGTAGTAGGATTAGAAACGCATTGTTCCGGATGAGCATTTATCACCATGCTCAAACATCACCTTTTTGATTGTTTTAACCAACGACGTCAGCCTAGAGTACATGAGCAGAGTAGCCGGGCTCTGGTGTTCTATAACATACATTCCGAAGTGCGCGCTGGGATTACATGATTTAATTCAGCCATTTAAGATTATAATAAATAATAAATAATCTACTATAAAGAGGTGAGCTATACACCAAAAACTATATATATATAATGCAAATTTTTATTCGCAAAATCATAAGGCCGTCTTGCACTAGTTTTTAATTACAAATTTATTTAAAAGAGATATATCATTCGATTTTAATGTATTATCATTTCTAAATCTATACATATAATAAAACAGTAACGAAAAAAAACTGTACATTGAGTATTTTCGAGAAAAAATAAGTGGCTTTTGTTAGAAAAACGTAACTGATGACAAAAAGTGACTTTTTAGAATTTTTGTCTGTTTGTCTGTGTGTATGGTACGGCTTCACGCCAAAACTACTGGATAGATTGAATTGAAATTAAGCAAAAAATGTTCTTTGTTTGCCAAGGAAGGCTTTAGGCTACATATTATCACGCCGTATGTTATAGGGGGTAAGCAGTATTGATTTTAAAAGGTTTTTCTCTGTAATTGAATGCACAAAATAGTTGAATGCACAAAATGATATGTTATTAGTTAAAATAAGTCGCGGGCAGCAGCTAGTAAACAATATAACTCTTCCAAATTTAAAACGATATTTCCACAACTATTTCTTGGACGGTAGCAACGTGTAAAAATCTTTGCCTTAACAAATTAAATAAATGTACATAGAACCATTTGACACTGACTCACCTTCAACACGAAAAGTATGTAATAAATAAAAAACCACTTGCATATTCATTACAGCTATTATGATACTCCTATTATTACAAATTTATGTATATTGTGGCTATTACATGTGTAAGAAACACTAATGTCTCATTATGGGACGGAACACGTGTCCATATTTACAAATTAGGTTAATGTGTGTATCTTAAGCCGACTTAAAAAACAAGTGAGATTCTCAATTTGACCGGATATTTTTGTATGTGTGTGACATGTTACCTTCGTCTATTTATTTAAAATAAATTATAACTCGGCTGTGGTTCCTTATAAACTTATCGAAAACGTCCATTCCTAAAAATGAAAAAGGAGGGGTGAGATGATGATTTTTTTTTTGGTCACCTAAGTCAGCTTTAATATTTTAGTTACAGATATTCCTCTTGCTTTAGTTATTTTTTATTCTTTTGACAGGACGTAGTAATCTCAAAGTAGCAACTCGAATTACAACAAGAATTTAATTCATAAATCAACTAGAATTTAATTATCACAATTTTAAGGTATCAAGTAGAGTTAAATAGTTACATTAAATACCCTTAATTGTGTTAAATTATATTTTCCCGTCCTTGGGGATTAAGCTTTTCTCCAAATTAATATGGATTCAAGACGAATGCTTACAATATTATTTTTATTTGTATCACTAGATAGCGTCATCTTGTAAATTTAAACTCGAGATTGACATATCATCAGATAAATTTTAGGTTATATAAATGTTAAATTAAATATTCATCCAAAGTACAAATATTCGTACATTGTAATGATGTTATTTCAATCCTCATAAAAATATTCAAGTTGACATCCCCATAATTGATAATTTACTTTTAGTAAATCTTAATTAACAGTTAAACGTAACATTAGTAACTGAACAACGTCAGAATTGTTAATTGTGTCTCTTACAAATTCGACACCATATACAGTAAAGGTCATTGGGAAAAACGCATTTGATGCAGGAGATTTCTAAAACGCATGCTAGAACCCTCATTCAACAAAACGTTTTCTTTGGTCTACGGGGAACACATTCAAGGTGTGGAAGATTTCAGACGGGTTTTCATAGAGAAATTGCTAGTTGTATTAAAAGCCTATTCAAAACATGCATCACTGATATTTTAAGCGTGTGGTGCAGAAAGAGAGGACACATTGCGTACGGAGAGAGGACGAAATCTCGCATGCTGGATATTGACTGGTGTATTTCCTTGGTCTTTCCATCCGATCTGCGGGGAGTCCCGGCATGTTGTGTATCTACCGAATTATCGGTTGCCAAACGCGAGCCTTCAAGCTAATTACTAAACTGATTAACGGCACCCATAATAAACAATGTGAAATGGATATTTCACCCATTTTCATTAATTTTATCAAAAGCATTACCCGTAAACAAGATGGTGTAACTTAGTTACTCTTTTACCATTAAATAAAAATATAGATCTACTATTAGTCTTGATGATCTATCCGGGGAGCGGCCAACGCTCCGTGCAGAAATACAGAAATATTCTATGTATACCGCAGCAGTATTTCAGAACTTTGATAGCGTGATTTAGGTTTCGATGTGGTGTGTATAGCGTGGCGCTTGTAGCGCGACGTTATTATTTAACTCTATATTTTCCACACAAAAATGTTCCAATCAAGATTTCAATGCGTAGACAGCTTACGCGTGCCCTAGAACAACTGCGTTGTTGTTTTTAGCACGTGTATTTTCGTTATTTACATTTTAAATTGTACCTGGTGATTAATATTATATCGTAAATAGTAAATATTGAAAGCGAATGCGAAATAAACGGCACGTGTTCTGTTTTATAATGAAATTGTTTATCTCGTAACTACTACATACTCGCGGGCATGGATTAACACCAATTTCGATTACAATGACGTACAACTAACCGAATGAACAGTAATTATTTTGATATTTTTTATCTGTGAAATTTATGTCGTATATATGTATGTCAAATTTTTACATAATTTGCCTAAATATCCTAACTTTAAAATTTAATTAATTACGGTCGAACTTTGATCACTAAGCAACTACTAGTGCAATAGATTCCCTCCTAGCTTGCCAGAATGTGCTGTCCATAACCATTTTCATTACCATTTTTCAGTCACTTATCAATAAAAGTTGTTTACAACTCTGTGTGTTTACGTTGTAAAATACAACGTAAACACGCAGAGTTTTGCGTTGTTTATTGTATGTTGAGTATTGCAACGTTACCCTCTATTTTCTTTATATATAATATGTATTCAAGAATTCATCAAGATACTGTTTGTAAGGTTTTTTTCTTCACCACAAAAGTTTGTTTTCTACTATACGGGTACGTTTCCTTACATTGATTTATATGTTACACTAGATAAGTAATTTCCGCGCCAAAGCGTTGTCACTTCACATAAGGCCACAGCTTTATACTCAGCGAACGTCGGTTCAGTGTTCAAGGTGACGCCGTCCGAGTTAAGCCGAACGATTCACAACAAAAAATGGGTAAATGCGTAGTGAAAGAATGCGTTTCAAGGTCACAAAAACATAATAAATCAAGCGGAATCACTTTCCATACGTAAGTTTTAATTTATATATTCATATTAACGTTTAAAACACTAAAAAATTAAATAAAATATCGAATATTGCCATTTAGGTTCAATGTTGCCACTTTTCCGCATTTGTGATTATCCTACATTAATGGGAGACTATATAATTAATGGAGTAAGTTAATTTGTTACCTCCGATTTTAAATATTTTGGAAATTATAATAAAAACTACGTTTTAACTTTCATACAATATAATTAATTATTATTATTTTAGTTTATTCTTGAATTATCTTTTAAATATATTTTATTACCTATTTTATATTAATAATTTTATATTATTTATAATTTCGTATACATTTTATATTAATTATATTTTATTAGATACCTATTTTTATTGTTTGATTTATTAGAACCATAAAAATACGTTTTATTTCATCATTATGTTTACTTCTATTTATCTGATAAGCTTTGTATCCCTTTATTTCTAAGGGGACGTAATAAAGATTTTAAAATAAAATATACTTTTTTAATATAAAAACAATTAACTGCAGCTTAAAAAAAACTCATTTTTATTGCGTATTTTAGGTAAAATTTCATATAGTAAGCCACACCAACCCGCCATTGCATGTTTGTGTGTCTATCTTTTTCTAATCTTACGACGACGATATTGTTTTCGCAACTTGTGTAAGTGAGATAGATATATGTTTACTTAAAATTGTTATTAGTTTCAAAGCTACGTCGTCGCGTTTGGATAGTGGTTACACTTTTTTCGACGCGCGGTAATGTGGTTTGCTCCTCTAGTCTTGTATAACTCAATGTTTCCTTACCTCAGAAACGTAAATCAAGATCGGTTTGATGATGTTTTACGACTTAAATCTTGTTTTTTTTTTAATCTTGTAGCCCCTTAATACTGTCACTACTGATTTAAATAATCATAACTATCATCATTATATCACAAAAACATTTTTTAAATTTCTCAAACATTATCACGATGTTCTCGTTCATTGCCGAGTACGTAGTGTATTAGCACTTATTTTTGAATTAATTTAATCAGTACCTAGATGAAGTTTTATTAGTTGTTGTATTTTTACATTTTAAAACGTCTCCTGAACTAGTCTCTAAATATTTCATGTGTTACATATATACATATATGTAACACATGAATCAACATTCAGATCCGGAATATTTATTCGCAGGCTATACAAATAATTTTTCCCTGCCAGATTCAAACCGGCGGCCCGCAGTTCCGGAGCTGTGTCTTAGTCTTTGCGCTACAAATCCGCTAAATTCCTTGCCTTTATTTTCTACTTTTGTTTTAAGGATAACACTTTTACAACATCATAAAACGTTATCAGTCGGTGCTCGATCTCCTTCAAGGCAATCCAAACTTCACCTTGCGGAATGACGCATTGGCAACAGGTTCAAGGAAAGACTCGCCAAACATCGTCCCAGTGCGACGGCCTTACTGAGAAAACATATGCAAACTCCTTGCTGTGAACTTTAAGAGCGATATAAAGCTTCATACTTCGTTAACAAGCTGAATAATGAAAGCAATTTATGGCGTATTTCAATTAAAAATGATTAAACTTAATTAAAGTATTATACGATAATATAGCTGCACCATGGTATAAAATATATACGTGGTAGAGCCACGCTGCAGTTATATTAGTATAATATAGTTGTAGCACGAATGGGTCGGCTCGACCGGGGAAGGACCACGCTCTCACAGGATACCAGCGTAAAATATTAGCTTGATGCTGCTGTTTTCTATGCTAAGCTGTGTTTCGTATGGTGAGTGCAGAGAACCGGAGAACCTTTTTGCTGGAGATGAGGTATTTTATCTTGGTCCTCATGGGTGACAGCGCATCTGCGTTTTGGTTTGGTTTGCGATATAGATGTCTATAGGCCGCATCAACCTCTTACCATCGGGTGGACTGTGTGCTTGTTTGTCGCTCTATCCTATAAAAGGTAAGCGAATTCCTAGGGGGCTCCCCCACTATGTGGAGTGATGATCTAGTAAGAGATGCAGGAAGTCGACAGATGGATTTGGCTTAGAAACGTGATTTATGGCATTTATTAGGAAGACCTACATTCAGCAGTGGGCTTGTAAAAGGCTGTAACGAACGATTGAATGAGAAACTAAATTAAACTTACAATATATTTCAAAAAAACTTTTATAGGCGATGATAGGGCCAGCATTCGGATACATAATTAAATCAACTCCATGGTACCTTATTATTGCATTGGCACTGATTGAAGTTACACAAGTACGCCAAATTTAAGCTCAATCAGGAATTACTACACAGATAAGCACTCACGCCTGTCACCCAGATGGGTAGGCAGAGACTACGGACTTTCGTTTGGAGGACGATCCTGACACACCTCTCTCGCCTCTTCCAAATCTATATACCTACGCACATGCTTGTCGATTATGGGTAGTCTTGATTTAGCCCATTTTCAATTTAATGCCTATTTCACTGCCGTTCACTTCTGCAACATAGATTTATTTTATCACTCAAAATTGATGTAATATTTTAATAACAAGGACAAAAGAGAGAAATCAAGTTAATGAAAAGCTTGTAATAAAAAAGTTGCCTACAAAAAGCCGACTACAAAGAACTTAGAAGATTATATTATTTAGTAAAGTTATGTTATTTTTTTTTACCTTTAGAATATCTTAATGTCAATGTCGTTTGAATGCCTATATTAAACTTCACCCCATATTCTGTCATTTTGAGTATTTCCTCCATATTTATATGAGATCACTCCCGAAGTATAAACTATTATGGTCGCCACACACGGTCAGTTCAACTAATCATTCCAACCGATCAGTTTAAACTAGGACTGTTTATATTTTCTTAATATCGTGTTACCGATATATCGATAATTATAAATATATTAATATCGGAGTTTTATATACAAGTTTATTTGTCGATATATCGAAAATCCGATATTTTAAAAAATATCAACAATTTTAGTGTGAACTGATCAGTTGTAATGATCAGTTGAACTGACTGTGTGTGTCATCCATTAATAAAAAAAAGAATCATCCAAGTCGGTTCACAATTGGCGAAGATATCGTGTAATAACATACACACAAGAAAATAAAAATTAAAAAACATAGTTACTTAATGTCGAATTACAAACCTCCTTTATTCTTCCCTTATGTGCACACTAATATAGGATTTCTAAACCTGTCAGTGTTTACACATTGATATATGATAAAGCACTTAATTAAGGTAATTTTAAAGTGGTGTAGATACGTTGGGACTGTATAATAGATTCACAAATGGGTTAGTCTACCGGGGTAGGACCATGCTACCACTTTTGTGACAGCATGGTCCTACCACAACAGTGTGAAACAGTAGAATACTGCTGTTGTGTTTCGTATGATTATTGCAGAGAACCGGATACTGTTTTCACTAGAAACGATGCATTATGATGTAGACCTCAGGGGTCACAAACCATGTTGATGAAAATATTTTGATGCTTAATTGAGAATAGATTTAGGTATCTATAGGTCACGGCATTCAGTTATCATCAGGTGGGTTGTCTGTTTATTGTCATATTTTCTCAGCTGCTTAAAGTCCTCTGCTGGATCTATGTCTATCATGTTTATGCGCCGCTCCCATTGAAGAAAGGATTTGCCTTATACAGGTATTGACGTTCGCAGTACCAGATGGCTTGCACCTTTAATACCACTGCCTATCGCCCAGACCCAGTCAGACTGGCAAAGCAAAATGCTTCCCAAGTCCTGTTCCATTTCCTTCTGTCAACACGACGCTGTACGACACCCACGGGATGATATGGATTAATGGATTCTCTTATACGGCCACCACAGGGCAGCCAACAACGAACAATTATTTTATATAAAAGTTGACTTCAAGAAAATTTGAACTCAAGACCCCTTTTTAACAGAAGAGGCAGCAAACGAGCATATGGTGAACCTAATGTTAAGTGTCGACCGCCGCCCATGAACAACTGCAACACTAGGGGAACAGCAGGTGTGTTGCCGGCCTTTTAAAAGGGATTAATTCTATAATGATTTCTTATATTTAAGCGAAACTACTCATTGATTAAAAACTACTTTTACAGATTTTGTCGCGTTTAATTTACTTGATTTTTAATTCTCGACTTTTCGCATGCTTTTTAGCACCCATGGTCAAGGGGGACTGACGTGACTGACGTCCCAATGTCAGTGTTAACCCGGAGTACCGTCAGCTTTTTAATAATTATTTATTGACCGATCTATGCAGAACTTCGAGGTACAGTAAGTTCATTCTTTATAGCCAATCTAAATCTAAAAAAAAATCCAATAGCCAAGTACTTCTATATCTTCTGCTTCTATCATAATTAAATGTTTTTTTACGCATGTTATTAACCTATTTTAAATTGCCGACGTTTAGAGTACTTTACGTAATGTCAGGAAAGAAAAATAAGTTTTGTTTTTCTTATATTACGCGTTTAATTACTACTTTAATTTTTTTATATAATTTTTAATCCGATTTGCGTAAATCGGACCAAAAATTAATATTCAAGAACTGAAGGTAGCCGGACTAACTATGACATTGGGACGTCAAACATCTCAGTCCCTCCCGTGATCATGATCATGAGTTCCGTAAAGCACCCGAAACGTCGGGACAATAAAAATAAATTAAAGTAGTAATTACACGCGATAAAATCCGTAAATAAGAGTTTTATTCAAAAATAAGTTAATATAAAAATCGTTAAACTTGTTCCCATTTAAATGTATAGTGTTCTTGTGAATATAATAAATCGCTACGAATGTTTAATTATTCGAAAAAATAAAGCAGAATACTCTTTACAAATATGTAGGTCAAGTATTGAAGAATAACTTGTTTTCCTCGCATTGTTTAGATTCTGATCCCATATCAGTATCTCTGATACCGATCAGTGATAGCAACTAAACAATGAAAAAAGCACCATAACGTAGAAAGACGCACGCATCAACATAACCTTTCTAAAAATACATTACTTGACTTTGTCTCATTACCTTGAGAAGACGAGATATTGAGAATTACTTGCCTACTCTCATCACATTGAGCAAGCGGGCTGATGAACATTATTTGGCTACGAATATGCTTAACAGGATAAGTCAACGAAAGCATACTGACCAGGTGGGTTGGTGACCATTCAGCAGCATTCTAGTTCTCAGTCTCAAGATAAATTCAAGTATTTATGGGCACAGCATTTACGATCAGACGGACTATGTGGATGTTTATTACCCTTACTTCTATAAAATAATAGTGATAGCTATTTTTAAGATTTTAATCGACGTATTTATATCGACATCAAATAATCCTATAACATCATATCGCAACCTGTCTATATCTTCTTCCAGCTGCAGGATCTTCTCGTCAGTCCTCAGGGTACGTGCGTTTTACTTTGCCACGTCGAGTCGTCTTAGGTGGCAGCTAAACCTCCACCGGAGATTCTTAGCACCCCCTGCTATCTCATCTATAAAATAATACAGTGATATCTATTTTTAAGAATCAATCGAAGAATATCAAGTTTCACAAGATATTTCTCATCTTCATCATCATAACAGCCTATTAAAGTCCACTGCTGAACATGGGCTTCCACGAAAATTTCCCCACAAGGAGGTTACTTGCCTTAGTTTTCCTAACGTTTTTTTAAATAAAAACTAGGTAAATGGTTCGAAAATATTCTTAAGTAATATGTTTTAATAATACATCGCACATAAGTGAAGTGGCGGTGCAAAATTATCAACTACCCCATATCCTCCATCCCATGAGTACCTTATAAGGCGATAGAGAAAAACGTAAACAGGAGATGGCTGCATCTTTCTGATAATAACTCTGCCTGCCAAGCGTAGCAAAAATTACCCATATGAGTCAATCTATGGAGGAACCCTATTTTCAACTGTGGAGTTATATAAGCTGTAATAGACCGCCTCCTTTCAGTCTAGTAGTGGTTCGAATCCCGAGTCGTGCTAAAATCAGATATTGGATTTTTCTAACAAGAAGTCTACAGTCAGGAAGTTGGCGGCGTTTCACACACGTGCCTCGGAAAGAGCGGAAAGCCCTTCGTTCTGCGACCATGAGAACAAGAGAATAGAGGGTGTACCTATGCTTGCGCGTACGTTCGAGCACTATAATCCTGGCCCGCGTAGATGGCTAGTCTCGCTTCAGAGAGGCCGCCGTCTGAAATTTGGTCTGGATGACACTAATGGATGAATGTAACAAACAGAAATGCACTTGCGTTTATGACTCGCCGAAGCTAGTGAAGCGTAAGCTGGGAAATTTTATTTCCGCAAACCACTGAGTCATGTGTTTGGAACAAAGTGACAATAAATCACTATCGGTTGTATTCCGCGTTACCAGCGACCACCGCATGGCCATGTCGCTGGCATTATGCCATATATCATTAGCTTCTAATGATCTAATGTTTTATCAATTGTTTTTAATATGTTTCTACTTACTAGTCGACTTCAAAAAAAAGGTAATTCTCGATTCGACTGTATCTTTTTTGTGCAGAGAACCACAGTAACCGTTAAGTAAGCCAGACAGGAGCAATAAGTCGACCATAGACAAGGCCATATTGAAAATGATAAAAAGTTAAATTCAAATGTATATTTGACGAATTATATAAAAAAACTACAATGGATTGAAGTATCCGTTAGTACCTACACTCGGTCCTGTTTCTTATATTGTGGGTACCCATTTAGTATTAACAATTTATGTTTAATTTTCTAACTAGCGTACTAATGAAACAAATATAAAGAGATGGAATAAAACGTTGCACGCATTTCTTAATAGTAATAATACTCGAAGAACCGACAACCGATGGTGAAGAAAGTTTCTCGAGTGGACAGCACGTTTTGGAAAGTTCAACGTTCGTAAGCGCAGAGCAGTTCGCATCGTCGCCCTGTCCCCAGCAGTTGGAAGTATCAAGGTTGTAACGGGAATATGTCTTGTTCTTTGAATACCAACCTTACGTACATACGGTGTACCATTTAGATAGCGAGCATTTATTTAATATCGCTGACTATATGTGGCTTATACGTGGTAGAGTCAAGCTGTAGTTATAGTACAAACGGGTCGGCTCGACCGGGGTGAGACCACGTTCTCACATAATACCAGCGTGAAAAAGTATGATAATGCTGCAGTGTTTCAAGAGGTGAGTGCTGAGAAGAAGAGAACCGTAGACCCTTTCCACTGTATATGTACGATGACTACGTGCTCTTTTGTCACCCTTATTCTTTAAAAAGCCTTGATGTATTTTTATGTCATGATGTTTGGCTAAAAGTTCAGATTGCCGGCCGTAGTTCCATCGTCGACGTCATCTATATTTATTTCCTGTCACAATATTCCCGACATTACGACATTAGTCACAATTTACATAGTATAGGCATACTACAGATATTTTGAGGTTATAGCACGAATGGGTTGGATCGACTAGAGTAGAATCATGCTCTCATAGAATACTAGCGTAAACTAGCAGCTTAATGCAGCTGTGTTTCGTATGAAGAGTGTAGAGAACCGGAGACCACTTTTACTTGATACGAGGCATTCCATCTTAGTGCTCAGGGGTGACAACGCATCTGCATTTTGATAACTAACCGGAGGTGGATGTAGATGTCTATAGGCCACAGCATCCACTTACCGTTTCTCTCTTACTTACCAACCTACCTACCTTACCAACGTTACTTTCGTCCGTCTACCTTATTTTGTAAGAGAAATATGATATAGTAAATCATCATCGATCTAAAGCCATGAGGTATTTCTGCTCTTTCCCGTAGTTGCCCCTTACGTTAGCCCGCGAAAAAATCGGATAATGGAATATCTTATGCCGCTACCATACGATATATTTAGCGTGTAGTGAAGGTGTAAGAATATCCACTAACCCGTATCGTCCCGTGGGTGTCATTAGATGCGACAGAGAGAAACAAACAAGAAGATTGGCGTAAGCGTCTTCCTAATAACAATAATAACCTGCAGTTTCCAAGCGTGGCAAATATCCCTCTTTATACAACAATATACCCCTTAATAACATGGACACACACACACACACACACACACACACACACACACACACACACACACACACGATGTGTGTGCGCGCACACCTTTAATCTTTATGTATGCGATCTTATAATATCTAAAAATTGTTATGAAAGAGCGGTTTCCCCCAACACAGGTACCGATATACTTAAAATAAAACCCCAGCCTAGTAATTTAATTAAATTTGAGATAATGAATAAAGAATTTAGAATTTTTTGAATAAGGCATTTTTCGGTGAGGCCTGTTCAGGATTTATGTTTCGCAGAAATATAATACGACTGCGACTGTAACGAATAAATTATGAAACGACATATTAATCCAAGCAATACCGAGGGCAGAAATATGTTTAAATAAATTTACTTTTTCCAATAAATGCAAGTCATACACCATCATCGTCACTCATTCATGGAAATTGTTTTGGTGACTGAAATATAACAAGGAATATCTGGGAATACCTAAACCACAAAGTAAATCAATTACGCATTTTACCTTAAATTATGCTTAAAACTGGTGTAGAAAATGTCGCAACAATAATAAAATATTTTTTATTATTTGCGTAATTTTTATTGAAGTATGATGATGACGAAAGGGAATCCAACTAGAGAATGAGGCAACTATTAGAAAAGTCCAAACTTTTCCTTTTTTGACAAACTCCTTTTGACTTTCGAAAGATGGTGGTATATCCATCTTGTTAACTCCAGAAGGTATTGCATGCCTTAGCTGATTCCTCCCTTTCCATGCCATTATTGTTCCACCACACGCTCGGCTGGTCTCCATTCCTTTGTTGTCAACATACCACGCATTCGAACCGAATGGTTAGTTCCGTCGTTCATAATGCGTACAACAAAAGAGTTGGATAATCTGCCAGCATTTATCTTTCCATTCGACTATGGAAACAGAAACAGAAACTTTTTATTCAATTTAGATTATAACAATACTTATTGAAAGTCACTGTTTTCATTTACCACTGGTTCGCAAAAAAAAACCTCTGTCCTGGGAAGAACCAGCAAGAAACCCAGCGGGAGTATTTTTTTTTTTCAATAATAGCTTACAATCATTTTTATAATTAATAACACAAGACAAATTAGAAATAGCTTGGTAGCGATCACCCTTCCCAGGGGTTATTACCACCTATAAATTCCTTAATACTATAATAACGCTTTTTATACAAACTTAGTTTAATAACATTTTTGAACTTTGTGGGTATGACAAATTTTGTATATTTTCTGTGATTTTGTTGTAAAAGCATATACATCGCCCCAAGAATGAATTACTGACTCGGTGGAGTCGAGTAACTGGTACTACTAGCTTGTGTCTGTTCCTAGTATTTACAGAATGAATATCACTTATTTTCGCATTATATTGTGGGTGTCTTCAAGACAAGTATGAATAGACTTTTGTTATATATTAGCTGTATCACCACTTACAGGTCTGGGCTTATTAGTTTAAAAAAAGATGTAAAGTACTCGGGCCGATGATAACAGAAACGTCAAAGTTGCTCCCGTCTGGTATACTGTGACTGTAATCCACCTACCAAACGTGACCAAACATGTTCCATTCACCGGGAGATGCCAAATAATGCAAATGAAAGTCAGTCATTTTTAAAAAGTTGTTAAAAATTAATTTGCTTATGTGTATATCCGCATAATTTTATATAAATTTGCTTATAATATAGCAAATTATTTTTTAACAACTTTAACCTTTTCCCTGTCCAATAAATCATATAAGAACATTTCGATTGTCTAACTATTGTGTCTACTTCGCGGACAGGGAATCTGTAAATATAATGGTTTTCCACAAATTAATGCCTGATTCTATTTAAGTCACTTTGATTTTTTTAAATTCTTATGAATATCAGAATCGACACCGATTCACAAAAACAAGTACTTCTTAGAGAAGAAGCCACCAAAACTCTTGGCTTTTTAATGGCAAGTTAAAATTTAATTTACAACTATACAATGGAATTCATGTCAATCATTCTCATGAATATTGTTTTAAATATCTTTCTCAACAATATATCAACAAGATAAGGAACACGCTTTAAACAACGTTTGTTAGAAAGATACATAGATAAAATAAAAATAATAAATATATTATGTGCAGTTTAATCGCTAAACAATTTCTTTTTAAAATTTTACAAGATTATAAACCACAGGAATTTAGGTGATTTATACTACAATATAATAATATTTAAAACGTTTGTTAACTCAGGGGTTAACGATAGCTATAAATTCCACAGTAAGCAAGCAACCCTATACCACTATACCATTCTATTTTCAAAAAATAGAGAAAAAAATTAACAACTTTGAAAATCAAATTGAATAAACTTTGAATGATTTATATTTGATGACAAGTTATTTCGTGACATAAAATAATGATTCTAATCTTAGAATATTCCAGCAAAACATTCAGAGTTTTTCGAGAAAAAAGGAGATTCTTAAAATTGCATTGACTGAGCTGCATATCAAAAATATAGTTCCTGATATATTATGTCTTAGTGAAACTTTTATAGAAGCAGGAAGCGAAAAAAATCTTCGTTTATATGGTTTTGATCTTGCTGCCTCTTATTGTAGAAAAAACAAAACAAAAAGGGCTGGTGTGTGCATATTGGCCAAAAAGGGTTTATGCGTTAAGGTACTTGAGGAAGTTAATAGTATAGGTCAGGACCATTACCTCGAATGTTGTGGTATTCAGATTGTTAAATACAATATTAAAGTATTTGTATATATAGAGTTCCAAGAAGTAACATACATGATCTAGACTTGTTCTTTGAAAATCTAGAATACCTCTTTTTCAAAACCATAAATAAAAGTACTAAGACTAAGTTCGTATTTGTTGGTGATTTTAATATTAATATAATGGAAAATAATAAAATCACCGAAAAGTTGCATAATCTCTTAAAAAATTTTAATCTAACGTCACATATCAATCAACCTACTAGGTTGAACTCCTGTCTTGACCTTATCCTTAGTAATGTGAATAATGCTACTGCAGAGTTATTACCACTTGCTCTATCGGATCATGACATGGCTCAAATGCTACACGTTCCTGTATCAAACAAAGAAATACCACTCCTAAAGTACTATATTATAAAACGAAACTATTGTAAAGAAAATGTTAATAAATTTAAATACTGTATATCGAGATTAACGTTTTCTGATGTCTTTAATGAATCAAATTTGAATATAGCTTTCCAAAACTTCTTTGATACTTTTATGTTATTTTATGAGCTATGCTTTCCTAAAATTAGGATATGTATTAATAATAGAGTTCGTCGACCTAAGTGGATATCAAAAGGACTGAGGAAAAGCTGTACAATGAAGAGGAAGCTTAGATTTAACTACTATAAAGTAAAATCGTACCAGAATAAAATAATGTATATGATCTATTCCGCTGTACTAAGACGTTGTATAAATCAAGCACAAAAACTTAATAATAATAAATATATTGAGCAATCGAAAAATAGATGTCGTGCTTCCTGGAATATAATAAAAAATCAGACTTGTTGCATAAATAATAAATTAATTCAAAAAGTTTGTATAAATAACAATTATATGACAGATCCTAAACAAATTGCTGAAGCCTTCAACAACCACTTTATTGAATCAACACATATCAATAATAACAGTAATCAGTGCCAAAACACTAATAGTCTAAGAGTATGTAATAGCATGTATTTAGAAATGTATACTGTTTACGAAGTATTGAAATTAATACAAACATTAAGTAATACAAATTCGGAAGGTTTTGATGGTATTTCAACGGATGTTATTAAAAGTTGTTGTACGGTTTTAGGTAGAGTATTAACTTACCTAATAAACCTGTCATTTAAAAAAACTACTTTTCCTAGTATCATAAAAAAGTCAGTTGTTAAGCCGATACATAAAAAGGGTGACTCTAAAAATTTAAATAATTATAGACCGATTAGTATAGTCTCAGTTATATCTAAAATATTTGAAAAGGCAATGGCTAAGCGTATTGTAGACTTTACGATGAAATATAATTTAATTAAAAGTGAGCAATATGGCTTTCAAAATAATAAATCTACAAGCCTCGCTGGATATGATCTTGTTGATGCAATTGTTAAGGCTATAAATAATAAGCTAAGAGTTACAGCAATCTTTTTTGATATGTCGAAGGCCTTTGACTTTGTATCCCACAAAATACTCTTACAAAAACTTGATAATTTGGGTTTTCGAGGCCCTGTCCTAGATTGGATTGCTAGCTATCTAAGAAATAGGATACAATTTGTAGAATTAACAAATATTGATAAATCACAGACATTAACTTCTTATAAATCCAGTGATAGATTAAATTCATTTGGAGTTTCACAAGGTTCCATATTAGGGCCAATTCTTTTCCTTTTATATATAAATGACTTACCTGACTCAACTTTATACAAATGTATTTTATTTGCTGATGATATTTCAGTTATTGTGACATCTAAAAAAGACATTGACATTGACATCTATGAATCTAATATTAATAATACTATTGACAATATTTCAAAGTGGGTGACATATAATAATTTATGCATTAACGTAGAAAAGACATGTTATATTCAATTTAGTAATTCTGGAACATTGAATAATAATCTTAATATATATTGCAATGGACAGTCTGTTAATGAAATGACTGAAACAAAGTTTCTGGGAATATTATTGGACAAACATGTGAACTGGAAAGCCCAAGTTGAAAAAGTCTGTTCTAAAATAAATAGCTACATTTTTTTTCTTAGCAGACTGAGAAGAATTACATCTCATGAAACTATACTAACGGCGTACTATGCATACATTTATTCTGCACTCGATTATGGTCTTTTGCTTTGGGGTAACAGTACAGATGCTATTAAAGCCTTTACAGCCCAAAAGAAATGTATTCGAGCTATGAATGATTTGGCACCAGATTCATCGTGTAAACCGTATTTCAAAAAATTACACATTTTGACGCTGCCATGTATGTACATACTCAATTTGGTATGTTTTGTTAAAAATAATATACTTTTATTCTCAAAGCTAAGAAATACTGCACAGAGATACTTGAGACATACTGAAAGATTGACACATAGTGTAATGCCAAGCACTAGCCTCTATAGAAAAAATTGTTCAGCTATGTATATAAAAACTTTCAATGCACTGCCTATAGAGTTTCAATCACTACCAAAGGTACGTTTTCGCAGGGTTGTCAAACAATGGCTTGAGGAGCAATGCTTCTACTCTGTTGAGGAATATTTAAATTTTATGATAAGGATTAGGGATCGATATTAAAATGAATTATGTAACTATTATCATATTATTTTAATTAAATTAAATGTAATAAAATTATTATGATGATTTTGAAAACATGTTATTAATTTATAAGTTGTGAAAATGTAATTACTGTATTAGATAAATATTTGTGTGTCAACATTATGACAAAACATGCTGGACTTAAATAATTTACCAACCTGTAATGTACCATGTTTTCTGCAAATAAATTATGATTATGATTATGATTATGAACCCGGGTTCGATCTCCGTCGCCACTAATGAAATTATTTGTTGCCATTTTAAGCACTGATTTACCACGTGCTCGGTGGTGTAGCTAAAGATCGTGGGGAAACATGTTTTTTAAAGGATAGGGTGACAAACGAGCACACAGTCCACCTGATGGTAAGTGGACGCTGTGGTCCATAGACATCTACATCTGTCCTCGATTACGAATCAAAATACAGATGCGTTCCATCTTATTCCACATCTCTACGCGCACCATACGAAACATTGCAGCATTAAACTACTATCTCACGCTGGTATTATGTGAGAGCGTGGTCCTTCCCCGGTCGAGTCGACCCATTCGTGCTACAACTATACTGCTAATATAACTGCAGCATGGCTCTACCACGTATGAAAGTCCGCCAAGCAGCGCGGTAGACATTCTTTGTCCTAAAATCCTTTTAGGAATGAGAGGTGGCTGTGCCCATCATTGGGACGTATAATAATAATAATGTCCTCCAGACTGAATTTCGGTCACGGCGGCCTGTCTCAACGGAGACTAGCCATCGGCGCAGGATAGGATTATAGTGCCCAAGTGTATGCGCAAGCACAGATGCACTCTCTATTCGCTCACTCTCATAATCCGATGGGACGGTAAACCGACACGACCGGAGAGAGATCTGTCGCAGGACCAACGGCTTTACGTGCTTTCCGAGGCACGGGGGTGAGACACCGCCAACTTCCTGACTCCGGGCATCTACTGAGAATTTCTTGACGGAAAAACTCAATAATTAATTATTTGGCCCGACCCTGGATTCGAAACCAGAACCTCATGATCAGCAGTCGTACTACTACAACCACTAGACCAACGAGGCAGTGGGACGTATATACGCTGAAACTTCATATAATTTAATAACCTAAACAGGTGACCAAGGCCCCCATAACTTAGCGACACCACACATCTGTCTGTCCTTGTCTGACTCTATTAGATCAATACAACAAATTATTAGACTTTTCAGTCATCGTGTATCAATCAAAATCCTGTCGGGGTAAATATTTTCGCCTTCAAAAAATTTATAATTGTTTTTCGGGATTGTATATTATGTTACTTACTCTCGCTTTTACGTAGAGCCATGCTGCAACCATATTATGGTTAAAGAACGAATTGGTCGGCTTGATTGGAGAAAGACCACGCTCACATAGAACCCCTGCATATAACACCTGCGTGAAATAGATAAATGTTGCTCTTTTGTATGATAAGTATAGAGAAACAGAGATCCTTTCACCATAAACGAGGTATTGCATCTTAGTCTTAAGTGGTGACAACGGATACATTTTTAATCTGCTTAATCAAGGAAAGAAGAAGAGAACAGGAGATATATAATGTAAACATTTTGTGATCAAATTCCATTTTTTTTCCACTATCGACAAAATTTCTGTAAATTGAGTGTTGTAGAACCGTGGTGACTCAGTGGGTAAGCGCCCACTGTAATTCTCACTACGAACAACCCAAGTTCAATTTCCGTCGGCACCAATGAAATCCTTAAATGCAATTTCATGTGCTGATTTACCATGTGCTTTGCGGGGGAGACAAACACCGTGAAGAAACCTGAATATCTGAGGAATAAAAACGAAAACTTTTCTATATCTACTTCTATACTACTTTTACGTGGTAGAGTCCCGCTGCAGCTATATTAGTAGTATAGTTGTAGCACGAATGGGTCGGCTCGACCGGGGAAGGACCACGCTCTCACAGAATACTGGCGTCAAATAGTAGCTTAATGCTGCTGTGTTTCGTAAGGTGAGTGTAGAGAACCGGAGACCCATTTCATAATTTTCTGGAAACGAGGCATTTCATCTAAGTCCTCACGGATGACAACTCATGTGTATTTTGATTCGTAATCGAGGATAAATGTAGATGTCTATGGGCCACAGCAACCACTTACCATCAGGTGGGCTGTGTGCTCGTTTGTCATCCTATACTATAAAAAATATATATCATTTAAAATATGCCGAAACACATTGGGGCAGCGCGACGTACATTCCCTTTTCCCTAAAACCCTCTCAGAAGTGAACGGTGTGCTCAATAGTGGGTCGTATATAGCCTGTAAATTTACTTCACATTTATATAGTGATGTTAGGTCACTGTCGTCATCGAACTAGCAATCATGGACTTCAAAACTAATACGTCACTGCTGATCGAACACAAGTCACACAATTTGTAACAATCCGGCGGACACGCAACCGGCAACTTTATATAAAGAACCGCACAAGGCCCGAGCGCAGTCCCAGAGTGAAGTGCGCGTGCGCAGGTTTTCCTCATACTAGTGTGTGTGATTTCAAGATGATACTTACCGCTCTCGTGAGTAATTTTCATTTTCTCAGACAGATATTATTCATTATACCATTTTTATATACAGATTCTGTCACATACTTTCTTTAGATAACAAGCCAACCTTGCTAGACAGAGACTACGGACTTCCATTTAGCGCGATCTAGACTTCAGCCGCTTCCTTAACATCCATATATTATTTGCAAACACATGTTTGTCGTTAGGTACTCTTAATTAAGCCCCATCACAGTAAATCGTTAATTTACTTTTATTCTCACACAGTATAATAACAATTAGTGTTAATTATATACGCCAAGACGGCTCCACGGCGCAATAGCTAAGCAAAGAGTTACAGCGGTAAAATACCGCGGGTTCGAATCCCGCACGAAACAAGTATTTGTGTGGTCTTGTGTCAGTTTATGTATGTAAACTGCCCCCAAGATATAGGTGAGTCTTAGTGCTGATTTAACGTTTTAAAAAAGTTAAATAAAAAATATGTAGGTAGGACAATATTTAACAAAATGATCATATTTGTTCTAATATCAGTATAACATTAAATATTTTAAGAAATTTCTACTTAATGAATTTATTCTTAATATAAACAAATTAACTTAATATAAAAAAAATCCTCTACGTGGTAGAGCCATGCTGCAACTATATCAATTGTACAGATGTAACACGAATGGATCGGTTCGACCGGGGAAAGACCATGCCCTCACAGCATATCAGCGTCAAATAGCAGCTTAATGCTGCTGTGTTTCATAAGGTGAGTGTAGAGAACCGGAGACCCATTTCATAATTTTCTGGAAACTAGGCATTCCATCGTAGTCCTCACGGGTGACAACGCATCTGCATTTAGATTATCATTATCGAGGATTGATGTAGATGTCAATAGGACACAGCAACCACCTACCATAGGTGGATTGTCACCCTTATCCTATAAAAAACTGCCCCCCCCCCCGGGCGTTGCCTGCATAGTATCTACTGATTAATGTGGCATTATAATTTATCATATTTTTTAAATGTCCAAGTTTTTCAGATAAAATATAGCCCAGATCAATCATGTCATTGCTCTTTATTACTTTTCTTACAATCGATTTTTTATATTTTTTACATTATTTACCACACTAAATTGATTTTAAATTTAAACATATTTATGGCTTATTTCGCAAGGTATGTTTGTGATATTATGTTGACATTTATTTTGTTGGGAAACAGTGGTTTCAGATAGCGATCTTGGAACATTTTGGCAACATTTAAAGGCCAGTGCTTGTCGGTGTTCAAATCTAGTTAGAAATTTCTTAGAAAACTTAAAATTCATACTTTTTTGAGATATACTCAAGTTTTTAAACAATTTTATCGACACAATAAAAAATAATCGATGTTAAACAAGTAAGTTTAAAAATAGAACTATGTGTGAGATAGAGTAGATGCCCCCATATACTTTATAAACCTATTATTAATTATAAAAAGTTTGATAAACCTTTTATAAATTAAATATTATGTATTGTAAAATTAAATTAATAATGTATCTCATATTAATATTAAATTAATAATGTATCTGATATTAATATTAAAAAATTAAGTATCTCATATTAATTTTAAATAATTATTATTAACTGATAATTTCAACTAAGGCAAACGTTAAATACTACTAAGAGTTCACAACTGCAAAAAAAATTATAAATGCAATACTTTTGCCATAAGATCGGAAATAAACCTAGGTCGGGGACCTAGAGAGCATCAAAACACGATCGGATTCGAAACTAACAATCCGGTTTTGTACTAATTCTGATTTAAACTGGGATTTGAACACAGTACCCGTTGAAATCCCACCTACTAATCACTGTTACGCTTAATCGTTCCGCGAACAAGCATGTACAAGTAGCGTTAAAAAATAAAACTAATTACTTCTGCAAATTACTGCATTTACTCGTATATAATTATTAAATAACCCCTAACAACATTTCCTACTTTTTGTTGGCTTTCACTATTATAAAACCATTTTAGCTTTTAATTAGTGATTCTCATATAAAATAGTAACTATTCTATTTTTATTTCATATTGATTAAGAGTTAAATTTCTAGAAAAAATTATGGAAATTAATATAACTTTGGCCTCTCCATACGTTTATGAATACTGTAAATACTATAAAAACTGTAAATACCAGGAACAGACACAAGCTAGTAGTACCAGTTACACCGTCAGTAATTCATTCTTAGGGCGATGTACACGTTTTTACAACAAAATCCCAGAAAATGTACAAAATTTGACTTGCCTTGCTGGTAAGGGTGATCGCTTCCAAGCTGATTCTAATTTTTTTTTTGTTAATTTCAAGTTACATAATTGTAAACTGTTGTTTGAAAAAAATAGTCTCGCTGGGTTTCTTGCTGATTCTTCCCAGGACAGAGGTCTTTTTTCCGATCCAGGTGTAAATTAAAAAAGTGACTTTCAATGTAAAAGTTTCTATCTCTGTTTGAAATTAATTAAGCTTATATTGATTGATATGCCATTCATGGAAACCGTTTTTTTTAATTATAATTACTTTTATTCATCTTCAACTTATAAGATAGGTTAGAACTATTTCGGTTTATCCTCTATGTGCGGTAGAGCCACGGTTCGGATCGGTTCGACAAGAGAATGACCACGCTATCACAGAATAGCAGCGTAAGCGTCGCAGGTAAAAGCTAGTTTGAATTAGTGATCGATGTTTGAAGTAAACATACAAAGCATATTTTACATTCTGCAACAATGATAAAATTTTAAAGGTCGACCGTGTTCATGTTGAATTATATATTTACTTATTTTTATTTATTTATTTATTACGAGCGATACTCGTAAGTGACGCGAACCAGTAATAAGCACTGACTAGGATTCATTTATTGGTTAGGTATCAAAGGTGACAACAGGTCTTTTAAAAAACGTTATTACACTTGGATTTCTTCCTGTATCGTGGAGGCAGTTTACATACAAAAATTGTACAAGAACAAACATCCAGACGTGGAACAATTATTTAAAGACAGCCAGTCCCGTTTGTGACGGTGCTGTAATCCGTGAGGTCGAGAATCATAAAGGTTAAAACTAAATGCAATAAAATGTTTCAATTAGTTACCTTCAGTATAAGTTATATTAAAAGATTTGTAGATCGAACAGTCGTTTCGAACGGCATACGAAACCGCTGCTCATCACCAAAACTTCTCTTTGATTATCTATTAAGTTTATGTGAAGTCACCGTTCTATTATTATCAGATGCATTTTTGCTTATTTGCCGTCCTTATTTGTATAATAATTTTATTAAGATAACGATAAGTCGGTAACGGAAGTCTGCAGTTTTTGATCATATCCTAGACGGCCCCAACCATTGCATCCGATTTAATAGACCACAAATCATAAACACTCACGCCTGTCACCCAGAGGGGTAGGCAGAGACTACAGACTTCCATTTAGCACGATCCTGACATACCTTTCTCGCCTCTTCCACATTCATATACCTACGCATACATGCTCGTCGGTTAAGGGTACTCTTAATTTGGCCCATTTTTAGTATATCGCCACATATTTAGTAGACCACAAATCCTCGCGAAAGAACACCGATTACTAGCAAGGATGATACGTGAGGCTATTGAAATTTCTCTTTTGATTTTTCTATTGAAATTACATCCTAATTTCAATAGAGAAGGAGGCTGGGTACTACCACCTGCTTGGCACCCTATAATCGATAAAATTAAAACTAAACTCAACCATACCACTGCATGACCTCAAGACATAGTCAATTCATTTTGCATAGATCGGACCATAAACAATAATTAAAAAAAAGCTGAAGGTACTCCGGGTTAAATAATGACATCGGGACGTCAGTCACCTCAGTCCCCCGTGACCATGACTGCTGGAAAGCACCCGAAACTTCGAGAATTAAAAATAAAAATAATTAAAATTAAACGCGATAAAATCCGTAAAAGTAGTTTTAATCAAGATAACGATTTTAAATAATAGTTATAGATGTGTAAGGTAAGTAAAGGCATACTTGTAGAAAGCAGGTCGCACACCGGCAGAATCAGCCACGCGAGTCCCTCCTTGTCAACCCACACAATTACTGGGAAATTGCTGTTAGACATTGCGTTATACGGGGGGTTAACTCTTTCCCAACGCCGTGGCAGCTACTTACCTGCATGCGACATCGTTACTGTTAGCTTGAAGGTGTATATTATAAACGTTCGCCTTATTACGCAAAAAGGAAGTGACAAATTTTAGTTGGGGATAGTTTTATGTCGAGTTGGTCATTTGTCGTAACCGGATTAGCACACCCATTGACGCATTGACACGCCTCGCGGGCTTATTAGTGTTGGACACGCATCAAATAAAACTCCATGATACTCCACCTTCGTCTCATATAAGCAAGGCTTATAGATGTGTAAGGTAAGTAAAGGCATACTTGTAGAAAGCAGGTCGCACACCGGCAGAATCAGCCACGCGAGTCCCTCCTTGTCAACCCACACAATTACTGGGAAATTGCTGTTAGACATTGCGTTATACGGGGGGTTAACTCTTTCCCAACGCCGTGGCAGCTACTTACCTGCATGCGACATCGTTACTGTTAGCTTGAAGGTGTATATTATAAACGTTCGCCTTATTACGCAAAAAGGAAGTGACAAATTTTAGTTGGGGATAGTTTTATGTCGAGTTGGTCATTTGTCGTAACCGGATTAGCACACCCATTGACGCATTGACACGCCTCGCGGGCTTATTAGTGTTGGACACGCATCAAATAAAACTAAATGATACTCCACCTTCGTCTCATATAAGCAAGGCCGGGGGAACGCTTTCGAACAATTTGCACCCTTATGCCCCAAAAACACGAGCACACTGTCCACCATATTTAAGATATATTAAGATCGATTAAGAATCAAAACGTAGATAAGTTGTCGCCCTTGAGGGTTAAGATGGAATGTCTCATTTCCGGTAACAAATTTCTCCAGTTCCCTACACTCAACATACGAATCACGGCATTAAGCTGCTATTTTAAGCTGTTATTCTGTGCCAGCTTGATCCTACCCTAGTCAAGCTGACTCATTTATGCTACCACCATAACATAGCTGCAGCGTGGCTCTACCACGTATTGCTTATATGCTTGCTCCAAACGAGAGATTGGACAGTTTTTATGCCGATAAGTGATTCTCAATATTTAATCTAATTTGAGGATTTTTGTATAGGATGACCCGCATAGAAAAGTCATAACAACATCTGCCTGGCCATCTAGTATCATATAAAAGTGTAATTATTTAGTTACCTTTTGTTCAATTCAAATTAAAAAAAAATTAAACAAACAAATTTACAACCACGAGTAGTTTACTATAGCAACGATTTTAAAGCTATGGTAACAAAAACTGAATTTTAGTTTCTTCCTCGCACAATCTCCTAGTGAAATCAACTACCACCAGCGATTTTTTCCAGACCGATATATTTGAAACATTCAAGAAAAAACTTACTGTTTTTTAAAAGGGAGGTGTTACAGTAATTCATGGGAGGTGGTAGTCACATTATTACCATCAGGTGAGCCACATGCACACATCGTCTGCCAACTGTTATATAAGAAGCACTTTATCACGTTAGTATTCCAAATAACTAACAAATAAGGGTAGGCTGTGTGCAACTGTGTTAACAATATTCTTTTTTCTAAGCATACTTTCGACCTATGGCAATATCGCAATAGGCCTACGGCTTTTTGGAGGCAGCCAACGTAGTGTCGATGAAAAAACATTATGTCAGCCACGCTAACGAGCGCATCCGACGCGGGTCGTACAGCGTACACTGACAACTGGGTGAAGGTTCGGACAGACCTTACATACTAATTGGCCAGAACGTCCTCACTGTTTCCTTCCGACAATGTTGTTATAATGAATCGTCTGAAGATGTTTTTAGGATTTCCGGCGCTAAAGGTAATAGGCAGACCATTGAATAGACTAAATTACATTTAATATTGAACTTTTTATATGATTGAGTGGTAAAATCAGCAAGGTACGTCTTAGGTGGAGGTTTATGAGCCAAATTGGTGATATATTAAGGATGGGTTAAATTGAGAGTACCCATTAACAATAAGAATGTATGCGTACCACATGTACGTGAAGGAAGAGATAGAGGTGTGTCAGCATCGTTCCAAATTAAAGTCTCGCAGTTTAAGCCTAACTCTCTTATTGAAAGGCGTGAGAGTTGGATAAAAAATATTCATACGTTGAACATAACAAACATAAAACTTAGCCCCAAGGCTAGGTTTAAAAAGTTCTGATTTACGCTTAGTGAGTGACCAGAACTCTTTTACTAGTATACATGCCTTATTGCCAGCAATCTTATGCTCTTCTTCATCTTATTCCTCAGCCAAACTAGCTTACTGATTCTAAACTTTTTAATATGGTGGAGCCATATTATAGTTGTAGCATTAATGTGTCGGCTCGATCGGGGCAGGACCACGCTCTTACAGAATAACAAACAACGCATCTTTATTTTGATTCTTAATCGAGGGTAGATGTAGACGTCTATGGGCCATAGCATCCACTTACTATCGGGTGCGATGTATACTCCCTTGTCACCTTCCATTCTATAAAAAAAACCTAGCCTGTGAAATAAGTTCTGTCGAAGATGCCATAGAAAAGATTGGAAGACTTGTTGAAACAGCTATATTAGTTTAAGTTACTTTCATTGCATAATAATGAGTATACGACTGTATACGGCTGACATTGAAATTATCTTTCTTTGGCAGGAGAGTGCTATATGAGCAATTTACAACCTAAAAATTTCGATTTTAGGAGTCTCTTAGAAAAAAGTTTATAGAAATAGATATATTAACATAAGCCTCTCAATATGTTTAAAGAAATTTAATGAACGCATGCAAAAACTAAAATTGTTTAATTAAAATTAGATTAGGTTAGAATTAGATAGAGAGTCAATTATTCATTCATGAGGTGATGTATATAATCTGTATATTTAAAAATCAATTACTATCCGTTAGTCTAATTAAAACTCGGAAATGGCTCGACTGATTATAATGAAATTTTTTGTATGTGTTTGAATGGGTCCCTTGATGTTTTATATTCACAACTGGACCCGGTAGGTGATAATCCCTTAGGAATTAGGAGTTTGCTACCATGCTGTTTCTGTTGTTATAATTTAATTGCACGACATATTATATTGTAAATTATTGTTAAAAAGGCCCGTTGGTGGGATGTCTGTATTTTAATTATTAATCGAAGATAGATGTAGATGTCCATAATCCACAGCATCAGGGGACTGTTTGCTCGTTTTTCACCCTTATTCTATAAAAAAACCTCAAGCTTGTTCTATGATAAACTAAAAAATTTATACAATCTTATCTAATGATTCCTTAAATTTATGTGAACACTACACATTGAATAAAACTAAATTTACGGATTTTATCGCGTTCTGAATTCAAAATAAGTAAAAGTAATTAATTAAACGCGATAAAATTCCTAAATTTAGTTTTATTCAATAATCTACTCTTTTTTATAATCTAGTTTACTACAAAAAAAACTGTTTTCATAGTATGATGAGTGAAGGCACCGCGTGGATGTCGTATGAGGCAACAATGGGGATGCCGGAAAATCTATCCTTCAATCGCAAACCAAACTGGAAAGCGAGACTATGCTTAATACGATATGAGATCTCCACATTCAGTAGTTTGAAAAAGAAAAAGAAGATCGTATTCGTTAGTTTTTGATGTAAACCATATAAATCAAGTAATATGTATCAGGAATGACGGTGAACCGAACGACATAATTATTATCAACATCACAAGTCCACTGCTGAACACAACACAACAACAACAACGACGACAAACGCCGCTCAACAAGAACAAAAACACCGTACAACAACCGAATCCGAACGAATATTTTTTTTATTTATTTAGTCATTCTCCAATGTATTCTTCTTCCAACGAAACAAAATTATCTGATCATGGCCTTACACCTAACATTTCAAGCATGCACGTTCAACGTCGCTCTGTATTCCTATCGCTTTCGTTATAACGGTACTTTTAAAAGTGTAAATTCAATTTACAGTGTGATCATGACTTCATTTATCGTTGACAATGTGCCTCATTGGTCAAAGCACCTTATTTAAGAGTTGGGTTGGCGTTAGATCCCGATCTGAACCAACTTTTTGTGCAATACAGAAACTATTGTTTTTTTTAGATTATTTGTCTGTGATATTTCTGCTAGCATTCCAATAATATTGCATCGTCATTGTTACACCGGGAAAGAAAGTGACTAGTTCCTCTATTAGTGGTAACTTTTACGTGGTAGAGCCACGCTGCAGCTGTATTATAATTGTAGCACGAATGGGACGACAATACGACGAAACGAAAGGGGCAGGGCCACGCTCTCACAGAATACCAGCGTAAATAGCATCGTAGTGCTGCTGTGTTTCGTACGGTGAGGCTAGAGAACCGGAGACCCTTTTTACTGGAAACGAGGCATTCCATCTTAGTCCTTAGGGGTAACAACGTATTTGCATTTTGATTCTTAATTGAGGATAAATCTGGATGTCTATGAACCACAGCATTAACTTACCACCAGGAGGATTGTGTGCTCATTTGTCACCCAACTCTATAAAAAAAACTTATGTTACTATTTATAACATCTGGTTGCGCGGAAAAACCATTCGTATTATTTATATTAGGACGGTAGGTGCCAAGTCGTTTATTCCTTTCCAAAACGATATCGTTCATACCCTCCTATCGACACATCGGGGTGGTGGGGTGGGATGGGAAAGAAGATGATTCTAGAATGTCACGTAATCATCGGAACCGAGGATATATAAGGCACGCGCGACCGACGCGGGCCTCTTCCCGCCGCGCCAGTCATTGGAACCACACCTCTCTTCCCGTCGCAGTCGTCGTTGAAACCACACAGCCTCTTCCCGCCGCGCCAGTCATTGGAACCATACGTCTCTCTTCCCGCCGCGCCAGTCATTGGAACCATACGTCTCCTCTTCCCGCCGCGCTCGTCGTTGAAACTACAACGCTTCTCTCCCGACGTACCCCTGGGGCCCCAGAGTGTCTGTCCAGAAGAAGTTCCGGAAGTTGCAGCTATAGTACTCAACAAGTAGAAGAAACCCCGGTGAGTCAATATTCCTTTAATTACTGCCTGCCTGATATAATTGTTTTAACCCGCTCCAATTTTGTTTTTCTCCTAATCAGGCAGGATTCCCTTTCATCGATTTGGCACAATAATAGTTTTAGTTTTAGGGAAGAGCGAGTGCATTGTACCGCATGCTATAGTAGTTGCTTTTACGTAAGCGTAGAAGCAATCGCATATACAGTCCACTTTAGTTAATATCTCGCGCAATAGGTTTAAGGTTCGACCGGGGAATTAGATTTTCGGCAACCTTAGACACGTGGCTCCACCAACATCTGTTTCAGAGTTGATAGCTTTTAATCATTCGACAGTTTAGAGTTGTTTAGAGGCGGCATAAGAGATTTCACTAACCCATATCATCCAGAGCTGCAACAGTGGGAAAAAACGTCATATGATCTTCTTGTTGACAATTTTATAATAATAAAATACAAAGGATGTAATAAATGAACAAATAAATGAATAAATGTAATTCGGTCTTTCCCACAAATGCGAAAAACATTGTACAAAAGTATAAAACTAAAGCAAACGTACATCCTGAATACGACCTACTACTAGATGGAAACCTATCATTTCTGAACTGGTAATATAGTTTTCAAAATAAACAATTGGTATACCTAAGCGTGTGTCTTGGAAATAGTTTAGCAGACTAACAATATGACACAAGTTGCATAACATAGTATGAAAGCAATACATTTTCCTGTACAGACATGTTAACGACTGAAGAAAACGCCCTTGTTCGTTTACAAAAATGCCGCATTGGATACTCACAAAATTACGCACTGCTTTGCCGATGGAAACAGCGACTAACTCATCTGCACGTGCATTATTGAATTTCTACACAAAATGTTTCTGCAAAATAACACATTTAAGCAATGATGTATAAACTTATAGATACGTTGTCCGCACTCTAAAATGGCAACATGAAATGAAGCCAATTGGCCACATCGCTCTTAGGCACGCACCAACCTGTCGCGCGACGCTACGTTTATTTTTAATTTATTATATCGTGACTCGTGTGTGTAAACCTGTGCAAAACATAAAGAAAACATGCCGTCGTGTGTTTTCAGACGATTTACAAATTATACCCCAAAAGTTAAAGACAAAAATGTGTCTTTCATGCGTAAGTTCACAAAACTACCTATTTTCATTTCATTTTATTCGACGACGCCGTCTAATGGCGGCCGCGGCCGGCGCATGCAGCCAGTAGTCAAGCAACAGGCATCCCGCCGTACGGTGTCATATTTTCTTTCTCTTTCTTCACGCGTATAAGTAGTTCTAGTATTTTCGCCGTTTTTAAGCGCCGCGATGTTCGTTCATGACGTGTCTATATATAATACGTCATTGCATTTAAGTCAGTGATGGCTATTGTTATATGTAACCTACCTATCATACTTGACAATCTTCTTTGCAAATCTTAGCAACTTGGCAAAGGCCTTTTAACATTAGAACCGATAATCTATGAAAAACGCTTTTAAGTATAAAACCATAGAATTTTTTTATAGAAATAGGATGACAAACGAGCACACAGTTCACCTGATGATAAGTGAATGCTGTGGCCCATAGATATCTACATATATCTTCGATTAAGAATCAAAACGCAAATGCGTTGTCACCACCGAGCACTAAGATGGAATGCCTGGTTTCCAGTAAAAAAGGGAGACCCTTTTTTACTGGAACGGAAAAAGGATTTCCTGTTCTCTACACTCACCATACGAAACACAGCTGTATTAAGCTGCTATTTTACGCTGGCATTCTGTGAGAGCGTGGTCCCTCTGCGGTCGAGCCGACCTATTCGTGCTACAACCATAATATACCTGCAGCGTCAAGACGACCGCTCTACTCACTCGCCGCTATAGAAATCTACCACCACCGCTAACCCTCGGAGGCCAGGAGATCGCATATGAGAAGGCCGTGACCTACCTTGGATGTCGGATTGATAGGATGTTGCGTATGACTGCGCATGTCGACTCTGCTATACGCAAAGCTCGATGTGCGCGGGCAATGCTCCGCCCTGTCCTGACATCCAAGTTACCGACAAAGTCGAAGTTAACTATCTACAAAACATACATAAGACCCCTGCTAACATACGCTGCTCCGGCCTGGTATGCACTCCTGAGCGATCGTCAGAAGCGGCGACTTCAGGCCCAGCAGAGTTTGTCATTACGAACTATAGTCGGAGCGGGTCGCTACGTCCGTAACGACGTTATAGCGGCCAACTTAAAGATGGAGAGCCTGCATGAATTCGTGGTCCGGCTGACGCGCGGTATGTTTGACCGTGCCGACAACGGGCCACATGAACACCTCAACGGTTTTGCGCCGTTGCACGCAAGGCCGCCGGACGGGCGACCCTATCCAAGAGAACTCCTCCCTATATAGATTAGGGAGTCGAGTAAACTCCACAATGCCGCAGAAAGGCCAACTCTGACATAATAATTTGTGTTAAACACAAATTATAGATACCTTTATCGACAAATTTAACTGACCGCGACAAAAGTCGCCAAAACAACGCCTGTAACATCAAGGCGCCCAGGACCGGCACACTGTAGTGTGCCGTGAGGAAAATCCGGGTAAAGGGGTACACCCCGGGGCCCGAGACCTGCACGGCATTATGCCCTGCAGAGGACAACAACGAACGACGACCTGCAGCGTGGCTCTACCACGTATAATATTATCGAAATTTTATATTACAATTACCTGTTCCCAGCGACTACGTACGTGTGTAATTTAGAGTTTTAATTTTTTGTCCATATCTAGCCTAAGTTAATCCTTACAAAATCAGCTAATTGCCAGTGAAAGTCCCGTCAAAATCGGTGCAGCCATTAATTAAAATTTTAAAATTATATTTTGGTTATAAGTACCGTGTATACTTTCATATGTGACACTTCAATTTTATTTTATTTTTATAAATTAACAAAAATTGAGGTCGCTCTAAAAATCAACAAAAAAACGAAAAGCCCTTGACGTTATGCTCGATGAAACCTTAAGCCAGTGCGTGCTTTGTAACGATAATGTTCCAAGTGACAATCAGAATTGGAGATGCGATATAACGAGTGAACATACAAACAAGCTTAATCTGTGCATATTAAATCTATACTTAGCTTTGTGTCTGCAATGTTTCTCAGACAATGGTCATATCAAGGACCGCATTTTTTTGGAAGAAGTTACACTTTTACTCGCGAGTTATGTTGCGTAAATTTTGGAATTCAAGTTAATGTAAATATTAACTTTTACGTGGTAAAGTCACGTTGCAGCTGTATTATAACAGCGGTACGAATGGGACTATTAATAAATGTCACTAATTAGTATATTGATTAATAAAATAGTGACAAGTGACAGCGATCGTAAGTAAAATTAACGTAAAAAAAACTACTTTTTCATAGTATATTATAAATTATAATATATGCTATTAAAATGTTTATTGTAATATATGTAAATAAAGTAAAGGAACAGAAACAATAACAATAAATCTTTAAGTGGAAATGGCATCAGGAGAATGAAAGGTTGTAGAAGCGGAAAGAGAGAAAAAATAATAAAACTAGGACTGCTAGGTACGGGAGAGTAATTCGTATACTCTTGTTTTTGTAATGCTGGTTGCCACCAGTCTAAAGTAATGGGCCAAAGCTGGCTTGAATTTCTAATCTATATTGTTCTAAAACATCTGAAGTCGGCATACATTCCTAAAACCGCAGCATAATAGCGTGGAACATTTTTAAAGGGATCCATTATCGCTACATTAACATCACATACGTTAAAAATTAAATCTATAGTTACTCTGTTACAGAGTCGTATTATGTCAACAAAACTGTTTAAAATACTATTTATTACCCCAAGCAGTCGCTGCAAGCATTCCCTCGAATAAATTACAATAAATGAATACAAAATCTGTTTGTTTATGCGTTTAATCTTGATGGACTGTCATCAGATGCCTAAGATTTTTTTTCTAATTGGGTGTAGAAGTGCACTTAAATGCAACTCTTGGCAATAACTTAAGTAAATGTCAGTTCTAATACATAATTCGCTAGAATATTTTTTTATAGGGTAGGATGACAAACGAGCACATAGTCAACCTGATGGTAAGTGGTTGTTGTGGCCCATAGACATCTACATTTATCCTCGATTACGAATCAAAATGCAGATGCGTTGTCACCCGTGAGGACTAAGATGGAATGCCTCGTTTCCAGTAAAAAGCGTTTCTGGTTCTCTACACTCACTATACGAAACCGTGCGTATGAGCCGTGGTAGCTCAGATGGTTAGCGCTCGCTGTAAATTTCAAAATACGCTAGCAAACCGGGTTCAATCCCCGCCGGCACCAATGAAATTGTTATTTGCAATTTTAAGTGCTGATTTACTACGTACTCGGCGGTGAAGGAAAACATCGTGAAGAAACCTGCATGTCTGAGAAAAATATTTCGAAGACATGTGAAGTTCGCCAACACGCCTTGGGGCAGTGCGGTGAACTATTCCTTGCCCTAAAACCCTCTCAGAAATGAAAGGACGCCTGTGCCCAGCAGTGGGACGTATATAGGCTGTAACTTGACTTGAACTTGACCGTACGAAACAGCAGAATTAAGCTACTGTTTCACGCTGGTATTCTGTGAGAGCGTGGCCTTCCCCGGTCGAGCAGACGCATTCGTGCTACAACTATACTTGTAATATAACTGCAGCATGGCTCTACCACGTATAATATTGTGAAATAGCAATAAATGAATAATAATATATACTGGGGAAAGTGAGGTTTAGGTATAGTTAAAGTTTATATGGAAAAGGAGTGCAGAAAGCTAAAATGTGTATAATATAACATGAGTTAAAAATAAATTAAATTAAAAAAAACACATGTTGTTTTCGTTCACGCCGATCTCTCAGAATAAGTACCAAAGAGTTTATAATCACTACGTTTGATATATTAATGTACAGTACAGTACAATAATGTGCAGTTGAAAGAGAATCACAGCTAGTTTAATATACGAATCTAAAAATAGTATTATAGTTGTAGAACGAATGGGTCGGTTCGACCGAGGAAGGACCACTCTCTCACGGAGTACCAGCGTAAAATAGGAACTTAACGCTGTTGTGTTTCGTATTGTGAGTGTAAAGAACCGGAAACGTTTTTTACTGGAATCATCTTTGTTATTTATCATCAGCTCATGACGTCATGAGGTAAATAGGTCGGATTTTATGGTTAGTATATTAATGATTTAAAATAAATGTTGTAAAAGAAGTACAAGTGTTTATTCAAATCACAGAAGAAAAGTAAAATGATTTTTAATTAAAACATAGTTTAAAATATATGGACAAAATGGTGGGATTTCACTAGATTTTACTAAGTAGATATAATTTTTCTGTAGGGTAAATTACTGGAGAGCTATTTATGCTATGTGGATCTTTCCAAGATGACGCTTTTTGCGTACCTTTTCGCTATTTTAAAAAATATATTTCAAAATCATTTAGTTCTACTTGTTGTATAACATAAGATCGCTTATGAAAGGAAATAACAAAGTTGATTGATTAAAACTACTTTTACGGATTTTATCGCGTATCATTTTAAATGTTTTTTTTTAATTCCCGAACCCCCCGGAACGTTGATGTTTCACGTCAGCTATATGTTCTTTTACGCGGGCGTTTAACGTTCCGGGAAATCTGCCGTTTGTGACTTTGTGATCATATCCTAGACGGCCCCAACCATTACTTCAGATTTAATATACCGCAAACCCTCGCAAAAGTACATTGATTCCTAACAAGGTTGAAACGTGAGGCTATTGAAATTAAAAAATCACCCTAATTTCAAAAGAGAAGGAGGCTGGGTACTACCACCTGCTTGGGACCCTGTAATTAATAAAATTGAAACTAAACCCAAACGTACCACTGCAAGACTTCAAGACCGAGTAAGGTCATTCTGCATAGATCGGACCATGAACAATAATTTAAAATCTGAAGGTACTCTGGATTAACGTTGACATCGGGACGTCAGTCACCTCAGTCCCCAGTGACCGTGGGTGCCGGAAAGCACCCGAAACATCGGTAATTAAAAAACATTTAAAATTAAACGCGATAAAATCCGTAAAAGTAGTTTTAATCATTGTGCAGTGATCGCGTAAATATAAGAAATTATTAAACAAAGTTGACTGACAATAATCATGTTACTTCTGTAGTCCATAAATACGTACGTGAGTATATTGGAATGTTAGTGGAATTTATATGCATATGCTAAACTCTTTCCTTATGCGATTTTAAACTGTCGTAACTTACGTTGCGCAATCTCTGTAGGTAACGGTGTTTTTATACAATTTGTTTTGAAATATATAAACATATAAACACTCACGTCTGTCACCCAGAGGGGTAGGCAGAGACTACGGACTTCCATTTGGCATGATTCTGACATACCTCCTTCGCCCCCTTTACATCCATATATCTACGCATATACGCTCGCCGGTTAAGGGTACTCCTAATATGGCCCATTTTCAAAATATCGCTAATTTGTTCGATGAACCTTCTTCTAGGGCGTCCCTTCCCGACTATTCCGTTCACATCTGCAATATAAATTTGCTTTGTCACTCTTTTCTCGTTTATTATTTCCACACGACCAAACCACCGAAGCATTCTTTTCTTAATCCTGGTCACAACATCATCTTGCACACCAAATTTTTCTCTTATCACGCAATTTCTCACCCTGTCATTTAGATTCAGTCCTGTCATTCAGATTTAGACTTGTTTTGAAACTTTAATTAAAAGCCAATAATAAAAAACTACATCCCATCTTTAGGAAAAAAAAACAATTTTCATTACATAACAAATTAAATTAATAATTAGCGACCCACCCCGGCTGAGCTTAAAAAGGATCTACTCGTACTAATGTGACTTTATTTAGATTTAAATTAATAAAAAATCATTTGTATTACAAACTTTTTGTCATTTCGAAAATGAGTCCGGGCAGGGAGACAGGCAAAGACTTTAAAAATGGTTATTTATTTCTTAATAGCATGCAAATGACCCCCTGATCCTAATAGAAACCAGATACTTCAATATTACAGACAGACATTTTAATGTTATATATGGGTATAGATAAACAGGACTGCGGTGTAGTACTGAACTGTATGATAATATTGGTTTTTAATTTTTTTATCGTTATAAATATAAATCAAAAAAATAATTTTGAATCCTGTTTGATATTCACAATCATGACCACTTCGACTTTTATTTTGTCCCTACCGTGGTCATAAAACTATAAACGTCTAACACTTGTATTGTGTACTAAAACGAGAATAATGATAGACTTCATCTTATTAAAGCGACACATAAGCGACAGTAGCCTATTGGCAGGGCGCGGACCGGGAACTCAAAAAGGTCGTGGGTTCGAATCCGCCATTCGACTACTGGCATGAACCACTCGTAACACAAGCAATTTAAGCTTACCACGAGTTGTTAAGGGGAATATTAGTAATGTTTATAGCATTGTTAATATTCATTTTTTTAAGTTACATTGCACCCGTGCCCTTCTTTCTAATAGGTCCGGGGAAAATTTTTCTTCGTATTTTATACACAAATTCAACACATTTTTTTTTCAGGGTTTAATTACATAGTAACCATTAATTATAAGATGTAGGGGAGCAGGGGGCATGTTGTTACAATTTTTAGATAGTTGTTAATATGACAAAAGCTATCAAATAAATAATACATTTGATTACTTGTAATGTTAGTATGTCTATTTAGCTATTAAAATATGACTGAAAAATTATTAAAATTTATGTAATTTTTTCACAATGGAGAATTTAACTAAACAAGTAGATTGTAACATCTTACCCCGGAATTGGGGCTAGTTGTTACATCATCGGTGCACGATGTTACGGTAGATAAATAAACAAAATCATCAGTGATACATATTTTTTTATTAGTATTTCAAAACGATATAAAGAATAGAGATCACTTTATACAGTCTTCTAACATTTATGAGTAATTATAATATCTATTATGGTAATTATTTAAAAAAATGTTTTGTAGAAAATCACTTTAGCGGGAACATTTTTAAATCTTATATAAAAACACAGACTTAGTCTGCAAAAAACAAAATCTTTCACCAGTCCGGTCCGGAGTGTTGTGCCACTCACGCTGAAATCGCGGTTGCATTCTGCAGGCTGCCGCCGTGTTTGGCACTATAGGTCAGCCGATTGGGATGGGATGCGGTCTTTCTTTGCATCCTACCCTTGGGGGCGGGTTTGCTTCTCGCCGGATGATCCCAACGTTGTTGCGGATTCTGTTACTGATGTGGTACTTCAGGGTATGGAACTTTTTATTCCTTCCTCTGTGGTGCCCATTGGAGGCAAATCTCAGCCATGGTTTGGTCGCTCCTGTAAAATAGCATCATGCTATAAGCAGGAGTGCTACCAAGCCTGGGTTGATGCATCAGCGTCCCGGGATGTAAACACCAGCGCTCTAAAAAAGAAGTATAATTCCGCCTCTAGGTCCTTCAAAAGAGTCATTGCCAAGGCAAAGTCAGAGCACATAGGCAGAATTGGCGAGAGACTCGTTCGCCTTCCTTCTGGAACCCGTGCATTCTGGTCTCTCGCCAAGGCTGTCCAGGGGAATTTCTGTCAGCCATCTCTTCCATCTCTGCACAGGGAGGACGACTCACTGGCCCATACTGCAAAGGAGAAAGCCGATCTTCTAGGCTCCTTCTTTGCGTCTAACTCGACTCTCGATGACGGGGGGAGTACGCCGCCGACCATCCCGCGGTGTGAGTGCTCCATGCCGGAAGTGCAGTTCACACAGCGCTCGGTTCGCAAAGCACTCCTCTCCCTGGACATCCACAAGTCGAGTGGGCCTGACGGAATCCCCCCAATTGTGCTGAGGACGTGTGCTCCAGAGTTGGCACCGGTTTTAACGCGTCTTTTCCGGTACTCCTACTCCCTAGGCGTAGTCCCAAAATCATGGAAGACTGCTTTCGTCCACCCGATCCCTAAAAAAGGCGACCGCTCAGACCCGTCCAACTACCGGCCAATCGCCATCACCTCCTTGTTCTCCAAAACAATGGAGTCCATTGTAAACTGCCAGCTCATGAGGTACCTTGAGGATCACCAGCTGATTAGTGACCGCCAATACGGTTTTCGCCGTGGTCGGTCAGCTGGTGATCTTCTGGTCTACCTCACTCACAGATGGGCGGAGGCAGTAGAGTTCAAGGGGGAGGCATTGGCCGTTAGTTTGGACATTGCGAAGGCCTTCGATCGGGTTTGGCACAAAGCGCTTCTTTCGAAGCTCCCTTCCTATGGGCTTCCCGAGAAATTGTGCGATTGGATCACCAGCTTTCTTGCAGATCGGAGCATCAAGGTCGTTGTAGACGGTGCAAGCTCCGATTGCAAGCCTATTAATGCTGGTGTTCCACAGGGCTGCGTGCTATCGCCAACGCTGTTTCTTCTGCATATCAATGATATGTTGCATACCCGTAACATTCATTGCTATGCAGATGACAGCACTGGTGATGCTCTTTACACCGGCCGAGCCAATATTTCTCGGGAAAACGTCTCCGAGTGCCGGGACAAACTTGTGTCTGAAGTCGAGTCTTTGCTGAACAGAGTCTCGGATTGGGGACGACTAAATCTAGTCCAGTTTAACCCCCAGAAGACACAAGTTTGCGCGTTAACCGCTAAAAAGAACCCCTTTGTCGTATCCCCTCAGTTTCAAGGCACTCCCCTTGTTGCCTCAGCCAGTATCGGAATCCTCGGCGTCGACATATCGAGTGACGTGCAGTTTCGTGGTCACTTGGAAGGGAAGGCCAAATTGGCCTCTAAAAAGCTTGGCGTGCTCAGCAGAGCGGGGCAGTATTTCATGCCGGCACACCGCCTGCAACTTTACAAGGCGCAGGTTCGACCGCACATGGAATACTGTTCCCATCTCTGGGCTGGGGCTCCCCAGTACCAGCTCCTTCCACTTGACCGCATCCAGCGCAGAGCGGCTCGAATCGTCGACGACCGAGTGCTTTCCGATCGGCTCGATTCACTGGCGTTGCGAAGAGATGTTGCATCTCTTTGCGTATTTTATCGCATCTATCACGGGGAGTGCTCTGAGGAATTGTTCGGATTAATCCCAGCCGCCAAATTTCGTGAACGCACGACACGGCAAACGTCCCGATACCATCCACACCATCTGGATGCTTGGCGGTCCACCACTGTACGTTTCACAAGGAGCTTTCTTCCACGTACAACCTCTCTGTGGAATAGTTTATCACCGGCGATTTTTCCGGACCGATACGACCTGGGGACCTTCAAGAAAAGAGCTTACTCCTTTCTAAAGGGCCGGCAACGCACCCGCAATTCTCCTGGTGTTGCGGTTGATCATGGGCGGCGGTAGTCACTTAACATCAGGTGAGCCGCATGCTCGTTTGCCCCCTCTTCTATAAAAAAAAAAAAAAAAAAAAAAAAAAAACCACGGCAGGAAGATCATGAATCGTCATGGTTTTTCCTGGATGATTATACATCCAGGCTGTCTGTGTTCGATTAAGGTGGTTTTCAAAAGGACCATAAACTCCTACATCTAATGGTTGTAAATTGTGAGCGCAGTGCGTTGGAAATGACAGCATGATTATGTTGTTTATTTTGGCTTTCTCAACGACATGAAAATTTACATGCGAGCTGTGGTTATCCAAAAAGAGCAGAACGGGCTTTTCAGCAGAAGGCTTGACATGTTGAATGAAATGATCCATAAATTTTAAAAATTCCACTTCTGTCATCCATCCCGAAAAATTGCCCGCTCCAATCGCATCTACTGGTCCAGTACGAAGAAAAAGATCCGTGTATCTCATTCTGGGAAACACGAACATCGGCGGAACTAAATTCCCAGCAGCATTTATGGCACATGCAAGAGATTAGTCTTGTAGTGTCCCTCTTTCGGCAGACCTGTTTTTTACCTCGGGCAGCAACTATTTTTTTAGGCTTCTGTACCGTCGTGACACCTGTTTCGTCAACGTTCCATATTTGGAACAAGCCTTGCAGTTTGTCAAAAAAATCTTTAACTTTGGTTTTGTTGAACGATGTTGCTCTACTCAAAGATGAAGCGTCTGGTGTTCATAGAGATAGTTGAGGATTTCTAGCCATAAAACTTTTAAACCGGTCCGGTCCAGCCATATTATTTTTATACCAGCTGGGGGGAATATTTTTAAATCGAATTTTAGAGCACTTTGATAAACTAGTTTGTGTACTTATGTTGGTAGTAAACCAAAATATATTTCTGAACTTTTGAGTAGATAAGAAGCTAATTTATGTTCTGTTTCTTCTGAGAATACCAATCTAGGTTTAACGTCACCCAATGAACAATTTTCGTTGTTTTTGGTTTTTCTGACATACCTGAATGAGGACATCGGACACAAATTTACTCGTTTTATTCTGCAGTACTTCTGCTGCAGCAGATTCATAAAGTTCTTTAATAGTTGTACCTCTTTCCGTTTTTCTTTTATAGTTTCTCATTCTGGAAAAAACAAAGAATATGTAGATTTTATAAAATAAGAAAACGAACGGTACAATACCAGATATAGTAATATTTTTTGTTTTTTGTACAAACAATTGTAACTACTTGCCCCATGGCACGTTTTTTAATATAAATTGAAGTCGTTATTAATGATTATCGATAGTAGGATAAAACAATATTGTAAATTAAAGGTAGATATATTATGAACGTTCAAGGTTAAAAATTTTGACAAAATAAAAAATATAGTCATCAGGAATCAAAAATTTCGTAAAGGATTTTTTTACTTACTTGATTGAAATCGGGACACACGCACACAACCCACCAGCTCAGCGCTTGACGGGTCACTGATTGTTTTTATCTAATGCACGATATTATAGTAAAACAAATGAGTCCAATTATATCTATCAAAGAGTTTAAAATCACAGTAAAAAACGCGTGTAACTTCTTACAACTGTAACAACGTGCTCCCCTACTTATCTCGATTTTTGCTTCAATATAATGAAATATATTTAAAAAAATAATATCTATATACATATATATAATATATATATATATATATATATATATATATATATATATATATAATAATCTAGTGCATAAAATTCAAGCGACTTTATGGTCATCTAACTTTTTCGTATAGATTTTTTTTTATAAAAATTTATTCAAACAAGTGTTTCTGATGACAGCGCGTGATTTCTAGAATATTTCTAGACCTAACAACGTCAGTTGAATTCTTGAATTGATTATAATTCAGCGATAGTTCTCAGACCAGCAGGCAATCCTTCAAGAAGATCTGCGTGAGGCCGACTGACCGGAAAATGTATCAAGCTTTATTTTATTACGAAATATATTTCTTAACTGGCGTGCTGTGATTGTGGTATTGCATACTTAATGAACTAAATAGGTGGTGAGGTTCCATTTTACATAGGAGTCCGTCTAGGTTGGAACACATCTGATCTGAAGGGTTTTACCCTTCAAATTGCCTTATCAATATAATTTAAGGCTGGTTTGATACTAAGCTCTCAATGTTCAAGAGCGAGATAATGCGTCTGTGGCTTCCTTTATTCAAATTCAGTCGCTGTTGTCAATGAGTCCTTTTAGTTCACTATTATAAAAAATATAAGCATTACTCTTTTTTATTACCTTCAAGAAACGAGTTTACTCCGTTTTAAAATGCCACAACGCACCTGCAATTCCCCTGGTGTTGTAGTTGTTCATGGGCGGCGGTCCACACTTACCATCAGGTGAGCCCCATGCTCGTTTGCCCCCTTTTCTATAAAAAAGGAGCGACAACCACATCCGCGGCCTGTATTCATATAATAAACAAAAATTACGACAAAATGTTAATCAAAAGAAAAAATAAGAAGTTTACTTTTTTACATTAAGACAACTAGCATTTGTTACAGTAGGTACATAAATCAATCTAAAAAAAACAATAACAAAATACTCTTGTCTAATAACTGATACGTGTTAGAATAGAAAGTAAAGTGCGTATTGCTTTTAGTTGTGAAGTACTACTGATGCAGCATGAAAAGGCCGCTCAATCGGGAAACGACACTTGCACATAATACCAGCGTGAAAAATCCTACCATAATGTTATTGTTTTGTACGGTGATTAACTGCAACCGGAGACTCATTAGTAGCGGGCATACTATCTTAGTCTATTTATTTATTTAACAGATACACCATTCAAAATGATTCGCCTTTAAAATTATAAACAACATTCACTAAAATAGTGCAGCTACAATAAGACAGTTGTTAACTTACTTAACTAGAACAATATCATTAGTAAATTTACAAGTAATTTGCTTACAATAAAACTAATGCTAAACTTGAAATAAATATTCATAATTCAAGTGACGCTGAAACCATGCTCAACTTTTGAACACGTATTCACATACACATCTCGTACTAAGGGACTTATGGATTGGAACTTGATTTGGTGAGGCCAATCTTGGCAGAGCACATGTGCCTTACTTAACTAGAACAATATCATTAATAAATTTACAAGTAATTTGCTTACAATAAAACTAATGCTAAACTTGAAGAAGAGAGAGAGTTATAAATACTTATTACATAATCTAGCAAATTTTGATACGTTATCCGTATGGAAAATGTCGACGTCTCCGTTGGTGGTTATGTCGTTATACGTTTGCATTAACCTATTTATTGGGGCTCGTTTACCTAAATTTGTTCTCTGGTTGGGTAAACAGAAGATTTTGGTAATCGGATGTCTTGGAATAGATCTTGGAACTCTGATACTTACTTGATTTAACAGTGCCGGTGATAGTAGGAGGCCGTGAATTAGCTTATAAAGTGTTTTAGTGTTAATGTCGTCATGGAAGATAACCCACCTGCATTTTCATTCTTAATTGAAGATGGATGAAGATGTCCATGGGTCATACCAATCAGTCACCATCAGGTGAACTGTGTGCCCATTTGTTACTTTTACTTCTATAAAGAAGTCGTATTTACCACTATAATTAATTTTAAAGTATACCATAAGCTATGCATAAACTTTATAATTTCATTTTGAATGAACTTTTACGTACTGTTATATATACATACTTTCGTCTATATTAGTAGGTTTGTGATTATTTTCTATTTGAATAGATTATATTTTCCTTCTTCTTCTTCTTCTACTACTACTACTTTTACTGGACTCATATGGATCTCATCTATTTTGGAGAATTCGCCTCAATAGTCATGTTTGGTAAGCAGATTGGCGATCGCAGACAGACCTCCCGCACCTTTAATACTGCTTCCAGACGCATTTCTTGGTATTTTGCGCCTGTGGTTAACGAAATAGTTATACCGCTACCTATTGGAACACACAAGATCCGCCTGCCGTAGATGCTACAACCACACCAACAAAAAGAAATAGACAGAAAACCATAATATTCATAATTCAAGTGACGCTGAAACCATGCTCAACTTTTGAACATGTATTCACATACACATCTCGTACTAAGGGACTTATGGATTGGAACTTGATTTGGTGAGGCCAATCTTGGCAGAGCACATGTGCCATTGTAGCTATCCTCGCAGTATTTTATAGAATGCAATTCGAAGGGTGCGCGCAGGAATTATATGCGTTAATTCCTCCCTCCCCTTTCCACCAACCCCTTTCAACCGGGCGGTCGAGGGGTCTTCACCACCTCGTCTTTTTTCGTCTTCGTCACCTTATTTTTTGTAATACTTACAACAAAAAGAGTGGAATAGTTTTCCGACGTCTGTCTTTCTATATTATAGAATCTGGGCGTCTTCAAGGCAAGAGTGAATGGGCTTTCGTTACGCTAAGATAGTTCGGTTTGAAGCTTTATCACTACTTACCATCAGGTGGTATTGTGATTAAGCACTGGTTTATAGTAAGTAAAAGAATCATTCGCATACATTTGTATGTACAAATGTAGCAAATGTGTACGTGAGTGCGTATTATAACATTAACATTTTTTATTATTGCTTCTTACAAAAACCATGGGACGAAGTGAGGTGGTGGATTTTTAACGCATAAGTGTCGAGTATGGGCGTATGTATATTAGTTATAAAGTGATAAATTTAATATAAAGTCACAAGTGCTCATAGACCAATATAATAATATTCAATTAATACCTACGAATAAATAAATAAAAATAATAATTATAACATTGTTTAAAACTACTGTATTAAAAAATGTATATAACATTAATCTACTATATTTGTACTAATTTAGCTAAAGTTCATTGTACTAAGTGGTCTAACCTTACCTTTCCTAAAAAATTTAACTTTTATGGCGGTACTTATAAAAAAAAGAATTGAATATCAATGTTAACTTTAGGATAAAACTAACTTTTGTTGTTGTTATTGTTGTTGTGTTTTGTCTTTGGTGAATATAAGTTAAATTCAGATATATAATATATTTTGTGTCATGGAGGAAGGAACTGCCGTCTGTGATACAGACTCGGCCTAGTACAGCCGACAGGAACCGAAGTAAGCAACTTAAAAAAAATTTTGTACATAGCTTATTTTAAACATATTGTAAAAAAGCTTATTATAAAGGAAAGGAATGTAATTATAATAATAATAATAATAATATTCCACAACTATCACACAACGCCATCTAGTCCCAAGCTAAGCAGAGCTTGTGTTACGGGTACTAGACAACTGATAAACATACTTATATATTTCTAAATACATAAATATTATAGATAAATTACATCCAGACACAGAACAAATGATCGTGCTCATCACACAAACATTTGTCCTGGGTGGAAATCGAACCCACGACCTCCGGCATAGCAGTCAGGGTTACTAACCACTAGACCAACAGGCCTGTCAAAATTTATTGCGAATAAAGTTTATTATTATTACTATTATATGTATATTAGTAAACGTAACTCCATATTTACGCGTACACTTGTGTTGTTATCCTTGACAGCTTCAAAAGGACATATGATATCATAATCTCTTCACCAACCAACAGTTGTTAGTTGTTGTTAGTTAGTGATGAATTCGTTTACGTCATCTCGACGTGGTAGTACACCCTTATGGATAAGTGTGTGAACTGTAAACTTGGAAAGTCACGAGTTCGTATCCGCCCTTTGATTGATATCGTGAACCACTGCCTACAAAAATTCTTTAAAAAAAACTTAACAATGATTCCTAAAACCGCTTCTTTTTCAGTACGTTGCAGTTGCTCTGTGCGTGATGGCGCGCGCAGCTCCCCCAGCATCACCGCGCTTCTATCAGCACCCATCTCAACTCCAGCAAATTAACCCGTAAGTCATCCATTCATTCATACCCGCCTATCAAACTATACTCTCTTAAGCATAGTTAATAAAAATCTATAGGGAGTACTTGGCATAGTTGCAACACTTGGCGGCCGGGTTGGCAACTGTAGTTTTTTTCTATTCAATAAGCAAGACGCTGCTGACCACCGCCTGGTTTGTTTCTTTCTGTCGCCACTTACATCTACCGGTGAATATGAGGCAGTGGACACCTAACATGACTATATGGTCAATTCGTAAGTAAAATATTAATTTTTGTATTTTTTGTGTGTTTTTGTCATCATTGTATACTTGGTAGAGACACGCTGCAGCTATATTATGGCTGTATAACGAATGGGTCGGCTGGACTGGGAGAGAACCACGCTCTTACAGAATACCAGCGTAAAATAGTAGTTTAATATTGCTGTGTTTCGTATGGTGAGTGCAGAGATCCGGAGACCTTTCTTTACTGGAAACGAGGTATTCCATCTTAGTCCTCAGGGGTGACAACGCATCTGCGTTTTGATTCTTAATCAAGGATAAATGTAGTTGTCTATGGGCCACTGCATCCACCATCAGATGGAGTGTGTGCTCGTATGTCAACCTTATTCTTTAACAAAGAAAAAACACCGTTAACATCTTTATCACCCGTATTTCTACTCTAGTATATGGGATTGTTCAATTTAAGGGTGGATTTCTGAATTTGTCGTTCGCCTCCACACTGCCTCCTTGGTCTAGTCGTAAACACAACTGTGGATTACACGGTTTCGGATTAGAACTATTAGAAATTTCCAGCAGCAACCCGGTATTAATAAGGTGGCGATATTTTACCTCCGTGCCTCGGAAAGCACGTAAAGCCGTTGGTCCTGCACCTGATCTCACTCCGATCGTGATGGTTTGCTGTCGCATTAGACTATGAGAGTGATGACATTGATAGTACACCTGTGTTTGTGCATGCACTTGGGCACTCTAGTCCCGTCCTACGCAGATGGCTGGTATCCGATGAGAATAGACGCTGTGCCCCAAATTCTATCTTTAAATTTGTCGTCAGCCTAGCGGATGAACGAACTCAGGATAACGTATCTAACACAACATTGGCACTGTTTCAGGATGTATGTATGAATATTATACAAGCATGTACAAAGCGTATAAGTGGGCATATTTAAAAAAATAAAGTCGTCTAGCCCCTCAGACACTTTAGGATTTTCGCCTATATCGTGGAGGTACTTAGGGTACCTTTACATAATGCTTAAATATACATACACTTAACGCTCATACTTTAAGTTAGAGGCGTTTTGCATCTATATACGTAAATTGTACACAGACAAACATTCGAACTAGGAGCATTTACTGAAAAGATTTTTAAAAGGATCTTCGGTTCTCTACACTCACCATAAGAAACAAAGCGCTGGTATTTTGTGAGAGCGGGATGATTCCCCAGTTAAGCCGACCTATTCGTGCTACAACCATAATATAGCTACAACATGTAAATTGGATTTTTAGATACTCGTATATGAAATTATAGTGTTTCTTCTTTATTAATGTGTTATTTGTTCTTACGTTTCAGAGTGGACTATTATTTAGATAATCCAGAAGCGGTTAATTATTACAATCAGCCACAACAGAAACAAGGTATTTATTATTTTATAATTGAAAATTTTCACGCGCAACACACGATTTTATACACACACTCACATACACACACTCATATACACACACGCGTACGTATTTATCATAGGTTTTATGCTTCTATGTTTTAACTAACTTGACTGTTAAGCTCTACAACTTATAACGCATTCGCGGTTCATGAAGCAGACTTATTTATTTTACCAATATCTAACGCCCCATCTCTTCGTCGCTATTATCGTTAGTGTTCTAGTAATATTTGGCGTTATTATTTCACCAAATCTACTGGTTCCTTTTTCTGTGATTAGATCGTCTTACATATACGAGACGCCACTATAAGTAAATTTTTTTTTAAGGAAATATAAATACAGCGTCCAACGGTGCTCCGGCTAGGCTAGAGACCCTGGAGCCCGACAGTGAGGTAGAGTTGATCCCTGGCGCTCAGCAGCCACCACAACAGGTATCTTTATATTTTTAAAATAAAACATTTCTTATTTTTTACTAACTTTACGACACTAGGATTTTCTCCTGTATCGTGGAGGCAATTTACGTATACATAAATTACACAGGGACAAACATCCAGACCCGGTACACTTATTTGTCGACCATACAAATACTTGTTCCGTGCGAGGTTAGAACCCGCGGCCCTATTTAAAAAAACTTGTAGCTTTTATTACCCTTATTCTATAAAAAGAACAACGGAAAAGACCTATGTCTTTTGCAATTGGCAATGGGTTTTTACCGGCTGATGAAGAAGAATAATAACATATTTCTTCTGCTCTTAATTACTTCCAACGAATGCGTGAATCGTCGGACGGTTGGCAGCAAAAGGACGCGTTGATCAAAATTCAATTCTTAGTAGCTCTCCTAGATAGTTATATCAAGCTGATGACTGTATCAGGCTAAGGAAAATTATTTCTACTTATCTATACTAACTGTTTTAACGGACTATCAATATAATGTTTTCCAGACTCCAGTGTCGCCTAACATTCCCGGTCTACTTCCTGGACAAAGAGTGTTCATTGTTCACATGCCCGTCCCCGGATACAGGTAATACTTTTTGTATCCATTTCCTCATTTTTACTTGAACTTGAAAGTAGATCGTATATTAAGCCTTTATTGTACCCTTTTGAAGGTCCGGCTACTTTTATCGGAGCCATTATTTTTACTCCTGAAATAGACAATAAGTTTGGCTATTAGATCTTGATTTGTGTTCTAAATTTATTAAATATGAAAAAAGTCGCAGGCACATTATTCCAATGTATTTGGTTCCTAATTTCGAGTGTACGAAATGTAAAGGAAAAAAGGTTGGATGAATGGTGGCCATTATCCTACAGATAAAATTATGAAATATGTATATTCATACCCATGAATATAGTACCTAACAAGTTTATTTTATTTTTAATAATGCAATACAAAAGTTAAGGACCAACGGATTGGCGTGCTTTCTGAAGTATGGAGGTGAAACACCGTCAACTCATCATAGAACTTAATATTACTGCTGTATTATCTTCGTTACTTGTATATAATAATAGGCTTGTTTTTGCACAGGCCAGGCACCATAGGTGGTTATCAGCCCGTGTACATAGTGGCCGCGGCGCCACAAGGAAACTCTTATGGAGCTAACGGTACGTATAATTAACTAGGAAACTCACCAGATAGTGTGAAAGTAATGTATGGGAGCGACATACGAGAACTCACACCATCACACCCTGTAGGTAAATCGAAACTTAAGTATGAATAGTCCATACGGACATATTCCTCCGTTTTCTCCCTGGATTTTTCTCACGAGACCAATTTTTGTTCTTATTGCATAAACGTTAAAATAAGTTAATAAAGAAATAACACCAGTCAGCAACCCATCGCCAGTCAGTGCCAGTCAACCCAACATCATCATCATTTCACAAATCCACTGCTGAACGTAGACCACCCCAAGAAATGCCACAACGTACAGTCCTAAGCTAACCCGTACCCCGTTGAAAATAAAATGATTATTGAATAATATCATAAAATCGAAAAAAAACTAATTTAACGAACATAAAAATATCTGTGGGCCTAAGGTCTCTAAGATCCCGTTTTATTTAAGAAAACAGAGAAATACGTGATGACAGTTTTGTTAAGTTTCTTAAATATAATCAGTCCCAGATACAGTGTTCCTCTCTCTGTTGCCAAGCTCGTTCTTTAGGACACAGTGCGACACCAATTGATCATTAAAACCTCTTTGTTAATTTTTATGCAGGCTCTTAAGGAAAATCCAAAAAGTTCTTGTGGCTTCCAACAGATGGCGGTACAACCACGTCGTATTTACTAAATCCAAATTTACGTTTTTATTGTTAAACACATTTTTAAGTGCGGATAATAAAATATTACAAGGAAATGTGAAGTCCACCTCTCTCATCTCTCCTCTTTTCCCCTCTTTCCCCCAGTACTCCTGAACCCTCTGAATAATAATAGGAGACCCTGTCCAGCAGTGAGACGTATGTAGGTTGTTACCTTACTTTTTATTATCAAAGCCAAATCTCCTTAGATACACCAATATCGAAGACATTCTGTAACTTAGTCTGTAATTCTTATCTTCCAGGCTTCCAAAACACGGTTCTGTTAGATCCATCTGGACAAGCGGTATCGCCTCTGGGTTATAGCGGAATCCCTGGTATCAGTCACGCCAACCCAGGACTATTACTGGGGGCTCCTCCCGCTCCTCCCGCGTACAACAGACCCTTCAACGTTGTCCACCAGGACCCCGCCGCTTACCAGTAAGTGTTATTTTTCTTAATTTTTGTACGAATAGTAAACGAGCACACTGTCTATCTGTTGGTAAGTAAGTTCTGTTGCCCATAAACACCTACATCTAAACTCGATTAGGAATTAAAACACAGAAGCGTTGTTATGATAAATAACATATATATATATATATATATATATATATATATATATATATATATATATATATATATAATGAATACCAGTAATACAAAACAGAATTAACATATTACGTACGATAAAAACAGGCAACGATAAAATTAGTAAAAAAGGTAACCGGCTCTCGAAACACAGCAATATGCTGCTATTTTTTTAAGGTATACTCTCGTATGGGAGTGTTTTTTTTTATATAAAACTAAAGCAACAGACGATCTATAAAAATAATCCATAGATATCTGCAGTGAATTTCAAATAAAGAAAGATACAAAATGCGTTGTCACTCTGCGTCGACAAACTAAGATGAAATGCCTCGCAGCCTGTAATTATATCTCTTTACCCTCTAAACCAGAACACAATTGTGTAAGCACTACTATTCGGCAGCAGGAATAAATAAGAGGGTGGTTCGTACCCCGACGGACTCCTGGGTAGAAAAGTAATCTTACTACTCTTCTCTTTCTCGTGTTAAATCGCCCTATTCGTGCACCAAATATAACACAGCTGCAACCTGGCTCTATTGTATAAGTCCTGATCGAGTCGCCATCAATTTTTTTTTATAGGATAGGGTGACAAACTAGCACACAGTCCACCTGATGATAAGTGGTTGCTGCGGCCCTTAGACGTTTTGTAAGTGGTAGAGCCATGCTGCAGTTATATTGGTAGTATAGTTGTAGCACGAATGAGTCGATTCGACCGGGGAAGGACCACGCTCTCACAGAATAACACCTGCATTAATGCTGCTGTTTCGTATAGTGAGTGAAGACCCTTTCTGGAAAGGAGGTATTCCATCTTAGTCCTCACGGGTGACAATGCATCTGCATTTTGATCCGTAATCGAGGATAGATGTAGATGTCTATGGGCCACAGCAACCACCTACCATCAGGTGGACTGTGTGCTCGTTTGTCATCCTATCCTATAAAAAATATAGACGTGGGGCTACACCACACCACAACCACGTATTCGTCATTGAAGAGAAGAGATTAACCGTCTTATTACAAAAACGTAGTTTATTGATACTTGTAATAAAAGGATGACAATTGAGGACACAGTCCACCTTATAATAAGTGGATGCGGAGACCCATAGACATCCAAATTTATCCTACATTAAAAATCTAAATGCGTTGATCTGTCACTCCAAAGGACTATAATGAAATGCCTCGTTTCTAGTAAAAGAAACTTTCGGTTATTTACATTCGTTATATGAAATACAGCAGAATTAAGTTGATATTTCACGCTGGTATTCAGTGAGAGAAACTTTTAGGACTTTTTTATTGAATTGTGTACGAATGTACCCGGCCACATGTTGCTGTGGCTCATATTTATTTATTTATTTATTCTTTTTGTACACCACAATACAGAAACATCAATATAGTTAAAACTAATTAAAGTATGTACAATAGGCGGTCTTATCACTGAAAGTGATTTCTTCCAGACAACCTTTGCGTAGAGAAATGATGCAAACAAAAGTTACAAATAGAGGGGGGCATACAAAATAATAATAAAAAAAAATACAATAATACATACAAATAAAAGTAAGTGAAAGTTATATATAAAATATCATATAATAGATTAAATGAAAAGAATAAGAGAAAGGTAAAGTAATTTATCTAATAGCGTTCTAAATAATACGATTTAACAAGAATTTTGAAAGAGTGAAGAGATTTAGCACGACGAATATGGAGAGGTAAGGAGTTCCACAATCGCACAGCGGTTACGGTGAAGGATTTCTTGAAAAAGGAAGAAGAGTGCAAAGGTGTAGAGAGAGAAAGATTGATGGAGGATCGAAGGAACCGATTATGGGTAAGAGAAAGATACTGGAAACGGTTTTTTAAATAAAGAGGAGTAGAAGGATTAAACAGCACACTAAACAACGCGGAGAGAATGTGAGTATTCCTGCGAAGGCGGATCGGGAGCCATTTGAGCTGTTTGCGAAATTCGGAGATATGATCATATTTGCGAAGCCCAAATATAAATCTAATGCATAAATTTTGAATGCGCTCAAGCTTATTAAGCTGCTCCTCGGTAATGTCAAGATAGCAAATATCAGCATAGTCAAGGATAGGCAGAAGAAGAGACTGGGCGAGCGTAACTTTAGTTGCTGTGGGAAGGAAATTACGTAATCTACGTAAAGAGCTTAACGCAGCAAACATTTTCTACTGACCTCATTAACCTATGAGGTCCAAGACATACAGGAGTCAAGATACAACCCCAGGTTTTTAACCTTGTTACTGTAAGGGATTAGAGTGCAGTCTAGTATAATAGGGGGTAGGGAAGACCAGTCAATTTTACCAATTAATCTAGAACTACCGATGACAATGACCTGAGTTTTCTTAGGATTAATCGTTAAACCATAACATTTACTCCAATTCGAAATACAAGTCAGATCAGCGTTAATAGTGTCAACTGCTTTAGATAGATCTTCAAGAGAGGACTGAGTATAGATTTGGAGATCATCAGCATACAAGTGGTAGGAAGAGGACAAATTATGACTTATATAATTAATGAAAATTGCAAAAAGGAGAGGAGACAACACGCCACCTTGTGGTACACCAGCAGCTGTAGTAATCCAGGTGGAAAAAACCTCTTGCACCTGAATTCGCTGTCGGCGACCAAACAAGTAACTTCGAAACCAGTCAACTACAGTTGGAGATATGTTGAGAGAGCGTAGGATGCTTAACAAGATATCAAAATCTACAGTATTAAATGCGTTTCTAAAATCAAGCAACATGAGAATAGAAAGCTTTTGTTTCTCCATACCATACCGAATATCATCAGTGATTTCATCAGCATCGTCTTGGTTTTGTACTGTTATGATATTGTTACTGTTTTTGAAATAAATAATTAAATAAAATAAATAAAAAAATAAATAAATTTGTAAAAGTGCAGTAGTCGTACTATGGCCAGGACGGAAACCGGATTGCAAGGGATTTAAAAGATTGTGTTTTAAAAGATAGGTGCTTAATTTATTGTGCACAAGACGTTCTAGAACTTTGGAAAAGAAAGGCAAAATAGAGATAGGTCTATAATCGGAAAAACCAGAGGGATTTGACTTTTTCGGAAGAGGAACTACAAATGCGTCTTTCCAAGCTGAAGGGAAAAAAGCAGAATTCAGTGATTTATTCAGGATAGACGTGATTATAGGTAAAAGGAGATCAATGAGAGGGATGACCATTTTCCGACTAATGCAGTCACTACCAATCGAATTTGAATGGATGGACATTATGGCTCTCTTAACATCACAACTGTTAAATTGGCTAAAATTAAAAGCAGGGGCGTCCGGAGTGGGAGCTTTTGAAAGAGAATCTAAAGTATTATGTTTTGCTTTATCGTTAATGCAAGACGAAGATGAGAAATGCAAATTAAGTTGATTGAGATCAAGGTTATGGTGTGTGAGATTTTGTCGTAATTTCCCAACTCCTAAGGACTTAAGAAATTTCCAGACCCTAGCAGGATCAGGATCTTGTACTGATTCATAGATATGGCGTCGTTGTGCTTTTCTACACAGATTGTTGCAACGATTCCGTACTAATCTATACTTCTCTCTATTCAAATCGCTAGGGACTGACTTGTATTTAGCTTTGGCACAATTTTTAATGTGGATGATTTTTTTTATATCATCGGTCAGCCAAGGAGAGGGAGGATGCTTTACACGCACTGGACGAACAGGAGCATGAACGTCGTAAAGCTGAACTAACAGAGATTTGAACAAAGCAACCTGTTCATCAACAGTAGACGCATTGACGACTACACTCCAATCAATCTTTACAGCGTCATTTAAAAGCTGCTCCAAATCCAAGTCACTAAAGTTACGCTGAAGTAGTATCCTTGACTTAGCTTTAGGGGGACGGATTTTATATGACAAGTATAAAAGGTCGTGATAGGAAAAAGAATCAGCAGCATGTTGCCCAAATTTAAGAACGTGGTCAGGTAAAGACACAAACACTATGTCGAGAAGAGAAGGGGCACAGTTCGGGAAAAAGTGTGTGGCAGAAGTAGGAAGAAGTTTTAAATTTGCTGCTTCAATAATAGATTTAAGTTTTATTGATCTAGCGTTGTTTTTTAAAAGACAGGTATTAAAATCACCCATAATGATACTGTGACAATAGATAGGTGTAAGATTGTCAAGAATATTTTCTAACGTGGTGAAGTAGTCGACAGTGAGAGAGGGACTGTAAAAAACTCCAAGAAGTAATTTTGTATGACCAAGAAGAACTTCGATAAAGAGAAATTCAGCTTCGTTTCCAGTCTGCGAACCATTTGAAACTTTACTACTTTGAATTACTGAAAAAGGTATATGTGAGCGCAGATAAATAGCAACACCACCACCGCCCCGATTGGTACGGTCGTTACGAATCAAATGAAAACCTGGAAGCGAGTAGGAAGTTGATGGAAGACATGGTTTTAACCACGACTCCGAAACAAGGATAGCGTGTATGTTTTTGCTATTAAAACTTGACAACATGTCGGGGTAATGAGCAGGAATACTTTGAGCATTTATGTGAATAGCGTTAAAGTTTTTGTTAGATTCAGAAAAAGTTGAATCTAACATAATATTTAAGGGTTCAATACTTTCAAAGCTGTCAATACCGCTTAATCCATCAGAGGCAGAATCAAAGGCGAAGGAATTGGAATTCCGAACACTATCATCTGAAGAAATCATATTAAATTATATTTATTTTACGTTCAACAGATGGCGCTGCTCCTTTTAAAGCAATTTTGTTTATATACACGCAGGTTCAAGCGCAACGTTCAGACTTAAGATTTTTAACATTGACTTTATTTTATTAATTTTTATTTTTTTATTTTATATTTTTAGATTAGAAGCTAATTTTAATGTTTTGTCTAATTGTTATTTATTTTTTGAATTGTGTCATTGCGCCGTTGGTTTGAGCTACATGTATTGAATTTCACATGTATTAAATTACTTTAATAGCCCGTGATATTCCATGGCAGAACATGGTCCCCTTCCATTGCAGGGATGTTAAAAGACGGATTTACTGTCGCACTAAGTTTTGGTACTTACTGCCGTCTCGAACCTCTGACGGTGCTTAAACTTTTTACAATTGTACAATGTAGGTAGATTTTTTATAATAAAGATGATAAGCAAGCATACAGCATGGAAGCCATAAGAGAATGGTCATGTAAATATGGCGTTTCTGTTAATCCTGCCAAATGCAAAGTTGTAATATTCGGAAGTTCGCAATTATTGGCTAAGGTTGATTATGGATATCTCTCTCCTGTATTTTATAATGGAAGTTTGATTCCATATTGTGATTCCTTAAAAAATCTTGGCCTGTACATGGATAAAACTATGACCTGGAAATTGCAGATCTCTGATGTTAGTCGTAAAGTTGTTGCTACCTTGCGTTCCCTTTATCGTCTTAAAAATTTCATACCCTTCAAAACCAAGCTAACGCTGGTTCATTCCCTTATTCTACCTATTATCGACTATGCCGATGTATGTTACCCAGATCTGTCAGAAAATCTTCTAAACAAGTTGGAGCGCCTTCTTAATAATTCCATAAGGTTTATTTTTGGTTTACGTAAGTATGACCACATATCATCCTATCGTTCAAAGCTTAAATGGCTACCTATACGTCAAAGGCGATGCTCTAGAATTTTACTTGTACATTATTCAATTTTAAACGATCCAAGGTCGCCTTCTTATCTTAAGGATAATTTTCATTTTTTTCATCCGATCGACGGTCGAACATCCCGACAGTCAAACCGTCTGAGGTTAAGGTTTCCACAGCATAAGTCAAATTTTTTCAGGTCGTCTTTTACGATACCAGCAATACAACTTTGGAACACCCTCCCCAACGATATTAAGAATGCCACAAATAAAAAAGCTTTCAAAGTTCTTCTCCGAAAACATTACCTGAAGGAAACTACTAATTAACGCTATTTTTCCTTAATTTTGTCTTTCTTTTCTTCTTTTTTACTTCAAATATTTATTTCATTATATATTTGTGTTATGTTTGAAACATTATATTATATATATGTATATGTATATGTATACGTGTATACGTATATATATATATATATATATATATATATATATGTATATATGTATATATATATCATTCATTTGGATACTTATTTACGAAGTTTATAAGCATGTATATATATTATATATATGTATGTATGTATTATTGTACGTATATTGATACTATATGTGTGTATATTTAAATGTAATGTGTATGTATGTAATTTGCATATATGTATATTTTAATGTATAAGCACTTATTTACGTATAATGGTCGCACCTGCCAACAATTATCCTTGCCACCCAGGGTTGACTGGCAGAGAATGCCACATGGCATTAAGTCCGCCCTATGTACCCTTTAGCTTAAGGTGTTACGTGTAAGTTTATAAATAAATAAAATAAATAAAAATACAGCCCACCTGGTGGTAAGTGTGTACCGTGGCCCATCACTCACACTACATCTATCCTCGATTAGGAATCCTAATGCAGATACATCATCACCCCTAAGGACTAGCATGGAATGCCTCCTATCCAGTGAAAAAGATCTCCGGTTCTCTACATCCCCATACGAAACACAGCGTTATTGGGCTGCTATTTTACGCTGTTATTCTGTGATAGAACGAGATCCTACCCCTTTTGTGCTGACCAATCATGCTACAACAATAATCTAGTTACAACATGGCTGTACCACGTATTAAATAGTTAAATAACTTACTAACAAATTAACAAATCCCGTGTACAGGTGTAACACGATATTGTTTTTCATTGACAGAGCTCCAGCAGGCGAAGCATCTCACGGTGCCGTACGTCTGGCACAGACGGCTATCTTACAGGGCCCAGTTGCTGGCTTCAGACCTCAATCTGGTATAAAGCCCAACCTCAATTAAATATTCTGATGAAGCTTTTATAAAGTATCTATGTCTACGTTTTATTATCTATATCTACAACTTTCGAGTTTTTTCTAAAGGGGTTTTTTATTAAAGAGTAGAAAAATTTTAAACTTAGTTCAAATATATAAATAATGATAGGAATACAGTTATTGCAGGTTTTGATAATACTAGAAAATAAGGCTTCTACTTTTATTTGAAATTATCCTGAATTGTATGTGATTTATGTGCAACAACGTTTTTGCCTACCGATCAACACTTGCAAATGTGTGAGTGAGCAGTAAAATCAATTAAAATAATACATTATCACGCATTTTGAACTTAAAAGGTAAAAAGGACAGAATATTTGAGTTCTTTTTATTAATTTTTCTTCACCATTTGCCTATCTTACTTATTGAAACTTCTCCGCAAAGCAGATGTTTCAAAATGGGCCAGGTCTATGTACACTACCAAAAATAAAAAAGAGAAAAATCTGTAGAGTTCGGGAAAAACACAGATAATTCATTTAAATGTATCCTGTCGTGGTAAGCAATTAATGTTTAGCAATTATTTTTATTGACTTTCAACATGGCGTCTCACCAATTTAGTTACTCTGTGTTAATAGACAATGACAGTAAACCATAAAGTGACCAATGATCATAGAAAGGGAACTGTCGGTTGTCACAACAGTGTCAAAAATACTTGAAATAAACATGTCAAACTTCATTAATCAATAAAAATGACAGCTTAGCGCCATGATAGGTTTTTATTGTGTGTTGCAATTTCAAGTGTAAATTCCTGTGCTTTACCAGCAAACAAAGCCATTATAAAATAATTGGACAATTGAGAACCGTTTAAAAAGTGTTTCCCTATTTTTGAGTATAGTGTACAAGAACCTGGCCCAGGTTCCATACATTTTGGAACATCCCATTTGGCCGGTTATTGCAAAATATGGAGCAGGTGGCTTCTATAGGCTAATATACAGATTGTATATCGGCCCAAAAAAGGCCCCTGCTGGACATAAATGTAAGAAAGATTTGCCTAAATTGTTACGCTTACAGATAGATCAAACTAAAAACTCAGATGCCTTTTTATCCCTAAGCTCACTCACGGTACTCACCATACAAAATATAGCAGAATTTCGCTAATACAGATGATATGTAACGAGGAAGTCTAATAATATGAAGCTCTTCAAGGCAATAGTGAATAAGCTCTTGTTAAGCCAAGTCATTGCGCTTTGCTCTCTTCGGCTCATCGTCACTTACCATCAGGTGGCATTGTATTCAACCGACTTAAAATAGTTAAAAAGAAACGTTAGATGTAGGATATGATGACACTGTCTACAAATTGGTGACGACAGTTACACTATTGGCTCCGTGGCGCAGTGGCTTAGCAAATAGTTGCTGCGCTGTGAACCGTGGGTTCGAATCCCGCACGGAATAAGCATTTGTATGGTCTACAAATAATTATTACACGTCTGGTTGTTTTTTCCTGTGCAATTTATGTTTGTAAACTGCCTCCACGATACAGGGGAAAATCCTAATGTCAGATAACTTTTAAAAAAAACAGATAGTGCAGTTAGACATAAAACATTCCGAGTCTTCAAACCAAACCTATATAATATATTTTAATACACCAAAACCGTTTGACCAACATACCTTACGGGACTTCATAATTAAAATTTCAGAAGCAGTCACAAGCCCTGATTCTAAAAGACCTGGCCAGAAATTCGAAAATGTCGAAACCAAAGAAAATCTAGAAGAACCGAGAAGGAATGCGAGACCAGCGCCTTCACATACACAAATTAGAAACAAAGCTTGAATGAGTATATAAACAGTTCTATACACGGAATTTACTAGAACTTGTTTTTAAGACTATAACAATCTGTTGTTACTTATTATATTGTATATACTATTTAAAACTATATCTGTTTACAATAAAATTTGTTTTGTAAGTCTAAAAATGGCCAGTGATTAGATTATTGAAAACAAAATATTTTTTATCACAAATAAAATGCAATTTTGTGGGAATAAAATATTATAATAAATTTTCGATGTTTTTTTAATACCCACAAAATACAGTAATGCAATATTTTATTTTGTATTTATTTTCTTATTTAGGTTATATCTAATAGTAATTTTCGTGAACTTTTGTACCTGAAAAACAAAGTAACGAACGAATAAAATTATATGTTCGGAAATTCTATTTTTGTTTTACTTTACCCTATCTAATGAATACCAAATCTCCAATAGCTGGTATCTGTCTCCTGAACACACACTTGGTATCGTATTTCCCACTCTTGTTTGCATCATTATTACATGAGTGATATCGACGGTGATCAAAATCAGGTCCCATGCATACTTTAAAATTTAAGCGAGTGTTGAAGTAACTATCCTTTAAGAAATAAAAAAGGCAAAACAGGATAATCTCTTATCTTTAAAAAACAGTATTCAAGATAAAACATTTATCAAGATATCGTCTAGGAGTTACGTACCCGTTACATAATAAAAATAAATAACTAAATTACAGTTACAGTATTTAACTAGCTGTCAGTTCCAATAGCTTTAATAGATCTATCAAAGCGCACAAAGTATACAGGCAACAAGGAAAATCAGCCGTGATATGGAGTGGCAGTGCACTAACTAGTCCGGCCGGCCTTTCTAGCCAGCGAGGTAACTAGGTTGTACTGTAGAGTGCAGTGCCCTTTGTAACTGCATCAGAATACGATTCACATCAACATGCATAATATTGTCGCTGATATAAAACTTAAGGTTCAAAATTGTACGAATAAAATTTTTGTTTTTGGTTCAACTTAAGGTTGACAATACTGTTACCATACGGCCTATAAAAAGTCCACTGTTGGACACTGGGCTCCTCCATGGATTGCATCATAGGGGTATATTTGCCGTAGTTCACATAGGGCTATAGTGCCACGTATCTTCTGTTTGAAATTCCCTCTGTCGCCTATTACAACACCCACGTAGCCGTGTAATGACACTGCATAAGAGTATTGAATACTCCTAATAATTGAATGTCGTAGATTAGTAATCAGTGACATCTAACGCAATGTCATTGATCTTTAGCAGAAACTTGTCTATAAGAAGACTGATATTTAATAATTATACTATGACAGGTTCCTAGATGGTGAGCCGGAGGTAGGATTTCTGGTTATGCCTAGCAAGCCGCCAAGTACTGCTTGCAGTACTGTATTCCGGAATGAGGGGCTTGGAAATCCAGCATATTACAGGCTGTGAGGTATTCCACCTTAGCTCTCAGCTAACGCATCTGCAGCCTTTTTTGTTTCAAGTTGACTACAAGTATCCTTGGGCTGCAATAGCCACCTACCGTCATGTGAACTGTGCGTTGATCACTTGCTTCGGTTCTATAAAAAATCACGTTATCCTATATTTATTTCTTTACGTACCATTATTTCGTTATTTGTCAATTTTTTCGAAAACTTTTGCTGTGTTAATAAATTTAAAAATAATTAATGATGTAATAATGTCCTGACTTAAATTTCAGTCAGGGAAGACAGACGCAATTAAATAATTCCAACACTTCATAGTGTCTTAAAATTGTGTTTTTTTTTATTAATGGATGAAATATACGTCGAAATGTACGGCAAAATAGTGATAGTGAAAGTAAAAAAATCAGCACGCACACTTTCCTAAATGGCGTCCTTCAAGCTGGATCCTAACCAACGATATCCAAAATTTTATTAGGTCAAGATTTTGTGATATATATATATATATATATATATATATATATATTACAGTCGGTACAGTCGGTACAGTCGGTATTCTATATATTACATTACGTATTATACAACATTACATCGAAAGTTCAGATTACATATCACCTCAGTTGTAAAGAAAACTAATAGGTCGCAATCGTAGTGGAAGTTAAGATTGTGTCTTAACATTAGAATTCATTGTTTTTTATGTATATTTTATTAATGTTGCATTAAAAACCACAACGCACTCCCAGATTTTGTAACTAAAATTTGCATCTTAACGCCTCGTGGATTTTCTATTTTAATTTTAATTTTTAGTGTATAATTTTCAATACACTAATTACGCTATATTCTCATACATAGATCTACACGGGCCACCGGCGGACCGTAGGGGATTAGCCATAGCATTTTTTCCCGATACAAAAGTGTTTGTCATATTTTGCGGGGGGAAATATACGCACACAAAACAATTCTATTTTTTAATGAGAGAGGGGGCAAAGAGCTTATGGCTCACGGCAAATATTCGTCAGAGCACTCCCCCTGGTAGATGCGATAAAATGCGCAAAGAGATGCAATATATCTTCGCAGTGACAGTGAGTCAAGATGATCGGAAAGAGCTCGGTCACCGACGATTCGAATAGCTCTGCACTGGATGCGCAGAGATGGGAACAGTATTCCATGTGTGGCCGAACCTGCGCATTGTTAAGTTGCGGGCGGTGAGCTGGCATGAAACACTGTCGCGCTCTGCTGAACACGCTAAGCTTTTTAGAGGCCAATTTGGCCTTCTCTTCCAAATGACCACGAAACTGCACGTCACTCGATATTTCGACGTAGAAGATTCCGATACTGCCTGAGGCAACAAGGGGAGTGCCTTGAAACTGTGGAAATACGTGGGTTCTTTTTAGCGGTAAACGCGCGAACTTGTGTCTCTGAGGATTAAACTGGACTAGATTTAGTCACTACCAGTCACACCGTCTACCACGACCTGGATACTCCGATCAGCAAGAAAACTGGTGATCCTATTGCACAATTTCTCGGGAAGCTTATGGGAAAGAAGCTTTGTAAGAAGCCCTTTGTGCCAGACTATCGCTATGTCCAAACTAACGGCCAACGCCTACCCCATGGACACTACTGCCTCGGCCCATTTATGAGTTAGGTAACCCAGAAGATCACCAGCCGAGCGACCGCGACGGAGGCAATACTGCCTTACTTTCTGTTTCTTCAAAACTCACACATAACAAAACAATAGACTAAAAATTTAACACACATAGATACATTATAACAGTGTCACTAGGTGACAGTGATAACTCGGATACGAACTCGAATCAGTCGCTCGACCGATCTGCATATGGTATGACGGTAAGATATCGGTAACACGAACGCTTGCTGATACAAATCCGAAACGACATGACCGTTAATATTGTAATTTTAACTCTAAAATTAAGTATAATAGCAAAAATGTGATTAATATTTATTTATATATGAATGGTAACGCCACTTTATTGTAAATTTGACGTATCAGATCTCTTTTTTTTAACAAAAAAGAAACTGAACAATTCGGCATTTTTGCAGGACGTCGATTCATCCGCTCAACCAGATTTAGTCTAGTGAACAATGCGGTTGTATGTAGTTTTATTGTACGTATAGGACTGCGTTGACTTATACTTTGACAGAAGAGAACGCATGAGTATGGCTACTCTTCTCCGGTCCGCCGGTGTCCCGTGTTGCTTTATGTTCTCATACCATTTCTGTACAAGTGTTTTTGACAGCGCTTAAATATCTTATGAGATTGCAGTGTCAAAAATACAACTCTCAAACAAAAAACAGCAAAATCCAAAATATTTGACAAACCCTCTATAATTTTAACATGTTGTTCATCTCTTTGTAAGGAATAATATTGTTCTGTGGTATACATGCTTACTGTGCAAAGAACCGAATAATAATTGCGAGAAAACAACCTAATATCAATTAATGAATGAATTATGACAATTTGCTACAAAATAGAAAAGCTTGCTAACGATAACAATTATTAACAAGATAGTTGTTCCATCGACCGAAAAGCCAAACAGGCAGTACAAAAATTACCCTGACCTTCCAATCGCGGCAGTCATCAAAACTGCATATGCAATTACATGTAATAAAACATCGAAACAAAATAGCACCTACTTTCACCACCCGTCAAGCATTGCGTTGTTAATCGGACAAAAGTTGCACGTCACTAAAGAAAAATATACGAGGAGAAATGTTATAAATATTATCTCTTTATTGCATTCTACAGCATGATTGTATCAGACAAAAATTGTCTTAATTTGTTAAATACACATTGCTACCAACAAACTCAGTCCAAACAAAGACGGAGCTTTGCGGACATTTCAAGAGACGCAAAAATCAAGCCAAAACTATATTCAACTTATTATACTTACTTACGTATGTGTATATGCATCTTAAATTATTTGCAACCAATACAACCTGGCTTATGGTGCATATGTTTACGTCGAGCAGTGAACATTTACCAGCCAATAAATAAAGAAAGAAAAAAAGTTTGTGGACGGCTGGTGTAAAGAAGTTGAGCATTGTTTTAGCATCACGATCCTGAACTGCCTGCAACCAACTGTCTTTTATAATATAAAACACTCACGCCTGTCACCCAGAGGGGTAGGCAGAGACTACAGACTTCCATTTAGCACGATCCTGACATACCTTTCTCGCCTCTTCCACATTCATATACCTACGCATACATGCTCGTCGGTTAAGGGTACTCTTAATTTGGCCCATTTTTAGTATATTGCCAATTTGGTCGACAAACTTCCGCCCAGGACGTCCCTTTCCGACTCTTCCATTCACTTCTGCAAGATATATTTGCTTTGTCAGTCTTTCCGCATTCATTCTTTCTACATGACCAAACCACCGAAGCATTCCTTTCTTAATCCTGGTCACCGCATCATCTTGCAAACCACACTCTTCTTTTATCACACAGTTTCTCACCCTGTCACTCAGATTCAGCCCTAACATACTCCTTAGCGACCGCATTTCTACCGCATTTATTCTACTCTCGTGCTTCTTCTGCCACACCCAACTTTCACTACCATACGTTAAAGTAGGGACTAATACAGCACTGTGAATTGCCATACGTGCCTTTTTTGACACATTCTGACTTTTCACAATAGAGTGTAGAGCCCCATTTACTTTATTTCCTGCATTCACTCGTCGTTCAATGTCCTTATCATATCTCCCATCCCTGCTGAATACACATCCCAAATATACGAACTCATCCACTTGCTCAATTAACTCTCCTTCTATTCTTATTTCACATACCGTTTTGCTTTCATCTCTTTCAAAAACCATCACTTTCGTCTTACTTGCGTTCACTTTCATTCCCCTTTCTTTTAATGACCTGTTCATTAATGTAACCATCATTTGCAACTCGGCCGCCGACGACGCAAGTATGACTTGATCATCGGCGTACAAAAGGCATTTGATGGTTAACTCACCCATTCTTACCCCGCATTCTTCAACTTTCAAATTTTCCAAACAGCTGTCCATAAATAGGTTGAACAGCCACGGGGAAGCTACACAGCCTTGTCTGACACCTTTATGGATGCCAAACCAGCCCGAGTAGACCCCGTTGATTCTAACACAAGCACTCGAGTCCCTATACAGAGACTGTCAACCAGCCATGTATAAAAGAGATGCAGACCAACTGTCTGCATCTCTTTTATACATGGTAGAGCCATGCTGCAGTTATATTGGTAGTATAGTTGCAGCACGAATCGGTCAGCCCGACCGGGGAAGGACCACGCTCTCACAGAATGCCAGCGTAAAATAGTAGTTTAATGTTGGCGTGTTTCGTATAGTGAGTGTAGAGACCTGGAGATCCTTTTTACTGGAAACGAGACATTCCATTTTAGTCTTCACGGGTGACAACGCATCTCATTTGTAATCGAGGGTAGATGTAGATGTCTGTGAGCCACAGCAACCACTTACCATTAGGTGGACTATGTGCTCGTTTGTCAGCCTATACTATAAAAAAATCTCTTACCTATATTCGCTTACCTATAGCCTATGCTTCCCTTATCTGTACGGTCTGTCATTCGAGAACCATCTGTTATTGGTTCTTTCACCTATATGGCCTGTCCATTGCTTCTTCAGCGTCAAAGACATTTAAGTAGTTTAGTTTTGTTTGGTTAAGTTATATATATATATATATATATATATATATATATATATATATATATATATATATATATATATATATATATATATATATATATATATATATATATATATATATATTTAAATCTCTTTGTTCAGCGTACTGATTCGTTTGGCCATTTTAGTTGTTACTCTGGTTCTGCTGTGGATTACAAAGTCGACGAATATAGTTGGTCAATTTATTTAAGTGTTGTAAGCTACTGTTGAAGTTTTTTTTTTATTTTGACCACCAATAGCATTCACACATTTCATTTGTTACAAAATTTAAAATCTACATAAATATTAAAAAGTATTTATATTTATTTGTTACCTTATTACTCGGTTAGCTATTAGCACCATTTAATAATAAATTGATAGAGATATTCAATATCGCAACATATAATAGTCAAGATCCATTAAGCCACTACCGTTGCTATCATATCCAATACCTTGTTTCTATAAATGGACAGTAACGGAGTCTTTTCCTGTACGATTAGTTGATGCGATAAAATATATGGACTCCAACAAACTTATAAACACGTACAAAGTTGTAGGACTTTCAACTTTCACCGTTAAACCATAAAGAAAATATTAGTTAGGTAGAAATGTTGAGATTAACAACGTTACTCGGGAAGGCTGTTAAGCTATCTGTAAATTGGATGTAGAATTACGTCTAAGTGGTAAAGTTAGTGAGAAATTGTTGCTACTAAATTGACATGATCTACAGTAGATAATGCTTCAATAAATTTCCCGTTAGCAAAAGCGAAAGATTCGCTAAGCATTCATTGGATTATAAGAAAGATTTATAAGAAGAAATATAAAATACTAAGGGTCGTTTCCGTTAAAACCGTCAGTTTTTTTGGAATGAAAACATGATTATTATAACGGATATTTAAGGCAACGTTTTATAGTTTGAGCTGGTAACTTTTTCATTTTTCTCAAGCTGTACTTAATTTTTTTTATTTGTACTTGGCATTTTTTTGAAATTGTAATGACAGTGGCTTCTTGTCTTGTTTGTTAAGGTACTTGACATTACTGGTTATTTACGTCTGATTATGTCGGAGGGAACCTTTCAACATTTAACTCCACTTTATAATAGAATCCCTAATGGGATATGTGCATTAGAAGCAGAATAACCTCGCGTAATTAAATTATTACTATTATTTGGGTTATTAATAGAGTAATCACATCTGGTTGGGCTGGATAAATATATAAAGGGCAAAGTAAATATACTTAAATATATATTTAATATACTAACATAAATAAATAAATAATACACAAATAAATAAAAACCCAACCAGATGGAAGCCCTCGGTAGGTGAGACCAAACGGCCGAGGGTTAGGGGGAAAGGGAAAGAAACCGGCGGACGATGCGGGCGGTATCGAGGAGCACCGCCTTCTGTATTTGAGCCCGGAGCGGTCCGTCACGGAGTCCCAGTCGCCTCAGATGACCCGAGAGGCTGACTGGGATTAGCCCATTCGCAGAGACGACTACAGGAATAATTTCGGTCGGCATACCACCCCACATGTCGGTCACCTCGTGAGCCAGGTCCAGATATTTTGTTCGTTTATCTGTTTCGGCTTTCACGAGGTTCTCGTCATACGGAATGGTAATGTCGCTCAAAATTATCCTTGACTGTGCCCGGTCCATCAGCACAATATCAGGCTTATTTGCAAGAATAGTCCTGTCTGTGATGATGGCCCGGTCCTAGTAGAGCCTGGCGCGGTCATTTTCGAGCACGGCTTCCGGCAAGTACTTGTAATACGGCAATTTTCGGTCCACGAGACCGTATTTCAGAGCGAGCTCCTGGTGTAGAATTCTGGCTACTAGGTTGTGCCTGTGCAAGTACTCAGAGTTAGAAAGCGCCGAACAACCGGAGATGACATGCCTAAGTGACTCCCCGGGATAGCGACAAGCTCGTAGGAGGTATCTCCGATAGTTGTTGGTCTTAATAACCTGATCCTGTATTGCACAGACAAAACCCTCGGTTTCCCCGAAGTGGTCACCGAAACGTAGCCAGTTGAGGGAGGCGGCTGTATCTACGTGAGGCTCATGTAGAGCCCTGTAGTACCTCCCGTGGAGCTCCTTCTCCTTCCATACGGTCTCCCGGTCGGAAATGCTCTGTACTGCCGGGTCTTGCCATTGCTCGTTGGCTAAGGATAGAGGGGTAAGTCCTTTCTCACTAGAAATGACGTCATTATAGAATGGATCATCCGATCTCGCCAGGAAGTAATGACGGAGGCTGCACACTTCGCGATTATGCGTGGTGAGCGCGCTCAAGAAGCCACGCCGACCTTGCTTTCGCGGCAAGTACAGCCACATTACCGACGATCTCGGATGATGCATTCTATGGGACGTCATTGTAGTGCGGACTTTTCTATCCAGGGCGTTAATTTCAGTCTGACTCCACCTGAGTATGCCAAACATATACATGAGGACAGGCATGACCCAACCATTATATGCATGTGTCTTATTCACACCGGACAAAAGGCTGTTAAGCACTTTGGTCAAGCGTGCATAAAACACGTCGCAAACTGACTGTTTCATACCAGCCTCATCGATACCGATGTTCTGTGACATACCCAGGTATCGGTATGTTTCAGCCTCGGAAAGGGTTCTTAAGTTGACAGGCATAGATAAGTCTATGCCCTCAGAGTTAGCAACCCTTCCCCTTTCAACATGGAGGACCGCACACTTATCCGTCCCCAGTTCCATTCTAATAGAACTGCTAAATTCACACGTGATGTTTAGCAATTCCATAAGATGGGAGCGACTGGAGGCGAATAACTTGAGGTCATCCATATAGAAAATGTAGGTCACTTTTGTACCTCCTTTCCGAAGCTGAAATCCCCTCCCGTAGCCCTCCAGTAAATTACTGAGAGGGCTCAAAGAGAGACAGAACCAGATTGGACTCAGACAGTCGCCCTGGAATATACCCCTTCTTATCCTTATGCGGCTTTCCGCAGCCGTCATCCGCTCGCCTAGATGATAAAGGATCGTACTCCATTACCCCATACACTGCTCGAGGAAGTCTCGAACTGTCCAGTCAATCTTGTACAGCTCGAGGACCCTCTTTAGCCATGTATGTGGCACCGAGTCAAATGCCTTTCTGTAATCTATCCAGGCGGCGGAAAAGTTCCGACGGTTGCGTTTCACCACTTTGCCAATGACCGCGTCAATGAAGAGTGGTTCCTTGGTTCCACGACCGCCGCCCCGACATCCATTTTGAGCGCGCGACATCACCTGATTTAAGTCCAGGTGACGAGCGATTCTCGCGCTCAAAATGGATGTTAGTGTCTTGTATATGGTCGGTAGACACGTGATGGGGCGGTATTTGCTCGGGTCTGTGGCACCCTGATCTTTAGGAATCAAATGAGTGATCCCAGTAGTGAAGACGCTTGGGAGCGACTTCTGGTTGAGAGCCTCTTGAAACTGTCGGGCGAGCACAGCGTGACACACCATGAACCCCTTCAGCCAGTAGTGATGCAGCCCGTCAAGCCCCGGACTTTTCCAGTTCGGGGCCCTACGGACCGCCTCAGCTACGTCATCCGGCGTTATGATGACGGGGTCCATGGGCGTAATACCCGCACACTGATTCGCCACAACTTCCGTCCAAGGGCCCTCGTTGTGGTTTACGGGCTCTCACCACAGGCTGCGCCAGAATGCGACCGTGTCGGCCTGATTTGGTGCAGGGCCCGTTCCACTTACTATTGGTCGCTCCAATGATTTATAGAGCCTCTTCTGATCACTCTGGAAGAGACGATTCTGGTTGAACCGCGTCGACCTCTCGGTATATTGACTGGATTGGTATGATGACTGGATTTATTATTTTAAAATAGTTATTTTGTCGACATTGATTTATGTATTGTATTGCTATACTTGTGGAGATTGATTTTAAATTCGTTTATTGCAGCACAGTTGCCTCAGAGAAAGTTTTAATTATTGATCTCGTCTCCTGACTGATAAATGTGTGTAATTTTAAATAACTTTTGTAAGTTTATTTGTACTGTCGGATGTTATTTAATAACTATATTTTGTAAAAAAAATAATAATAATAATAAAATAATAATAATAATTCTGTTATTTATTTATTAATTTTAATTTTAATTTTAACTTTATTTCAATATATTATTTTATATACTGTTATTACTGCCTATTTACATTGACTAGATTTATTATTTTAAAATTGTTATTTTGTATTGACATTGATTTACTTCTTGCTTAATTTTGGAGACTGATTTTAAATTCGTTGATTTTACTGGATATGGGTATAATTTGCCTGAATAAAGATGATTATTATTATTATTGGGGTATCTGTATAGTTTTCTCATCTGGTTGGTTTCTATAAATATATAATTATAAATTAAAATGAAAAGATAAATATACATAAATATCAATAAAATAAAATAAATACAAAAAATACACAAATAAATAAAGATTCAACCAGATGGAAGCCCTCGGCAGGGGAGACCAAACGGCCGAGGGTTAGGTGGAAAGGGAAAGAAACCGACGGACGATGCGGGCGGTATCGAGGACCACTGCCTTCTGCATTTGAGCCCGGAGCGGTCCGTCACGGAGTCCCAGTCGCCTCAGATGACCCGAGAGGCTGACTGGGATTAGCCCATTCGCAGAGACGACTACAGGAATAATTTCGGTCGGCCAACCACCCCACATGTCGGTCACCTCGTGAGCCAGGTCCAGATATTTTGTTCGCTTATCTGTTTCGGCTTTCACGAGGTTCTCGTCATACGGAATGGTAATGTCGACCAAAAATATCCTTGATTGTGCCCGGTCCATCAGCACAATATCAGGCTTATTTGCAAGAATAGTCCTGTCTGTGATGATGGCCCGGTCCCAGTAGAGCCTGGCGCGGTCATTTTCGAGCACGGCTTCCGGCAAGTACTTGTAATACGGCAATTTCCGGTCCACGAGACCGTATTTCAGAGCGAGCTCCTGGTGTAGAATTCTGGCTACTAGGTTGTGCCTGTGCAAGTACTCAGAGTTAGAAAGCGCCGAACAACCGGAGATGACATGCCTAAGTGACTCCCCGGGATAGCGGCAAGCTTGACAGACGTCGACGGTGCCATCCTTTAGGATGTATCTCCGATAGTTGTTGGTCTTAATAACCTGATCCTGTATTGCACAGACAAAACCCTCGGTTTCCCCGAAGAAGTCACCGAAACGTAGACAGTTGAGGGAGGCGACTGTATCTACGAAGGACTCATGTAGAGCCCTGTTGTACCTCCCGTGGAGCTCCTTCTCCTTCCATACGGTCTCTCGGTCGGAAATGCTAAGCACTGCTGGGTCCTACCATTGCTCGTTGGCCAAGGATAGAGGGGTAAGCCCTTTATCACTAGAAATGACGTCATTATAGAATGGATCATCCGATCTCGCCAGGAAGTAATGACGGAGGCTGCACACTTCACGATTATGCATAGTGAGCGCGCTCAGAAAGCCACGCCCACCATGCTTTCGTGGCAAGTACAGCCTCATTACCGACGATCTCGGATGATGCATCCTATGGGACGTCATGGTAGTGCGGACTTTTCTATCCAGGGCGTTAAGTTCAGTCTGAGTCCACCTGAGTATGCCAAAGGTATACATAAGGACAGGTATGACCCAACCGTTATATGCGTGTGTCTTATTCACACCGGACAAAAGGCTATAATAATAATTATTATTATTATTATTATATCGCCGAACCCGCTTTCCCCAAGCAGCTATTCTTTGCTTCAGGTCGTCTATGCGCTCCGTCAGTTTTTGCATTATATCCGGCTGCAAAACGCAAAAGCAAACGCCATCCTGACGGTGCGCACAATCCTTGGCCTGGTATTGCCTGACCTGAAGCATATCAGTCTGCCGATGAGGGCCCTAGCCTTTGCGATACGTTCTTCAATTCTTATTCTCCAGGCTGGGATAGCACTACTTTGTCCAGTAGCGCGTCCAGCCGTGGAAAGTTTGGCGCCTATAACACGGCAGACTGCCAGTGCGGCGCCAAAAAATTGAGTCCGTCTCGCGAAAGTCCCGGCTGGCTTCCAAATAGGTAACCAGCATTGGGTGCAGAGCCCTCATGACAGCCCGATTCCGTTTGCTTAGGGCTAAGTGGGGAAGTCGCGGTCGATTTTCGAGAGGCGTACTGCGCGTTTCCACAATCGCCTCTTCCAATGTACTCCTCATTTGCTCTAGTTCCAGTTCCTGGGCGACTGTTCCATGATCGTTTGAATCAACCACAACTGGCGTATTCACGGCGGCATCCACATTTGCCGTTTGCTCAGCAAGTTGTGGTGCCGCATCCTCAGCCGCAGCATTTTCACCCGATGAAGGAACAGCCTCACGTCGTAGCCGTTCGAGTTCGGTAACATCAAATGTATTTGAGCGCAAGATATACCGAACTCGGTCTGCCAGATTTTGCTCGGTGACGGGTACAGATGGCTCCAGCTCAGCAAAAAGTCGATGCATCCCTTCCCGATACGCAAAACCTCCAGTTTCTCCCCCTTTCGCCCTAAAATACGCCCGCAATGCGTTGCTGTTCATCTGGGTTGTCCAACGCATGCGGCGTACTCCACCAGTGGCGGGTGCCGATTGCTGAGCCCGCGAAGACCCTGCCGACACCAAGCCAGCTGGTGGGGATGATGGATGCGAGGGGCTGCTGGGTGGTCGTGCAGCACCTCGCGCTCGGCTGACGGTTCGCATGCTGTCGCGTCCAGTGCCAGCTCCAGACGCGCCCTGGCGACCTCCAGGTTAGCGGCCTTTTGCACGTTCTATTTAATTCCTTCATCCATTTTTAGGGCGTCATTTAGCGGGAGACGCCCAGACCCGGCGCCGTTTCATGGTGAGGCCATGTGCACAAGCGGGCCTTGGCACCTTCAATTTTTTCCGAGGCACGGCACTAACACCTCTTGGCAAGGTGCTGACTGACTGCGCTGACGTAGCGGTTTTGTCACATAACCGTTACATCAGCGGGCGATGGGGTTGTCACTTCCCTACGCCTTTGTCTTGTTTTTATTATTATTATTATCATTATAGGTCAGGCAGTCACGATCCTGAGCCATCTGTTTTCAAGCACCCATCTCAGTCAGTCATGTTAACTTATTTTCTGTCAACTAAATGTTATAAAATAGTCCGTATCATGAGCGATTGCTTGAGGCTATATTTTTGGTAGTTTGCGACGATTTACAATTTTATTTCTTTAGTTTCTGAGCTTTGTTAATAATTTTTCATGCCACTTTATAATTTTAAACACAGTTTTTTATTTAATTTGAATTTAAGATCAAAAAATTTTAAATTCAACGTTTAACCATCAACAATTTACTATTCTAATGTGTGAATTTTTAAGCCTCACACGTGTGGCCTACTCAAATCTGGCTCGCGAAATGAGGACGAAAATATTGCGATTCGTTCTAAACAATTGACAAAGGTAATCAACGATGATCGGTATTCCAAAGCTAATCTTATGATTGTCTTTAGCGACCTGGAAACAAAGAAAACAATTGTTTTAAACAAAGAAAAGTCATAGTTTGAACTACTTTAGATACTACACTATTAAAAGAAATTTATCCTTGGTGATAATAGTTTTGCACATCTCTTTACACGTGCAGCTTGAGAAAGGATTACACGCAATGGGCCTATGGAGCTCTCCGGATCCAGTATAACAACGGTTCCGGGTGCTGATGGGGCTGTCCCGATGCTGCAGTGCATCAGCGATGTTCGCTCAAGCACATGTAGATTGTTTTTACACAACTTTGCGTAAAAGAGCTGCATCGCTGGTGCGCAGCGTAAGGGCCAGCCCAATAGTATTCTTAAGATGATAGGTGGCAGAGCGAATTGTCCGCATCTGCTACAATGTTGCAGATTGCATGTACTCACCAGCTAATTGAATGATGGACATATGCATTATATAGCATTTAGTAATATGCTATATAATGCATATGTCCAGCAGGTACCCGTTTACAGATCCCATCATTGAGGTGACGTGAACGTCTTGATCGATTGAGATATGGTTTGCGGTCTTCTAAAGATCTCAACGTGAAGATCTCAATGTGGAATAGATTTGGTGATAATATGAACTGCAGTAGCAGATGAGTAGATTTTGAGAAATCTCAAAAATAAAAATTTTGAAAAACTGTTCTTTTGTAATAACTTTTGAACGGTTTTACCGATCGGTTTCAAAAACTATTAAGCTCTTAACCTCAAAAAACGACATCGAATGCCGTTTGGAAACTCAAAATTGGTTCGTGAGATATCGAAGGAGAAAGAATTTGAAAAAAAACTTTTTTTTTCATAACTTCGAAATTTCGCCACATATTTGGAAAGTTGACGGCCTGTAGGGTCAACGAATTTTTCTTATAGGTTAAGAGTGACAAACGAGTGCACAGTAAACCTATGGTAAGTGGTTGCTGTGTCCTATTGACATCTACATCTATCCTCGATAATGATAATCAAAAGGCAGATGCGTTGTCACCCGTGAGGACTACGATTGAATGCCTCATTTCCAGTAAAAAGGGTCTCCGGTCCTCTACTCTCACTATACGAAACACAGCAGCGTTAAGCTGTTTTATGCTGATATTCCATGAGAGCGTGGTCCTTTCCGTTCGAGCCGAACCATTCGTACTACAACTGTACTACTAATATGGCGGCAGCATGGCTCTACCGTGGCTAGTTAATTTTTAACATCTTAAATTTATAAAGCAGGCAACCAGTTCATACGTATCCATTTCTTTACTCCATTCCATTTAAGAATAAGATAAATAACCAAAACAATACAAACCCTACTGACCGCATTTTGTTAATCTTCGCTTGCACTGGGTGACCTTGATACTGCATCATTATGTTAACGTCAATCATCTGATCTGAGCTATTAAAGCTGTAAATATTAATAAAAAACCAAATGCTACTTGTTAAAAATCATCCGAACAAATGAAATGCGATCTTATTGCGATTTACTAAGTACCACACGCAACCGTTGCGTTACAAACGTATTGACAGAATAATAACATTGCAAAATCCAGTTTGAGCAGACCCGTTTGATACCGCGTTAAGTGTTTATGGCATAAAGAAAAAGGGTCACGAAATCGAGATCGGAGATCACCGCAGTTTGGAACTTAATAGTGATGACTCGCTTAAATTAAGATGGTGAGTGCTTTCCAAACGAAAGGTGTCGAGAGATCGCTGCAATTATCCAGCATCTATCGTAATGCAGCATAGTAATTATGATCTTTTTGCCGAAGACCCGTTATCTTGGTTTAGATGCGGGGCAAAAACGAAGCGCGCGCAGTGTTCAGGCACACGCCGCGCCGGCCACACGCTGCCGATGAACCATACTCAGAAGATGTCTCCACGCACACTTGTCGTTCTGGTCGCTATAGCCTGCTTGTATCAGGCAGCGGCCAAGCCCGTGCGACGCACGCTCACCTTTAACATGTTCGTGCTCAAGCCAAAAGAGGGTGCACCAGAGCGAACAATCCTTACAACCGACGGCGTTTCAAGATTCGGCCCCATTATCGAATATTTGGTCCAACGCATCCAAGGTTTGATGTCTGTTAGAAAACCACCGGAGCATTTAGGAAGCTTTCACTCGCTGCCTAACACAGATGAGGGTGATGTGACTGAGAATGAAATTGACGGCGTTCAATCTAGGATGCCTGGGATTGCTGTTAGGCCTTCTTTAACAAAGCCTGGAACGTACGAAGTGGACATCGACGTTGTTGTAGATGACGGACAACCAAACTACAATAAAAATAATTGAAAAATAATTGAACTTTATCAAAGGGACAATTGGTGATTTATAAGTTCACTTAGGTTGATTTAGTTAAACTAATTTATTTATTTATTTATTCTTGCCATAGTGTTACGTTATTTAAATAATTATAGATGTTAAAATGTCGTTGTTTTCTTTTAATTCTTTGAGAGATACTTTTTATTGTTGTCTGCCTTTGTCTAAAGTTCTTATCATCTTATTATCATGTATATATTAAAGATGACGGTGAGATATGTTCACATAATACTTTCTTCTGATCTAAGTTAAGTTTAACCTTTATTCATAATTCACTTTTATACTTTCATGATTTTTTTATAACAATGCAAAAAATTTAAGGTAAAAGTAAGATAATAATTAATTTATTTAAGCTTTAAGTTATAGCCTCGTAAAACGTTAACATTTTTAAAACAGCATATTGACGACAATTTATGACATATTTGCGTTCTTGTGGGCTACTTAGATAATATTTATTTAAAAATAAGTAAAAGTATTGAAATAAACGCGATAAAATCCGTAAATTTAGTTTTATTCAATGTGTAGTGTTCGCGTAAATTTAAGAAATCATAATATTTATTTAATTATATTTCTATAGTAAAATATAAACATAAATGCTAAAATAAAGGTAAATATATCAAAAATAATATTAAAATTGTGTTGTTCGACATTAATGAAATCTTTTGATTATTTTTTCAGTAGTATTTTATTTCTAAACAAGTTACTTGACGGTCGTAAACGGCTTTTTCCTCAAAAGGGTCGAAATGATGTTTACCTTTAGACTTTTTTTTAAATAGAATTGAATTTTGTTTAACTTACATGGCCTGTGAGACTTCAGTCTATGGGTACCCACAACCGACTTTAAACAGTATATACTACTAGTAATACGGTTCTTTTAATCCACCAGTTTGTCGTATAAAATCACTTCTGGCATTGCAGTCTATCTGTTCGTGAAGCTCCATTACAGTTTTTTTCATTATTCCGAAGATCAGCCCGTATATACAAACACATAAGCAGATTTAAAAAAAATCATGATTCAAGTCTTAATAGCATAATTTAATGCAATGTAATGTAAATATGCAGATAACTTCTTCAGTTTAATATAATTTATTTCGATATAACAGACAGAATCTTTTTATAACAAACACAATTTTAATTATAATATGTATAGATTTCGGTTATCAGGTCAACGCTGTCGAAGGAAGGTTCCGTATCGGATACTTTGATGTTGCCTAATTTACATAACTTTGTACTATAGTAAGTAACGCTTTTTTGTATATTTTCTATTTCTTGGTTAGTTTATCAAAATCCTTCGAATCTCGTGCATAAGAGTGTATGACAATATATAATGTACTTATAATAAGTTAATAATAAAGTAGTATTTATTTTCTCCCACATATTATCAGTACTTTACAATAAAATAAGTACAAGTAAACTTATACAGCTAAATAACAGCTATAAATTTTAACTAAATAACATCTAGGTGGGAGACTGATGCCCAAACTAGGTTGCCCTGTGCTATGGGATCACTAGGCCCCTCCGTCAACAGAAGTGATATTGCTGTAAAACTCTTAACAAAGATTACAACTACTTGTAATAAAAGTACATTAAAATACACTTGTTCCATTTGGAGAAACTGTTTAAAAATTATTAAAATATATTAGGTGTAACCTGTTTTAAATACTAATAAAGGTAGGCAGGTCTATAAATTGTACCTCATACGGTGTAGTGACGGTGGAAGGTTATCAACTTCCATCCATTAGCCCGTGGCTGTCGTAAGAGGTGGCAGAGTGAGATGAAATAGGATAAAATAATAATAAGAAACATCGGTCGTCAACCCGCATGAAAAACGTAGCAACTGTGGCAAACATGGGAGATATCTTTACATGTCCCATTTTATACGTGGTAAAACCACACTGCAGTTCTTATGGTTGTATCGTGAGTGGGTCGGCTCGATCGAGGAAGGACTAGCGTAAAATAGCAGCTTAATGCTACTCTACTTTGTATGGTGAGTGTAGAGAACCGGAGACCCGTTTTACTTGAATAGAGGAATTCCATCTTAGTCCTCAAGGGTGACAACGCATCTACATTTTGATTCCTAAGCAAGGTTAAATGTAGATGGCTATGGGTCACAGCATCTATTTATCATCTGGTGAACTGTGTCGTCGTTTTTCACCATTATCCTATAAAAAAATTCGTCGCTGTTGATACTCGTATTATTATGAGACAATTTATGAATTTTCGAAGGGCTGTAAGCTTGTTGTACTTAGTGAGTGATGGTGTTGGGAAAATATATAAATTACTGGACTACTTTAAATTTATTGTACGCATTTGTATTTGTTAGGTTAAAGATAAATAAATAAATTTTAAAATCGTATTCGATCCGCTTTAGACTACGGAGACAAGTAAAGCATTTTCACGGAAGCTACGAGTATCACCTGCGCAAGAGTGGTTATAGAATCACAGTGTACGCAAAAACAGAGGCACTCGCTCAGTCTGTCCACGGCCTGGCCACGGGACATTCGCCGTAGCGAAAATTCACGCGGCGCGATCGGCGAGGCGTCTAGCGACTAAAACAAATGTATAGAAATGTATGGAGCATGCCACGCGTAGCGGCGCGTGGCGACGCGACCGGCGGAATTTACTGGGCGTATCGCGCGGGCGACTGGCGGCGCGGCGGGCGACTGAAACAAATGTTGTATGAATCAGTACGGTGCAAGCCACGGAGTCGGGCGGCGGACGCGGCGGCAGACGGCGAATAGTATAGGGAACAAAATATTTTAGTTGTTTTCGCCGCGAAAAATGCCGGGCCGACAAAAACAACTTAAAATTCTATCCGCATTGACTTTTATCTCCAATTCTGGTTGAATATTAACAAGAATATAATCGCAGGTTTCAACACTCATTCTGGTATTTATTCGAAATTTTTTTCTAGATGCATTCTATTTGTTGTGGAATTCTCCATCTATAACCCGATTCCTATTCAAATCAAGTACTCCGCAATCTCATCCAAATATTATGTCTTGAATCAAAAAACAATTACTTTCTAAGCAATATCGAGATGACTTTGATAAAGACATTTCACTCTCGGCCTATCTGGTCGCGGCGGCAAACGTGACTTCCCGTGGCCCTCAAATCGCGTCGCGCGAATTTTCGCCCCGCCTGTCGCTTCGCCGTTCGCGCCGCCGATCCCCGTGGCCAGGCCGTAACTTACCCGCGCCTACGCGATAAAATCGGATAAGTCTAGGATATTCGCAATCGTAATCTAGTCGTAGTAGTTATTCGTTTAGTTTATTCTGTTGGCTGTTTCCGCAATCCCACGTCCAGGCGCGTATTTTGCGTGTGGGCAGGAATATTATGATTATTCGAGGCATGAAATTTCCCCGAAGATGTTCAACAGCCCTTTGATGTTGCGGGGAACTTCGGGGACTGATCGCGGCACGCCGAGTGTCAATCATGCATGATTCGTTTCTTTGAGCTAGTACACATAAAAGTATTGATGGTTCATTCATTTGTTTTTGAATGTACTAGTACAACCAATCACAAACGATTGACGGTACCTTTTTAACCCGCGATTTGTTTGAATTTTGAATGAGCCGCAAACCGACCGAATCCCGAATGATCTGAATAAACAGGCGAATCGAATTAAAGACTGCAGAGCATAGAGTAGAGTTATATATACGGAAACTGCAGATTATCGGTATTTATTATTTAAGGGATTTTTATTATAATATTGTTACCTAAATTAAAAATTATTTTACATTTTATTATATTTATTTGTTAAATCTATGAGTTAAAAATATCATTTCGTAGAGTTTACTAAAAATAACACTTCAAAAGATTTCATGATAAATAATTTATTAAATGATAATTTTCAACCACCTTATATATTACTCGTAAGTATAAGATAGGTAAAAGTTTAATTTTGCAGCAAATAAATGTTACAATCCTAATATTAGACGTGTAAAGTAAGATGAAATCGTGTATTGTTAGGAATGAAATTTAATAATAAACAAATTTATTAAATATTTAAAATACATGATAACTTGAGGTTATTGTGTTTACGCCATATAGCGTCGATTGCACTTACCACCTTGAAGGTTAATAAGTTTTAGTTCGATAAAATGACTTTATTACCTATAGCATGTAGTAGATGGCGCTATTACATATCTCAAATAGAAAATTTTCGGTTCCCAATGGATCTCACAGACTCACAGAGTACTGGAGCCTGAAATGATCCATGAATGATCGATCCGGATGTACCAGTACGCGTGACTTGTTAATGATTGACACATGTCTAGTAGCAAACACCGGACATACCAGCAACACGTGGGCCACCGTTTCCTCCTCCCCCATACACGCTCTGCAAAGGGGACTATCTCTAACACCTATAGTAAACAAATGTTTGTTAAAAGACCCATGTTCTGTAATATCACTTGTTGCTATCCTGATCTGTGGCTTGTTGCAATCTCATTAAGATCTTGGTGATACGACTGTTTATTTCTGTGAGGGTCTCCTTAGCTTTTTTTTTTTTTTTTTTTTTTTTTTTTTTTATAGAAGAGGGGGCAAACGAGCATGCGGCTCACCTGATGTTAAGTGACTACCGCCGCCCATGATCAACCGCAACACCAGGAGAATTGCGGGTGCGTTGCCGGCCCTTTAGAAAGGAGTAAGCTCTTTTCTTGAAGGTCCCCAGGTCGTATCGGTCCGGAAAAATCGCCGGTGATAAACTATTCCACAGAGAGGTTGTACGTGGAAGAAAGCTCCTTGTGAAACGTACAGTGGTGGACCGCCAAGCATCCAGATGGTGTGGATGGTATCGGGACGTTTGCCGTGTCGTGCGTTTACGAAATTTGGCGGCTGGGATTAATCCGAACAATTCCTCAGAGCACTCCCCGTGATAGATGCGATAAAATACGCAAAGAGATGCAACATCTCTTCGCAACGCCAGTGAATCGAGCCGATCGGAAAGCACTCGGTCGTCGACGATTCGAGCCGCTCTGCGCTGGATGCGGTCAAGTGGAAGGAGCTGGTACTGGGGAGCCCCAGCCCAGAGATGGGAACAGTATTCCATGTGCGGTCGAACCTGCGCCTTGTAAAGTTGCAGGCGGTGTGCCGGCATGAAATACTGCCCCGCTCTGCTGAGCACGCCAAGCTTTTTAGAGGCCAATTTGGCCTTCCCTTCCAAGTGACCACGAAACTGCACGTCATTCGATATGTCGACGCCGAGGATTCCGATACTGGCTGAGGCAACAAGGGGAGTGCCTTGAAACTGAGGGGATACGACAAAGGGGTTCTTTTTAGCGGTTAACGCGCAAACTTGTGTCTTCTGGGGGTTAAACTGGACTAGATTTAGTCGTCCCCAATCCGAGACTCTGTTCAGCAAAGACTCGACTTCAGACACAAGTTTGTCCCGGCACTCGGAGACGTTTTCCCGAGAAATATTGGCTCGGCCGGTGTAAAGAGCATCACCAGTGCTGTCATCTGCATAGCAATGAATGTTACGGGTATGCAACATATCATTGATATGCAGAAGAAACAGCGTTGGCGATAGCACGCAGCCCTGTGGAACACCAGCATTAATAGGCTTGCAATCGGAGCTTGCACCGTCTAGCTTACCTACAGTCCACTTGACTTTTCCAAAGCTGAGCGTGTTGATTAGTAACGTTTTTACGTTTTTACGTACAGTGAATGAACGTTACAAAAAGTGATTGATATGATCGATTCCGGCCCTATACCGGCCATAGCCGATCCTTTCCTGGCCAGTATGTTTGCTGCGTCATTGCCTCTGGATCCACTGTGTTACTTGATTCTAATTGTTGTGTTTGCATACCTCATGTAATCGTTGATGGCATTCATATATTATTAAACCCGAGTTCACCACATTGCAAAAGCTTGTATTATAAAGTACAATAAGTAAGCAATTTAAATCAAATCATATTTTTACTTATTTTTATAGAATAAGGGGGACAAACGAATCAAATGCAGATGCGTTGTCACCTCGGAGGACTAAGATATAATGCCTCGTTTCCAGGAAAAAGGGTCTACTCTCACCAAACGATACACAGAAGCATTCAGCTACTATTTTACGCTGGTATTCTGTGAGAGCGTGGTCCTTTTCCAGTTAAGCCAACCCATTTGTGTAACAACCATAACATAGCTGCAGCATAGCTCTACCAGGTATAATGTCCTATAATGTTGGACGGAATATAAAATTATTAGTGAATAAAAGGGAATATAAAATGGTCTTGCGCCTTAATGGAAGTGCCTCATATAATCATCATTAAAATTTATCGTAATATTTAATATTGTATTATGATTGCATTTTTTTAATTGTCGGTAACAAAAATATTGAATAATCGATTATATCGTGAAAAATCTGTGAAATAAATTCGACTTAATCATATGTAAAATACAGAATATTTAATATTTAACTTTAAAAACATAATAGCAAAAAGAATATAAAACCAATCTCAAATTGATAAATAAAGTTTGAAATGAAATTAAAATCACATAAGTGCGAAGTTACCTTATAATTTGTTTTTTTTTTTCGGCTCAATTTTTATAGTTTTATAATATTAGCAATCCGCCCAAGCCGCACCTAGGTAGGACTATTCATGTGGCATTGTTTACATTTAAGTTAATCAAAGACATTTTCTTTTCGGGTGGACACACTTAGCTTACCGGTACTAGGCTACCACTTGAAAGCTTCTTACCCTTCGCTAGTCAGTTCTTGGAGCTACATGCAAGCCATACCATACCGTATATTTAATATAAATTATTTCAACTTTATAGGTGACAGAGAAGCAGTAAGCAGCAAAAAGAACTGCAGTAGCTACTTAACATTATATGGATTGTAAATTTCATCACTTTAGTTTAATTTAAAAAAAAAAACAATTCTAAGGTTTATAAGTGCAAGTGATTCTTAATAGTAATACAGCAAACTCTAAAAGTGCAGACTTGTGATTTCGAGGCTATAATTTTCTCAGGCGCATACATTTTTGATGAATAATTAGATAATTTGTAGATTTTCCTCCACGAGACTTCAATGCATAATGTTCATTTCGGTGAATTTACGTGGTAGAGCCATGCTGCAGCTACATTATAGCTCGGGGTGGGTCGGCTAGACCGGGAAAAGACTACGCTTTTACAGATACGATTTCCGTTGGGGTTGCTCAATTGGTAGTCTTCTGGGATACCTAACTCATAGATGGGCGGTGCCTAGGGCTAGGCGTTGGCTGTTAGTTTGGATATAGCGAAGGTCTTCGATCGGGTTTCGCTTCTTACTAATTGTGCGATGGTATTACCTTTTCTTGCTGATCGGAGTATCAAGGACTTCTAATCGGAGCATGTACCGTCTACTACGAGACAGTGCATGCTCCGATTACAAGTCCATTAACGCTGGTGTACCACAAAACTGTGTGCTACCACCAACGCTGTTCCATCAACATTTATGCTTATATGTTATGCTGCAGGTATATATGTTATATACAGGTAATATTCATTGCTATGCGGACGACAGCACTGGTGATGCTTTATACACTGATGGTGCCAATATTTCTCGAAAAAACGTCGCCGAGTACCGGAAAAAACTTATGTCTGAAGTCGAGACTTTGTTAAACAAAGTCTTGGACTGAGAGTGGCTAAATCTAGGCCAATCAACCCCCAAAAGACATAAGTTTGCGCGTTTACCGTTAAAACGAACCCCTTCCTTGTATCTCCGCAGTTTCAAGGCACTCCCCTTGTTGCCTTAGCCAGTATTGGAATCCTTGGCATCCACATATCGAGTGATGTGCAGTTTCATGGTCACTTAGAAATAAAGACAAAATTGGCCTCTAAAAAGTTTGGCGTGCTCAACAGAGCAGGACAGTATTTCACGCCGGCACAACGCCTGCAACTATACAAGGCGCAGGTTCGGCCGCACATGGAATACTGTTCCTTTGTCTGGGCTGGGGCTCCCCAGTGCCAGCTTCTTCCACTTGATCGCACTCAGCGCAGAGCTCTTTTCGATCATCTTGACTAACTGGCACTGCGAAAATGTTGCATCTCTTTGCGTATTTTATCGCATTTTGTTCGGACTAATTCCAGCCGCACAATATTAGCATCGCACATCGCGACTCGCCACTGTGCGATTTAAAAGAAGTTTTCTTGCTTGTACAATTTTATCGTGGAATCGACTATCACCAAAAATTTTTTGGACCGACATGAATAAGCAACATTCAATAAAAAAGCTTAATCCTTTTTAAAAATCCGGTCAACTGCAATCCGGACCAATGAAGGTGGAACTACCTTTTAAGGGCTAAGTAGTGCGTTTTGGGAAAATCCTATGTCCAAAAGTGGACTGCCGAAGACTAATGACGATGATGATGAAAATGTAAAAGGCACACACACATACAAAATATACTCCTCTCTTTATTGGTTCTCTTAAATCATATTTAACCTTCTTAAACCGTTTTTTATTCCTTTACAATAACCCTTATTCCTTATTGTGACATAAATATAAGTATTTTTCTTTTTTTCTTTTACGAACCAGTCGGCTCAGTACCGTGGCATCGTCATCATCATCATTACAGCCCTTCAGAAGTCCACTACTGAACATAGACCTCCCCCAAGGTACACAAAACACGGTCCTGAGCCACCTGCATCCATCGACTTCTTGCATGTCATACCAGATCGTCACTCCATCTAGTGGGGGGTCGCCCTAGACTTCGCTTACCGATACGAGGCTGCCACTCGAGAACCAACTACTAACAACTAACTAGGTAAGGGAATTTTTTTATAGGAGAGGGGCAAACAAGCAAACGGCTCACCTGATGGTAAGTGATTGCCGCCGCCCATGAACAGCTGCAACACCAGGGGGATTGCAGATGCGTTGCCGGCATTTTAAAAAGGAATAGGCTCTTTTCGTGAAGGTCCTTAAGTCGTATCGGTCCGGAAAAGACTCTGGTGGTAGTTGATTCCACAAGGAAGTAATTGAATTGTCCGCCGCGCTGCCCAAATCCGTGTTGGCGAACTTCAAATGTCTTCGAAATATTTTTTTCTTATTTGCAGGTTTCGTCACGATGTTTCCCTTCACAGCCGTGCACGTGGTAAATCAGCACTTAAAATTGCAAATAACAATTTCATTGGTGCTGGCGGGGATGGTTGGCACTCGCTGTGAATTTCACAGTACGTGAGCATGAAAGAACTTATGGACGCCACACACGGTCAGTTAAAATGATCAGTTGAACTGACGTACATCTAAAAACTGACCGTGAGTGTGGAATCTTAAGTTGAAATTTTTAACTGATTACTGGTAAGTACCTACTTACTTAGTAGCTAGATACATTATTTCTATGCTATTTAGATTTTTTATCCTAATATATATATATATATATATATATATATATATATATATATATATATATATATAAAAATTACGTGTCACGTTGTTTGTCTGCGATGGACTCCTAAACTACTTAACCGATTTTAGTCAAATTTGCATACCGTGTGTAGTTCGGTCCAACTTGAGAGATAGGATAATTTTTTTCCCACAATTTTTTTTGCGAATTTAAGGATTGTTAATAGGACATGACATAGGGTCGTCGAACAAGAACAAGAACAGAACAACGTCTGCCTGATAAGCTAGTTATTTTATATATTTAGAGAATTTCGTTTGACGGAGGATGAAGACTAAGGTGACTGATGATGTCCTCTTCCTTTTGATTGACTCAGAAGATGGGTGATGGATCTTAGCTACTGTAACGCTCCCCCCTCTCATAATAAAAAATATATAGTATATAATTTCAATAAAATTATATATATATATATATATATATATATATATATATATATATATATATATATATATATATATATGTGACCAAGATAAAGAAGATATGCTCCACACACGCCGTGCGCGCTGAGCGCCAACCATTTTAATGCACTCCTCCCGTAGGGAACGTTAATTCGGGAACTGGACCGTAGTCCACAGCAAAATAACTGGCGAACCAGTAAAAGAGGCTTGGACCCTTGTTAGTGCGTAAGCACAAAAATTAACCGAAGTCGCGCATGTCAATGCATGTAAACACCAAACAGAATACGAACGAATCCAGTCACAGTGAATGTACGTCACACGATTTAGGCAAATAGGCACACTGGCCGTAAGCCCTCCGTGAGCGCCACCACCTGCCAGACCGCCACTCCTGCAGACGTGATGTAGGTGTATGGCATCACCACCAATTGCATGATCAGCACGCCTACTAGCCGCAGAGCGTGTCATGAGTCTACCGCTTACCTCAAGAGAATGGGATCCCACGTTATGCGGCTTCGGCCGCAGCCTTGAGAGTCTCCTCAGATCCTCCCGCCAATGCATATGTGTCGACTTCATGCGGACACATATGCTTGGTGGAGCATATGTGTCCGCATGAAGTCGACACATATGCTCCACCAACCAATACAACGGCAGATATAGCCAAAAGGCAGCTATAAGATAAGAGTAATAATTCGCCATCAGAAAGGGTTTGTGTCAATGACGTTGAGTAAATGCATTTTCGATCATGTTTGCCTCACCTACCAACAAGTTGCCTTCAATCATTCAAAGGTGGGAAAGTTACAGAGATATATTATTATGTTGTTATATAAAACATCGTGGAGGGCAGACAATCTGCAACCCCGTAATGAAGTGACCCGACTTGGGCAAAGCTTCTTAGGTGTGAGTCAAAACAAGACGCAGAGAGCGCCATTGAGAATAGCGTCCCACCAAACAACCATCGCAGAGACGCAATGCTGCAGAACGCCACAAGCATCAATACGACTATCGTCGGGCTTACACCATCCCAAGGTCTCCCATACATCCCAACAGACATCACCACCCGCATACCTCCATCGACCAGAACCACAAGAGTGCGTCAAATCAGGCGCAGCAACCCCGCAGATCCATCACAAGACGCAGTACCGCAAGTAGCAGTAAGCATCAATGCAACTATTATACGGCTGGCGCCCCTCACAACACACCCACATGATCCCTATCGACTTTGGTAACAAAGTGTGTATTGTTGTTAACTAAAAAATATCACCAACGTATCATAGTAGCACGCTACTAAGACGCCAGTGGACAAAACTCCACATATCATAGCGCTAATGCACTAAGACATGAAGTTCAGTATGCTTGTTACACTTAAAAGTGCTACCAAACACACTCATCCCAATCCGAAAGATAGACGACGCATCGCTATGCGCTACGACGTCGCCCACAAACAGTATGGGTGTGCGATGTCCACGGGAAAGCCGTATTGCTACAACAAACCCGCTTACAACCGACACTAATCGGTTAGCGAGTCCAAGTTTACCTCGGACCAATTGCTCGTGAACACACGCCACCATAGTATTCCTTTTCAAGTCCCTAATAAGGACTAGTCATTTTGCTACAGTACTAAGAGCAGCAATATTATAGAAGGTCAAGGAGATCTTCTATAATATTGCTTTTGTATCATAGACCTTACTTTCATAAGTCATTAATATATAGGACTTCAACCCACGATTCTACCATTGTAATGCTATTTATCATAGAGACCTTCTATAGTATTGCTTTTGTATCATAGACCTTACTTTCATAAATCATTAATATATAGGACTTCAACCCACCACCCCACTATTATAATGCAAATTCATCATAGAGACCTTCTATAGTAATGCTTTTTATCATTGAGTTTATTATCATAAGTCCCTAATATAGGACTAGTCATTGTGCTGCAGTACTTCAAGCAGTCGGGCTCCCGACCACCCCATATATATGTACAACTGCAGGTATGTATCTCCGGCAGCTCCTCCACACAAGACATCTACACTATACAATTCTATCTACACTATACAAACTATATACATGAACACCTTCCATAACTTAGGAAAATTTCCTTTTATACATGAACTCCTTCCATGACTTAGACAATTTTTAACAAATTTTCTAATTATCTTATAAATGTTATTTATCTTTATTTTTATAATATTTTTGACTTGTATTTCTATTATTTATCATATTTTTAAATATTTTAGAAGTTTTTTTAATAAATGTATTTATTCTGTAAGACAATATTTTGTCTTTAATTTTCTATATTATTGGTCTAATATCTGAAACGTATTTATATTAACTTTATGCTTATTAATGTAATTTTATAGCTTAATTTATATATTTTAAGACTATTTTGATGCCCCTTTATATTGAATTTAATTATTAACAATAATATTGGGCCGTCACACTACGTACAACCATCATGTTTTTTTCAACTCATTTTCAAAAAGGTTCAGACCCCATAGAGGGAGAAAATTAAACTATATATAGTGTACCTATATGTGTTATGTAACTTAATGCAGTGCACACACTAGGATTTTCTCCTGTATCGTGGAGGCAGTTTACAAATAAAAATTGCACAAGGACAAACATCCAGACCCGGATTAATTATTTGTAGACCATACAATACTTGTTCCGTGCGAGATTCGAACCCGCGGTCCCCAGCGCAACAACTCATCGCTAAATCACTGCACCACGGAGCTTGTTTATTTTATCATTTTTGTACAATCTTATGCTGGGGCCATACTAACAAAAAATGTCGTTAATTATCGCGTTGATGGATGTTGAATGTGGGTATGGCCATGACTTAACGCGTTAATTTGACAATGAGATTAACAACGCCGTTTGCCGTTTGGCGATAACTCGAGTAGCGGTACATCAAAGAGATTAACGCACGAAATAACACGTTGAAGCGGCCATACTAGCCAGATTTGTGGGATCCAAGACAAAAGTATTTAGAATCGTACAGCGCAAAATGATTCTTTGCGACGAATTATCCAATTATTATCTTTTTATACATCTATCGAAGGATTAGAAAGGCGAAGGAAACTCTAATGGGTTTTTATAGAACCATTTTTAACACATATAAAAATCTTCAAGGAACACTAATGGCATTGAAATTTAATGAGGTGGAACGTTCAAGTGTAGCCAACTTTATCGCGTAAAATTTAAAGCAATACTTGTTGCGTTTTAGGCATTGACGTTTCCCGTTAGTGTAGTACCAGCATTAGCGCATTCGTTCGATGCTCGACGCAGGGGCGGAGCCAGCGGAGCGACACCATAGTTGCGCGGTGGGATAAGCATTAAAATATGAATATATTTCTCGACAGTCGATATTTTTTTCAACAAAAAGTTTTAATTATTTATTTATTTTGTCTCGTAAATCATTTAATCTACTACTGCCCAATATTTTGTACTTTATTTTATTCTATTAATTTTTCCCCAGCTTATTTATTTGCGGGTCATTGTAGAAGCGTGCTCGTCGCGACCCCTGCCAGCCCTTTTCAGGGCTGCAATTCTACACAGCTGCGCACCCATGCGAACGAGGGTTAGGGCGTCCCCCCAAGGCGACGCACACCAGCTCGTCCCCGTTGGTGTGGATTGCAGCGCGCAAAGCGGCGATGGGGACCGCCACCCGTCACGCACAGCCCGACACGGCGAAAGGTGGAGGACGGAGTGCAGAGTTGGCACGTGGAATGTTAGAGGAGGCATGAGAGATAAGACGAATGAGTTGATCGAAATAATGAAAGAAAGAGAATTAGATGTCGTGTGTATGTCGGAGACCAAACGGAAAGGCAGTGGTATTGAAGAGCTCCCTGGCGGGACGTTAGCTATATGGTCCGGAGTCCCGGAAAGCGAGAACGCCTGCCAAGGAGTGGGAGTGCTGTTGTCGTCCCGGTTGGTCGATCTTATGACTGAATACAAGGTTGTGAACTCAAGACTTCTCTGGGTTCGCTTCAAAATGGGACTGACGAAGTTATTCCTTTTGGCTGTTTATGCGCCGGTAGCTTCGTCGTCCAGGGCTGAGCTGGAGGAGTTTTGGGAGAATGTAAGAGAAGTTCTAGATTTGGTTAAGGGAAACGAAAGAACTGTTGTATGTGGTGATTTGAATGGATGGGTAGGCATCGCTCGACCAGGATACGAGTCGGTGCTTGGAAAGTTTGGAGATAAAAGGCTTAATGATGCTGGCAAGCTTATACTGGCTGTATGCAAGGAAAAGGGTCTTCTTGTGACAAACACTATGTTTAATCACAGGAAGATCCATATGTACACTAGAGAAAGAAAGAATGAGAGAAGTATGATTGATTTGTTCCTGGTGGATGACCGACTGCGAAAACAGGTGATGGATACACGAGTGTTCAGGGGTGCTGACCTGGGAACGGATCATTATCTAGTAATTACTAGATTTAGGGGTTTGTTCGCGGGTTGGCGCCACCGGACGGCAGTAACAGAACCACAGTCGGTCTGTCGCATCCGAAGCTGGAAGCTTCAGGAAGCGGATACTAGGGACAAATATCACACGAGGGTAGCCGAAAAGCTTGACACCATCGATGGCAGGAAAGAATGTGTGGAGAGAACATGGCAGAACCTTAGGGATGGAATGGTAAGTGCAGCGGAAGAAGTATGTGGTAAGACAAAAAGAGGTAGTAGTAAAAGAAGAGATGCATGGTGGAATGACGAAGTGAAAGAAGCTGTAAAAAAGAAGAAAAAAGCATGGTTAGACTACTTAGCCTCTAGTAACGATGAGCATATGAGAGAGAAGATGAAAGAAAGATATAAGCTGCAGAAAGTTCATGCGAAAACATTGATTGAGGAAGTACGTGAAAGGTGTAGAATAGAAGCGGACGAGAGTTTGTCGCACAACTTTAGGGAAAACTCCAAACTCTTCTGGAAAGAGGTTGGAAGGTCCCGGAGTGGTGCGACAGCTTTAAGAATGAACAAAGTGCTTTCGAGAACCAATGACGTCCTCTCGGAAAAATCGGACGTCATGCAGCGATGGAGTGAATTTTATAGAGAATTGTATGCGTGTCATGATCTCAGTGAAGGATCCGGGGGTGACGCCGTGACTGGCACGCCAGACACGGACCTCGATGACACTGAGGTCATCAGCATGAAAGAGATTGAACGTGCGATTCGAAGTTTGAAATGTGGTAAGGCTGCGGGACTAGACAGAGTTACTGCTGAAATGGTCAAGTACGGTGGGCCTCGCGTCTGGGACAGCTTTCATCTGCTGTGCAATTTGTGCTGGCGGACGGGAGATGTCCCGGATGATTGGCGATCCGCGGTCATTGTGCCTTTATATAAAGGTAAAGGTTCACATTTTGACTGCGGGAGCTATCGGGCGATCAGCTTGACCAGTTTAGCAAGTAAAGTTTATTCGAAGATTTTGACACGCAGGATGCAAGAGAAATCGGAAAGATTCTTATGGGAGGCACAATGCGGATTTAGACCTGGAAGAGGATGCACGGATCAAATGTTTTCTCTCCGCATGATCACGGAGAAGCTTCTGAGTGTTAACCAGAGGATTTTCTGTGCTTTTGTGGATCTGGAGAAAGCATTTGATAAGGTTATAAGGAAGAAAATGTGGGAACTGTTGCCGGGATATGGTGTGGATGGTCGATTGCTAAGGGCTGTGCAGTCACTTTACTATGACTGTAAAGCCTGTGTGCGGGTAGGGCATGACCTGTCACCCATGTTTAGCGTCCAAGCGGGCGTAAAACAGGGTTGTGTCATGTCTTCCTGGCTGTTCATACTGTATCTCGACAGCTGTTTACAGAAGCTGAAAGATAGCTGTTTGGGTGTGAAATTGGGTGACATAAAAGTTAATTGTCTGCTGTATGCTGATGATGCAGTGCTTATTGCACCATCAGAAGCAGAACTGCAGGCATTAGTCACGTGTATGAAAGAGGAATGTGAAATTAAAGGTCTCCGTTTGAATGCTAATAAAACTAAGGTTCTGGTATTTGAAAAGGACGAAGAGAGAACGAAATGTGAAATATGGGTAAATCAGGAATGTCTAGAACAGGTAAATGAAATTGTATACTTGGGGAGTGCTTTCAGCCGGGATGGAAGATGTGATTTAGATGTGGATAGGCGTGTCGCTGCCGGAAACAAAGTCAATGGTGCCCTGAATACATTAGTCAAAAGGCAAGGCGTGGTGAAGAGTGCACGCCTTGCAATACATAACACAGTTTTGGTACCGACTTTGTTATATGGCAGCGAAACCTGGGTATGCCAGAAGAAGCATAAAAGCAAGTTGAATGCAGTGGAGATGCGATCTCTTCGTAAAATGTGTGGCGTTACCATAGCCGACCGAAAGCGAAACGAAGAGATTCGCAATATGGCAGGATTGAAAGATGACCTTATCACAAAAATTGATAGGGGCGTACTCCAATGGTTTGGGCACGTTGAACGAATGAGTGAAGACCGAATGGTGAAGAAAATATATAGAGCGAAAGTAAATATTAAAAGGTGTCGAGGTAGACCGAGACTAACTTTCGAAGACCATGTGAGCAAATTGCTCGAAGCGGGGAGGGTCAAAAGTACTCGGATACCTAGACGTGCATGTATGAAGAAGTTAATGAACCTGAAAGAAGCGAAAGAGGTATGTAAGGATCGTGACACTTGGCGATCTGTTCTCTCTGGCTACCCCGTTAGGGATTGTGCGTGACGATAAGTAAGTAAGTAAGTAAGTTATTTATTTGCTTATTATCTTAAAAAGAAATATAATTTTGTATAGTATATCTCTGTGGTATTAAAATAACTAAAATCTACGAAACTTATAACTACTTTGCTGTGTGTTTTGACGGGAACATGACCGTCGATGAATTTTTGCTTCTGTTTTATCGCTTAAACAATGGTTTGAACTTTGAAGTAGAGATGGGCCGAATATTCCTTTTATAATCAGTATTCGGCATATTCGGCAGCATTACCGAATATTCGTTAATGTATTACTTAAAGGCTAGGCGTTTTATGAACTTGAGTTAATGTCATCATCGACTGTCCGCTGGGTAGACATTTTACTCCCGTTCTATCTAAATATCTGTTAAATATTTAATTTCTTCAGCTACATCTGTAGCAACTGTGCATCTAAACATATTTAACAGCACAACATATAAAAAAACAAGTATTATTGAAAACTCTTACGGAAAAATATTGATACACATAATCGCCTTATATAAATTAAACAATAATTAATAGGAACTATAATCTAACATTTTCATACATTTATAATTTAATTCACTTAATAAATTTAATAAATGAACTACACTAAAATGACTTACGATTGTTTTCTTAAATAAAGCCGATATATCGACATTTTTTTCGATATATAAAACTCCGATATTGACTAACTGTATATTAATTTACGGTATATCGAACTCCAACATTGATATATTTATTTTATAATTATCGATATATCAAAAATACGATATTTTTAAAAATATCACAGTCCTAGTTTGGACTGATTAGTTGGAATGATCAGTTGAACTGATCGTGTGTGTGAAAATTTCTGTGGCTTAAATCCGTTCGAACTGATATCACATTGACTTATGACTTTAACTGACCGTGTGTGGTCACCATTATTAACATTAAATAAACACGCTGTTACATTAAGTGTTCTGAGAAAGTTTTCTGTCCCCATTTGATTCAACCCATATAATGCTCGTTTGCTACATTAAGAACCTACGGTAGTTTCGGTACTAATGCCGATGGTCTAGCAGAACTCACTCTAGTCATATCTTGAGATATTTGATCTTAGTTGTGTTAACTAGCTTGCAAGATATGCATCTTCCACAGAAGGCTTCAAATACAAGGTTGCTCTCATGAATTAAATCCAAATCAAGAGAGTTACATTGAATTTGAAGAAACGTATCTAAACGCGTTGCTGTAGTTCAGTCTGGCTTTAGCCAGGCTTAGTTTGGCTAAATGGAAAGTTTATAAAAAAAAAAGTTATGAGAAAAAGGAGAAAAATAGAGAATGACATGAAATATGTTTCCATTAGGTTCTACAGATGGCCTTGTTTTTATAAACACACATGTATTTGAATACAACCTCGTGTCAAAATATTAAAGCAACCGGTGAAATGCATATTTTAATGTAGCATATTGTAATGTAGTCATCTCAATCTTTGAGTTGCAGATATAGCACAACAAAAGAATATAAAAAAAGACGATAAGTCACATTTTGTCCAATACTTATATCTGCGATAAATACCACGTGGTTTTAAAGTTGCAATAATAGACAAAAGAAAGTTTTTTTATAGAATAAGGTTGACAAACGAACACACATTCCACCTGATGTTAAGTGGAAGCTGTGGCCCATAGACATCTACATTTATCATCGATTAAGAATCAAAACGCAGATGCGTTGTCACCCCTGAGGACTAAGATGGAATGCAGTAAAAAACGGGTCTCCGGATCTCTACAATCACCATACGAAACACAGCAGTATTAAGCAGCTGTTTCACGCTGGTATTCTGTGAGAGCGTAGTCCTTCCCCGGTCGAGCCGACCCATCATGCTACAACCATAATATAGCTGCAGCGTGGCTCCATTAGTAGTAGATAGATTTTCACATTCCCTCACTAGACATAGGAGTATGGAGTAAATGACCAGCAGAATATCATTGTAAATATTCAAAAGTTACGGCAAGTTTGAATTGAAAGAAAACTTAATTAAATAAGCATTGTATAAAAAGGATTATTATAATATTGAGGAATTTATGGATGATTATAACCCTTGGGAATGAGGTGATCGCTACCAAGCTATTTATAATATGTTTTGTGTTGTTAATTATTGTGTAACTTTAATGATTTTAACTGTTCTTTTTTCAAAAACATGACAGAGGTATTTTCCGAACCAGTGGTAAATTAAGCATAAAGTGACTCTCAATAAGCAATATTTATAATCTATATTGAATAAAAAATGTTCTACTTTTGTAGCGTAATCATCCACCTGGTTTTTAAGGATGTTGAACTACTTTCCCCGTAGAGACATACAGTGATAGATTCTCCTGCATCACAACCATACGGCATATAATATGTTTTAATAATTATTTAAAAATGATTGTGTGTAATCCTTACGCATAGTAGGAAATTATTCATGTACTATTTGATTGATTGATGTACTAGGTTGTAGGTCTAATTTTCTTCCTTTTCTTCCCTCCTGTTGTAGGTCTACTTGTCAGTCTTTGTAACCACTTTCTTAAATCATTCTGCCTCAAATAGTATTGCAGGTACCACACTGTGTTCCGTTCTAAAGGATATAGATTGCCAGTTACATCTTATTCCTCAGATGTGACGACGTATCTACAGCCTTCTTTGATTAAAGATGGCTGTAGATTTCAATGAAATGAATCATCAAGTAAACCATAAGTATAGTTATCAATTCAGTTTAATAAAGAAAGAAGAAAACAACAGAAATGTAATGTTAACATACTATCAGTTTATTTTTTTAAGGTTTAGAAGTAATATAGGACAAGTCTTTAAATAATAATTACAAGGTTGATAACGAACGTTCAGTTTATGTGGGTGCTACATTCCTTTCTTATCATTGCTAGGTATGATTATGTAGTAATTATGATGGTTCTCTCAAAACAATCTGTAATTGTGAGAATATCTGACTACTACGTCGCTGATTTTTTATTCTAACGCCAAATAACGGCAAATTTAAAAATGCAACCACTTTAGTAGGCTTTATGTCGCTGAAAAAGACCTGAAATTGAATTTACCTAAGATGTGATAATCATTTTTTATATGATAGGGTGACAAACGAACACACAGTCCACCTGATGGTAAATGGTTGCTGTGGCCCATAGACATCTACATCTATCTTCAATTACGAATCAAAATGCAGATGCGTTGTCACCCGTGAGGACTAAGATGGAATGCCTCGTTTCCATTAAAAAGGGTCTACGGTTCTGTACACTCACCATACGAAACACAGCAGCATATAGCTACTATTAGACACCGGTATTCTGTGAGAGCGTGGTCCTTCCCCGGTCGAGCCGAACCATTCGTGCTGCAACTATACTACTAATATAATGTATTTTAGATTCGCATAATATATAAAATAGTGTGTCTTTTCTAGTTCTAAGAGCACCTCTAAGAGCTACCTTCCACAATTTTGTGCTCTATCTGACACCACCAAACTCAACACTGCACTAGGAAAAACACACCACTGTCGTAACGAGATATGTATCTTAGATCTTAAATATTAAGATATTAACGGTTAGCAATCGCAGTCTATATTTAGCCCATGATTCTCATTAAGAGATGAATAACGTATCGTATGTGCCGTTTGGAGCTGTATCGAATGATTTGTTGAGTATTTTATATGTATGCACATATACTATCGTATTTGACCTACCGGGTACGATGGTACTTACGTTTTTACCGACTTCAAAAAGGTGGAGGTAATCAATTCGACTGTATGGTTCTTTTTATGTGTGATAGATACCTCAGAACTTTTCTCTGGGCGAACAGATTGTGATGATGATTCTTTTTTATCTGAAAGCTGGTACTTTTCGTGTCGTCCCATATAGTTTTATCAATATCTGACTGGTAGTTTTGAGTTATTCTGAATAACATGTATTAATTGACTGTTGTTCTCATTTAGAAGAAAAGAGTTTACTCCTTTCTAAAGGGCCGACAACGCACCTAAAATTCCCCTGGTGGTGATTATGGGCTGCGGTAGTCACTTAACATCAGGTGACCCGTGTGCTCGTTTGCCTCCACTTCTATAATTTTTTTTAATATATTGAAGTTGGTTGCACAATTTTTTTAATTTTACCGCTTTTTACTCGCATGTCTTAAATTAAAAAAAAACACGTTTAATATGAAAAAACTGCAAAAATACAACAAATGCAACGCTTTCTACTGTATTAATTTTATAAACTAAGCATTCCTAAAAAAATGAGAGGAGACCTGTACTTAGCCATGGAACGTAAATATACCGTGACTTAAGTATTCCTTAAAAATCACAGTATTTCTGATCACCTATTTTTTTTTTGGTTCAAAGCTAATAAATTAGTTAGTAAGTTTAGTAAGTTGAGACAGTAATATGTTTTGTGAGTTAAAAATATTCATCATAATCATCATCATCATTACAGCTCGTCACAAGTCCACTGCTGAACCTTCCTTAGAAGGCCTACGTTAATTCCTAAGGGAATGAAACAAAGCACGCACCTGAGTCACCTACATCTCTTATTTGTCACTTAACGGTATGAGGCTACCACTCATAAAACTTTCTTCCCCATCGGTTGTCCGTTCTTCGAGCTATACGGCCAGCCCGTTGCTACTTAAACTTACAGATTCGTTGGGCTACTGCGTATCGTTGGGTACTGTTTTACTGCGGATATCCTCATTACGAATTGTATCACTGGAAGAAACTCCGAAAGCCCCTCCATAGCTCACTGAGCAAACTCAGCTTCCTCATACGGGAATAAGTAAAAAACTAAGTCTCAGATCTATATTGTCCTACATTATAAATATCAGATACTTCCGATAAAACTTTTCAACTTTCCTTCTAATGAAATCAAGCCTTAGAGTACTTTACTCTCTCCTGAGACCTTCGATCTTTCATGTTTTTAATCCAATTTTCCTTTTTACACTTGTAATGAAAACTCAAGCAAGTCAAGTTGAAAATCACTGAAATAAGAACCGACATCAAAGGTACAGTGGCAGCTGAGAACGAGTCATTCATAAATATAAACCAAATACTCAAATGATATTATATTTAATTTTTAAGCTAAATTTGTATGACTTCTTAGTAAAAACTAAGATGGGTTCGAAGAAAGTCAAAGTAAGGTTTAAAATTTTATTCAAGTAGATAGCTTTGGTTCGTTATTTTAATGTAAAGCGCATCTTTCGGATTAACTTATTTGTTTACCCGCTTTGATTAAAATCTATTTATTTGTGACCTCTAGACGTTAAAGTGTTATCTGGAGGACATACCTAGCTATATCTAAAGTAGTTGATTTGATTAAATGAAAAGTTATATAACACTTTGCTCAGAATGATATCTAAATCAAATTTAAGTATTATATATTACGAAAGCGACTTATGATATCTAAGAATTTGATACGTTGTACGAAGTCGTATTCAAAAATCTATCTATAATTTCTATAATCTATCTAATTGTCCCTTGTGCTCATGTTTTGAGGTATTGGTGACTAGAAAATGAGTCTTAATCTCCCGAACGCTCCCCAACCGAGTTGCTCGGAATTAGTATTACCTAGTCGGACAATTTGTCTTACGCAAACATACTCGTCAAAAACTACGAGCAAAAATATTCATAAGAAACTATTACACATGGTTACTGTAGTGAAGAAAGTCCTATTGAAATTCAAACTACATAATGAATAAATGAATGAATGGATACCTGTTAAGGAGTTGTAGTAAAATAACCCCAAAAAAGAAAGTAACTAATGACAAGGTCAGGTCCTGGCAGTAGGTCACTGCACTGTTGACAACCACGCATAACAATGATGCCATACCATCATATCACACATTCGTGTTTTGACCGCCTTACTATCCACTGAGAAACGTAGAAGTGTGTTAAACGTATTATTTTATTAAAGAGTAAAAAATAATAACAACAAATAAATCTCGTATTTCAATATTGTGATAGACCTAAAAAATAAACAGAAGCTACAATAGAAATTAAAGAAAGTGTAAAAATGTGTTTTAAAATATTATTGGCGTGTTTATTTCAATTAACTGCAGTATACTCCGCTCCGTTACATCTGCAAGTTTTGCAACCATCGTATCAGAAGACCTCAGTGCAGCCTTCTCATAAAATGCTGCAGCAACAGCTTTTAGAACTACAACAACTACAAAATTTTCAACAATTAAATACTAATAATTTCGGTCAATTGTAAGTATGTCTAATAACATATTTCTTTAAAGGCAATGTTTTCAATAATCGGATAGAAGTTTTTCATAAAATAAAATACACCATAAACAAATAAAAAGTTTTATGAAAATAAAATAGTTTAAATTGTTTTACTTTTATATTCAATCCTTAAAGCACTATATCGCAGAGTGTAGAACTCTAACTTTAGTCCATAATTTAAACATTTTATTATTATAACTAGCTGTGCCCTTGACTTCGTACGCATAGAGTTTACTAATTTAATATCATACTTCCTATTTGGATCGGTATTTGTTTATAATTTCGTGGGTTTTAATTTTTTGCGCGGAACTCAGTTCTTTATCTAAAAGAAAGTAGCCTAAGTCACTCCTTATAACATCAGCTATCTGCCATTAAAAGTCTGGTCAAAATCGTACCAGCAGAGATAAGCCGGAACAAACAGAAAGACAGACGAAAACTTTGATTTTTTATCTTTTTGTTATTGGTACCGTATATTTTTTAATATAAACTTTGTAAAAAGCTGTTATTTTGACATTAAAAATAGATATTTCAATTTAATTTATTTGTATAGATAATCCGAGATCACACCTTTTACTCAGCACAATCACTTAGCGGCGTAAGATTCAGATCCAAAGAAATATATTTACATACATTTATACGTGGTAGAGCCATGCTGCAGTTAAATTAGTATTATAGTTGTAGCACGAATGGATCGGCTCGACCCGGGAAGGACCACGCTCTCACAGAATAACAGCGAAAAATAGCTTAATGCTGCTGTGTTTCGTATGGTGAGTGTAGAGAAATGGAGACCCTTTTTACAGGAAATGACGCATTTCATCTTAATCCTCTCAGGTGACAACGCATCTGCATTTTATTCGTAATCGAGGATAGATGTAGATGTCTATGAGCCACAGCAACCACTTACCATCAGTTGGACTGTGTGCTCGTTTGTCACCCTATCCTTTAATAAAAACAGTAATTATTATAGAAATATTTTTTTAATTATAGAGATAAAATGTACATTTTAATCCATAATGAAGATATCCGCAGTAGAATCAGATTAACGAGTATATCCCAATTAGTTACGACCTGAAACTTGCAGGAATTAAGTGCAAGCTGTAGACTATGCTTAGTGAAATGCGATCACCAGTAGACTCGAAGCAGTAGTGACGATGATGATGACATAAAACCTATTTATTTACCTTAAAAAAAAGATATTTGCCTGATTTTTTTCCTGTATTGTGGAAGCGTTTAAAATACATTTTTTATAGAATAAGGGTGAAGACAAATGGGCAAATAGTCCACGTGGTGGTAAATGAATGCTGTGACCCATATGTACATCTAGGCTGGATTGAGTATCAAAATCTAGATGCGTTGTCACCTCTGAGGAATAAGAAGGCATTCCGCCTCGTTTCCAGTAAAAAGCGTCTTCGGTTTTCTACACTCACCATACAATTCCGCTATTCCATTTCATCTCGTGGGTTTTGCAAGAAATAACTATAGGATATGTCAGGATCTTGCGACTTCCGATAGATGGCGCTATAAACAACTCGTTTAAAGCCGAAAAATTTCTAGACCAGCGTCAGGTAGCAACATTACAGGTGCGTAATGTTTGGTTCTGCGTTCATCAATCCAAGCCGTGACGTTTGAGGCGAATCCGGCATGGAAAAGGCCTATCGATAATTATTCTGAATCTGGATATTTTTCCATGTACAATTTATGTACGTGGTAGAGCCATCGACCGGGCAAGACTACGCTTTTACTAAATACCGGCGTAAAATAGCAGCTTAATGTTTCGTATGGTGAGTGTAGAGAAATGGAGACCCTTTTTACTGGAAACGAGGCATTCTAACTAAGTCTTCAGGCGCGAAAACGGATTGCATTTCGATTCGTAATCGAGAATAAATCTAGATATCTATGGGCCACAGTATCCACTTATTATCAGGTGGTCTGTGTGCCCATTTATCACCTTTATGCTATAAATAAACCATCGGGTGGACTGCGTGCTCGTTTGTCAGTCTTATTTTATAAAATAACTTAAATTAATAATTTAAGAACCCCCAAAACAAAAAAGTTGACGATCTTCTAACGGCTGAGCAGACTTCTTTGAAACATAGCTTAGAACGGTCTCGATTAAGATACCTTTCAAATGAAAAAAACATAATCAAAATCGATTCATCCGTTCAGGGACTATGATGCCACAAACAGATACACAAATACATACTACAAACTTATATCAACTCTGTGTTTTCGCTTGGGGTTAAAATTAATAATACTACACTGTGACAGTGGCGTACTTATATTATTGTGCGATAGTAGCGTAAACGAATTTATCTTCCCATATGGATCCGTGACTATCGTTAGACGTTACTATAGAATAAGTCAAAAATATAGATATATTTATATATATATATATATATATATATATATATATATATATATATATATATATATATATATATATATATATATATATATATATCTTTTATCAACAGATATATTAACATATATTATATATAATGCCGGTTGTAAATAAAATTTTGTTGAATTGTTTTCCGATGACCCTTTTTTTATTGAACGAGTATATAGATTATGCGCTCGCTGTAATTTTTTCAGTACGCGAGCGACCCGGGTTTGCTGACAGCGATAAAGTTATTATTTGCAATTTTAAGTACTGATTTACCCTGATACCTGCTGTGAAGGAAAATGTCGAATAACTGTATGTCTAAGAAATAAAATATGTCGAGAACATGTGAACACGCATTAAAACAGCGCGGCGGGCTTATTATTCCATAATCGTTACCGTAACAGCCTGTATATCATCCCAGTTATCATTCGCCGGGAGATGCCAAATAAAACAAGTGAAAGTCAAAGTCACACTTGTATTCCACTTCATATTTGTTACAGCCTATTAAAGTCCACTACTGAACATAGGGCTCCCTATAGATTTGACAGGGGATAGATTTGACTGACAGGGGATATTTGCTATATTTGCCACGCCTCGCATGCGGGTTGACAACCGCTGTTTTTTCCTGATTTGTTTCCCTCTGTCGCCTCTTACGACACCCACGGGATGACACGGGGGAGTGGATATTGTTACACCGCAACTACATGGTAATTTACATTACGAAATAATACCGTGTACCGTATTGTTACACCGTAATTACGGTTATTGTTCGAGAACTATCTCAGAAATAAAGTAATAGTAAGTAATATAAATAGTAAATAAAGTAGGTTTGTGCCCATTTTTGTTCATATATTGAATACAACGTTGCTTAGATATCATCAATCTAATCAAGACTGTTGGGAAATTTTTGAACTCTCCCTATGTCATAAATTCACACACATCGAATTTCAATTTTATGAGTTTAATTTACGAATGCATATATGAAAGTTTGACATGCCCAGAGGTAAAAAAATATCATTTAGATAGACAAAAAATCTTTAGGAATAAAAAGTACTAAAATACTATAATAATAGAAATGAAAAAATCCCTGAAATACTTTAAAAGTACACTAATTTTAACCAACACATTTTATTAATTTTCAGGAGGTTCCCTCCGGTATTAATCCTCATACCAAAAGACGAGGCTAACACGAAAACTAAACACACGAAAAATGAAGCTACGAAGTCTAAACAACATTTAAACAAAGAAAAAGTCGACGAAGATTTAGATTCTGTAATAATCGATGCTGATTCCAATGAATCCGAAATCGAACCGCAGAGAGCTGCAGTTATATTACCAAACTTTGCAAGAATATCAATTGGAGATATTATTTCAGCGATTCCGTTCCTTCCGATAGAAATAAATGTTCCAGATACAATTGGATGGGCTTACAATGGCATTTCCAGTGGGATTTTAAGTATTATTTCGATTATCGGGCAACGGCTGCCTTTTACTTCGAGTTCTATGCAAGATCAAGAGACCAAACTGAGATCAGTTTTACAGCAGTTGCAAATGAAGAAACAAAATAGCTTCGTGCCTATTATCATAATGCCGATCAGTCCACAGATAATACCTATGCAGCTACCGACACAAGTATAGGTGAATAAAAGTGTATAGAGAATTTATTACCAGTTATTTATTTGCGTTATGATCTTATTTGTCTCGATCAAAATATTAATGTGATAAATATTAAAAATGACTTTCCTTATCTAACCTTAAAATAACTGGAGGCAACTGAGGAAAATCCAAAAATAGAATAGAATATTTTTAAATCAATTTCTTATTTTTGCACGGCCACTACACAGAATAACTTTTTTTTTAATTATATTTTATAATAATTTATTTTGAAAACACTTTTTTGTTCCACCGGCCGTGTTAAGCAAAATACAAATTAGGAATAAACCCAGATATTATAGTTTACGATAAACGCCGGTATAAATGTCTCTTATTCATATTTGATATAAAATCCACAAGCCAACGACGTGTAACAATGGCCACGCATTTTTTTGTTTTTTTTTTCTATCTGTTTAGTCCAGATCCATAGGTGTTAATATCCTTGAAACTTAATGGCTATGTGTACTTAAACACTAATAAGCTTTTAGTCTACTGTATGAGCTTTTCTTATAGAGCGTCGTAGATCTTCCTTGCTCTCGTGCGTAGGATACAAAAATAAAATGATCATTTCTAATTGGATTTATTTATTACTTTAATACATTCACTTCAATTGAAGAGTCAATAATAGCTCACTTAACCTACTCGCAACAAAAATGGCAACACAGTAATCCTATTTTGTCGACGGTACAGTTAGAAATCGATCGACCCTAATCCTGGCCACTGTAGCCTTACTTGTTTATGTTCGAAACATATCACATAAAAATTCGGACGATTTGAGGACTTTTCGCTCCATACACTTCTCGTTTCAATGGGTCTTTAAAAATCACTGATAAAAAAATTAACCTTACTTTTAGGTATACTATAATTACACATGTAAAAATATTAACACTAGAATTTAAAAGGTGAAATCAGACATTACATACTAAGCGGTAATTAAATGTAAATTGACTGTAGACTTTAATATTTTTATTATCGCTTAAAAAAATGGCAATACAATACTAACTTTATATATGTGAAATTCGCTGTTTCGATATTTTTACTCAACATGCAACAGTTAAACTAATTTTGATAAAATTTGGCAAAAGATAGACCATTTTCTGAACTCTTACACATACGTAGAATAACGTTTTACCACGTATATACAATAAAATTCACTAAAGAAAATTAAAATGTTTTTGATAACACTTGGGCAGAACTTTGTGGTAAATATAGCTCCTAAATAAAAGCTTCTATCTATAAATTTAGTTCAAACATTTTCAAGTCAACATAATTATAAAGGTCGCAACGTGTAGATCAAAATTCAAGTTTGGCAATGTCTCTCCCCACCTTATTTTTGTAATAATACATACTTAAAACAATAGTATTTTATTTATCACTTTCATTGTACTTTCAATTTGTCATAAGTATTGGTCCAACGGTTAGTTAATTTAAGCGCGTTTGAAGTCCTGGTTATAGTTCTGTTCAGGTTGTGCACTCTCCTTGGGAACTATGATGGAGACCGGATATGTGAACCAGTAGAAGAAACCACGTGGGGGACCCTGAAAACGAAAAGATTATAATGTTCTTAGTTCACATTGTACAAAAAGCTTGAATTAAGTTAGAATTATGTCAGGTTGAGTCAATGAGGGAATCTTAAGCTAACCAAAAGTTGGGACGTGAACTTAAAAAACATTTTTTTTAAATTAAAAAGGAGTCGTCACTCTTTACCTCCAGCTGACATATAGGAATATCCACAGTTTGGTTTAGTTTCCATTTCTAATCTAATTAATAAAAACAACAAATATTTCATTAAGAAATAAATTAACTTCACCCAATGAATATGCCAAATATTTCACATCATTACAAAGTGGTGCCGCCCTGGTGGCAGAAAAATTCGCGGATGCCCCACATTAGTTACACAATCACTAAACGACAGGACACTTGTTCTGTCTACGAATCCATCTGAATTGATAATCTTTCCCTGACGCCAAGCAGCAATGTAGCTACTGCTGTATTTCTGTTCCTTGGACATATTTGACAGAGTTCGAATCTCTTGTCAGGCCGTAAAATAGTTATTGGGTTTTTCTGTGACGAAATTATCAGTGGCAATCCGGAGTCAGCACAGGTAACGGTGTTTCACCTCCGTGCCTCGGACAGCACGTAAAGGCGTTGGTCCTGCGCGTGGTCTCTTTCCGGTCGTTTAACAGTGGTAGAGCCACGCGGCAGCTTTGCTGTTGCACGTATGGGCCGGCTTAAACCGGGGTGGTATCACGACCTCACATAATACTATCGTGAAGTGGAAGCTCTGCTTTCACGTTTCGTCTGGTGAGTGCAGGTGGGTGGAGGCCCAAATCCCCCCCCCCCCCCATCAACATGGTAGCGGAATTAAATGATAGACTACCCCAGGAGGGTACCAGCACCCCTGGAGAATCACTCGCTGAGCATCCACGACCATATTTCTCCACTTCTGAGCGTGGGTGCTCAGGCTGCCCTGCGTATTCTGGGGGGGGGGGGCAAAATTCCGCTCAAGACTACAACTGCTCGGGGCAAACGGAGCAACAAGACCAAGGCGACCCCTGCCACGCTGTCCGTGAATTTCTGCAACATCAGGGGACTTCACTCTAACCTAAATGCCGTCCACTACCATCTCGAGACGGCGAGGCCGGCTCTGCTCTTTCTGACCAAAACGCAGGTGTCCTCTCCGGCTGATGTTTCGTATCTATCCTACCCGGGGTACAAACTGGAACACTCCTTTGTGCCTCGGGCTGGAGTTTACGTTTACGTCAGAGAGGACATCTGTTCTCGACGCCTCGGTAGACTTGAAGGTTCGGACCTGTCCATCCTTTGGCTACGCGTAGACAGCGACGACCATCCGCGCGTCTACGGGTGCCTTTATAGGTCCCATAGCGGTAATGCCGAAACAGACCGACTCTTCGACCACGTCCAAATGGCTGCAGATTCATTGCTACAGCAGATCCCCTCCGCAGAGATCGTGATCCTCGGCGACTTTTACGCCCATCACGCCGAATGGCTTGGTTCACGTTTAACCGATCATGTGGGGAGATTTGTTCATGATTTTGCCTTGGCATATGATCTGACACAACTGGTTACTTCGCCTACGCGGATTCCAGATGTGGAGGATCATGCACCTTCCCTGTTGGACCTTCTGCCGACCTCTCGGACTGACGGATATCAGATTTCCGTCGACGCCCCTTTAGGCTACTCGGACCATTGTCTTGTCCGGAGTGTGGTGCCACTCACGCTGAAATCGCGGTTGCATTATGCAGGCTGCCGCCATGTTTGGCACTATAGGTCAGCCGATTGGGATGGGATGCGGTCTTTCTTTGCATCCTACTCTTGGGGGCGGGTTCGCTTCTCGCCGGACGATCCCAACGTTGTTGAGGATTCTATCGCTGATGTGGTACTTCAGGGTATGGAACTTTTTATTCCTTCCTCTGTGGTGCCCATTGGAGGCAAATCTCAGCCATGGTTTGGTCGCTCCTGTAAAATAGCATCGTGCTATAAGCAGGAGTGCTACCAAGCCTGGGCTGACGCATCAGCGTCCCGGGATGTAAATACCAGCGCTCTAAAAAAGAAGTATAATTCCGCCTCTAGGTCCTTCAAAAGAGTCATTGCCAAGGCAAGGTCAGCACATAGCCAGAATTGGCGAGAAACTAGTTCGCCTTCCTTCTGGAACCCGTGCATTCTGGTCTCTCGCCAAGGCTGTCCAGGGGAATTTCTGTCAGCCATCTCTTCCATCTTTGCACATGAGAAAGCTGATCTTCTAGGTTCTTTCTTTGCGTCTAACTCGACTCTCGATGACGGGGAGATTTCGCCGGCGACCATCCCGTGGTGTGAGTGCTCCATGCCGGAAGTGCAGTTCACACAGCGCTCGGTTCGCAAAGCACTCCTCTCCCTGGACATCCATAAGTCGAGTGGGCCTGACGGAATCCCCCCAATCGTGCTGAGGACGTGTGCTCCAGAGCTGCACCGCTTTTAACGCGTCTTTTCCGATACTCCTACTCCCTAGGCATAGTCCCAAAATCATGGAAGACGGCTTTCATCCACCCGATCCCTAAAAAAGGCGACCGCTCTGACCCGTCCAACTACCGGCCTATTGTCATCACCTCCTTGTTCTCCAAAACAATGGAGTCCATTGTAAACTGCCAGCTCATGAGGTACCTTGAGGATCACCAGCTGATTAGTGACCGCCAATACGGTTTTCGCCGTGGTCGGTCAGCTGGTGATCTTCTGGTCTACCTAACTCACAGATGGGCGGAGGCAGTAGAGTTCAAGGGGAAGGCATTGGCCGTTAGTTTGGACATTGCGAAGGCCTTCGATCGGGTTTGACACAAAGTGCTTCTTTCGAAGCTCCCTTCCTATGGGCTTCCCGAGAAATTGTGCGATTGGATCACCAGCTTTCTTGCAGATGGGAGCATCAAGGTCGTTGTAGACGGTGCAAGCTCCGATTGCAAGCCTATTAATGCTGGTGTTCCACAGGGCTGCGTGCTATCGCCAACGCTGTTTCTTCCGCATATCAATGATATGTTGCATACCCGTAACATTCATTGCTATGCAGATGACAGCACTGGTGATGCTCTTTACACCGGCCGAGCCAATATTTCTCGGGAAAACGTCTCCAAGTGCCGGGACAAACTTGTGTCTGAAGTCGAGTCTTTGCTGAACAGAGTCTCGGATTGGGGACGACTAAATCTAGTCCAGTTTAACCCCCAGAAGACACAATTTTGCGCGTTAACCGCTAAAAAGAACCCCTTTGTCGTATCCCCTCAGTTTAAAGGCACTCCCCTTGTTGCCTCAGCCAGTATCGGAATCCTCGGCGTCGACATATCGAGTGACGTGCAGTTTCGTGGTCACTTGGAAGGGAAGGCCAAATTGGCCTCTAAAAAGCTTGGTGTGCTCAGCAGAGCGGGACAGTATTTCATGCTGGCACACCGCCTACAACTTTACAAGGCGCAGGTTCGGCCGCACATGGAATACTGTTCCCATCTCTGGGCTGGGGCTCCCCAGTACTAGCTCCTTCCACTTGACCGCATCCAGCGCAGAGCGGCTCGAATCATCGACGACCGAGTGCTTTCCGATCGGCTCGATTCACTGGCACTGCGAAGAGATATTGCATCCCTTTGCATTTTCTTTCGCATATACCATGGAGAGTGCTCTGAAGAATTGTTCGGATTAATCCCAGCCGCCAAATTTCGTGAACGCATTGCGCGACAAACGTCCCGATACCATCCACACCACCTGGATGCTTGGCGTTCCACCACTGTACGTTTCAAAAGGAGTTTTCTTCCGCGTACAACCTCTCTGTGGAATAGTTTACCACCGGCGATTTTTCCGGACCGATACGACCTGGAGACCTTCAAGAAAAGAGCTTACTCCTTTCTAAAGGGCCGGCAACGCACCTGCAATTCCCCGTGTATTGCGGTTGATCATGGTCGGCGGTAGTTACTTAAAATCAGGTGAGCCGCATGCTCGTTTGCCCCCTCTTCTATATAAAAAAAAAGATCGTAACGGATAGTCGTCCCTATACTATGAGAGTGAAGGAATAGATAGTGCACTTGTGCTTGCGCACATATTCGTGCACTTTAAGGCGCTACTCCTAGCGAACGACCTTGAGCGTCCGGTCCTATACATACCATGCGCTCTCGCTACAATATATCACGTAAAAAATACGCCCAAATTTTAAAATATTTTCTCTATAAAATCGAATTTTAGTCCTTTGAAAAAATTAAATAGATCAAAATGTTCATTAATAATTGCCTATACATTAGTGTCAATCCCAAAATAAAATAATGCTCAATAATTATTTCGCATTTATGTGGTTTAGTTGTAGGAAGATACATTAACTTCTTTTTAAAAATTGGAATTGGCTATTATGGAATCTAGATGATGTAAAAAATTTACAGATTTTTTTTATTAGTTGATATATTTTTTTATTAACAAGTAGATAGCTCCTAAAAACCTCACAAATAACTACTAGCGCGGCATTTTGCTCATACACGCACCTTAATCCTGTCCTACCACCGTGATCAAATTTATTCTGGAGGACATTACTTCTTATGTTTGGAACCGACATAATAACAGGCTGTGAAGCATTTTATATAGGATTATTTTTTTTTATTTGGCCACCCACGTCCAACCGTGATCGACAAAATGTTTAATGGCTAGCTGTTTCCCACGACTTCGCACGCGTGTAATTTAGTATTTAAAATTTTTGCAAAATCTTTTTCTAAAATAAAAGTAGCCTAGGTTACTTCTTATAGCATCAGCTATCTACCAGTGAAAGTCCCGTCGAGATCGGTTCAGCCGTTTTGGAGATTAGCCGGAACAAACAGACAGACACAAAAACAAAAATTTTAGAGATTGTGTTTTGTTTATACTTAATGTAAGTACTGTATATACTTCCGTATGCATTCAGTAAAAAGCTATTATTTTAACATTACAAACAGACATTTCAATTTTATTTATTTGTATAGATTAACATAGCAGTACTTTTATGTCATATTTATTGCTATATATATATATATATATATATATATATATATATATATATATATATATATATTTATATATATATATGTATATATATATATATATATGTAAACAGGTATGTATAGGTTATATTCGTTATTTATTAGTAAAACGTAGTTAACTATCACTTTTATTTTGTTTTTTTTTTATTCTATATTGCTACACCTACGTCAAATTTTTACCATTTAGGAATGCAATAAAGAATAAATATATAATAAAATAGACTTACAGTGGGTTCGGGTTCTTCTGTAGTTGTCGAGACGGACGGCCGTGGGTAGGACTGTTGCGGGTAGGACTGCTGTCCGTAGGCCGGCAATGCTTTGCCCTCGCGCGATTGTGTTTCTGCCGGCACTGACACGACGGAATCCTGCAGCTCGGATGCAGATGGCTCGTATTCACCCCTGGATGTGTTTAGGAGTAACAATTTAAAGTTCATCTTTTAACAATTGTCTTTTGAAGGTCGCAGTGTCTTAGCAAGGAGTTTGAGTGCTGAAGGCCGCAGGTTCCAATCTCGCACGGAACAATTGTTTATACGGTCTACAAAAAATTGTTCCGGGTCTGAATGTTTTATCCTAGTGAAATTTATATTTGTAAACTGCCTCCACGATATATGATAAATCTAACGTAAATAAAAGAAAGAAAAAAAGAGTAAAACATCGTAAGCTAGAACTCTGTACCTCTATTCTAATATTTTGTTGAAAAGGGTGATGGCGGTATTGTTGTTTGACGGATCTGCACAAGGCGACTCTTTTTTTGGGTTTGCGTAAATTAGAGAAGTCTTCCAGAAGTTAGGTGGCCGATGACTAGGAATATTGGAAAAGGCTCGTATGTGAACTGATGTGTACATGTTTTCAGGATTTACCTATCATAGGGCTGGACGTGTACGTATACTTGACGGGGTTGAGTGATTAGTGAAGATAATTACGGATTAGGAAACCCCATTAAATTACAGGTGTGCGTGCGCATACATTTGTGTGGCTAGTGTGTATGTATGAATGTTTGTGAGTGTCTCGCTGGTATAGTGATCTGATGAGGTCCCAGGTTCAAATTTTGAGTCGGGCCAAAATCAATTATTGCGTTTGGCTCTCAAGAAATTCTCAGTAACAGCCTGGAGTCAGGCAGTTGACGGTATTTCAGCATCATTCCTTGAAAAGCACGTCTCTCTCCGGTCGCGTCAGTTACCGTCCCATCAGACTACGAGATTGAGGGAATAGAGAATGCAGCTGTGCGTGCTCATATACTCGAGCACTATAATCCTGTCCGACGCAGATGAATAGTATTTATTAAAACTGGTCATCGTGACCGAAATTTAGTCTGGAGGACATTACGTGTGTGTGTGTGTGTGTGTGTGTGTGTGTGTGTGTGTGTGTGTGTGTGTGTGTGTGTGTGTGTGTGTGGGTGTGTGTGTGTGTGTGTGTGTGTGTGTGTGTGTGTGTGTATGTGTGTGTGTGTGTGTGTGTGTGTGTTTGTGTGTGTGTGTGTGTGTGTGTGTGTTTGTGTGGTGTATGTGTACGTACTGGGGCTGTGGTGACAGAAGCGAGGCAGCGCGTGCCTCCTGCCAAGCCTTCTCGTGAGCAAGACGCGCCGCGCGAACTTCCTCCGTCTCTTCTGCAGGCTTCAGCTCGATTTTGGGCAGGTTGTCCTCCTGGTGAAAGCCCTCGCTGTCAGCCCAGTAAGTAACCTACAATCAAAATTTTATTTGACATGCATAATTTATTAATTTCATTTGACTTGCAAAACACATTCACTTCTATTCACAATTAAGAAAGCCCAAAGCATTGAGTCTTTCAAAAATTTGTTAAAAATTATTATTTAAGTATATATGACAATAAATATATTAAAAATTTGATCGTCCAAAAATTTGTTAAAAATTATTATTTAAGTATATATGACAATAAATATATTAAGTAGGGCACACTTAATATATTTATTGTCATATATACTTTTCTTGATAAAGTTTGTGTATATATGGTATATAGCTATAATGCATAACAAAAAAAATAATTGGTTGCCTGTAAAGTCGGTATACGGGCGAAAGTTTTACGTGACAACGACTTTGAGTGGTAAAATAATTTTAATGTGAATATTCATTCGTATAGTAGGAAGAAGGATGAAATAACACTTTTTATGTCTGTCTCTCTCGCTCTTAGGCGGGCTAACCATGCCCGAGTGGAAGGGACGCGTGCCTCTTACTCGCTCTCATTGTGAGCGCATAACGTGAGCGGAGCGTAACGCAGTTTCTTGAAGTGTCACCCGGCAAACCAATTTATAAGACGTTGTCACGTCAAAATATTAAACTTTGTAATAGAGACCTTGATGTTTTCTAGGAGTTTGTTGTAATAGCATCTACGTGCCCCATGAATGAATTACTCCTAGAATTCGCGAAACTGGTATCACTAACTCGTGTTTGTTTGTGGTGTTTACAGAATATGTATATTGACGTGACAACGTCTTATAAATTGGTTTGCCGGGTGACACTTCAAGAAACTGCGTTACGCTCCGCTCACGTTATGCGCTCACAATGAGAGCGAGTGAGAGGCACGCGTCCCTTCCACTCGGGCATGGTTAGCCCGCCTAAGAGCGAGAGAGACAGACATAAAAAGTGTTATTTCATCCTTCTTCCTACTATACGAATGAATATTCACATTAAAATTATTTTACCACTCAAAGTCGTTGTCACGTAAAACTTTCGCCCGTATACCGACTTTACAGGCAACCAATTTTTTTGACGTGACAACGTCTTATAAATTGGTTTGCCGGGTGACACTTCAAGAAACTGCGTTACGCTCCACTCACGTTATGCGCTCACAATGAGAGCGAGTGAGAGGCACGCGTCCCTTCCACTCGGGCATGGTTAGCCCGCCTAAGAGCGAGAGAGACAGACATAAAAAGTGTTATTTCATCCTTCTTCCTACTATACGAATGAATATTCACATTAAAATTATTTTACCACTCAAAGTCGTTGTCACGTAAAACTTTCGCCCGTATACCGACTTTACAGGCAACCAATTTTTTTTTTAACAAAACTACTTTTGTTTTCGTGAACACACATTAAATTGTCGTAAATATACTGGGAGGCCAAAGTTAATATATTTATTTCTTTAAAGCTTTTTCTGAGATACTGAGTCTTTGTTAATGTCTGTTGCCTTCTGATCGTTGATAGTGTTTTGAACGTAGCCTTGTTTTTGATACTGTAACCTAAACCCAATCTCATTACTAGTGCTACATTGATTTCTTTATGTGTTAAGACATATACTTTAAATTCTTCAATATCATTTCGGCTCATCGAATCCACCAACGATCACGCAATCCAACTGATGACAAGTGATAGTTATGGCCCATACCCACCTCGATCAAGAATCTGTTTTTTTGTTCTATCATCATGTTAAAAATCATTACCCCATCACTAGGATTTTCTCCTGTCTCGTGTAGGTAGTTTACGTACATAAGTGCACAAGGACAAACATAGACTAGCAAACATAGGCCAAACAAAGCATAGATCAGCCTCAAAACAATTATTTGCGTGCCATACAAACACTTGGTTTAAGATTCGAACAATCAGCCATAAAGATAAATATGGACTACTTATATATATTTACTCAACGAAACAGTAGCTGACGCTTCTATTTTATGCTGGTATTTTTGACGTGACAACGTCTTATAAATTGGTTTGCCGGGTGACACTTCAAGAAACTGCGTTACGCTCCGCTCACGTTATGCGCTCACAATGAGAGCGAGTGAGAGGCACGCGTCCCTTCCACTTGGGCATGGTTAGCCCGCCTAAGAGCGAGAGAGACAGACATAAAAAGTGTTATTTCATCCTTCTTCCTACTATACGAATGAATATTCACATTAAAATTATTTTACCACTCAAAGTCGTTGTCACGTAAAACTTTCGCCCGTATACCGACTTTACAGGCAACCAATTTTTATGAATGGTGGTTCTCCCTCTAGCCAACCCAATGGTACTCCAGTAATAATATAACTGTAGAGTGACTGCTTACTACGCACAGATGTCTCTTTGGATATGTCCATTAATAGCAGAGACCTGCGAAAAAAGAACCTGGCTAAAAATATATAAAAACGTTAAATTAGTAATAAATAAAAAAATAAAAGTGATTTACCGTGTGGTGGCGGTGTAAGAATATCCACTACCGCATACCCCGCGGGTGTCGGAAGAGGCGACAGAGGGAGATTGAAACAGGGGATGGGCAGCAGCATCTTCCTTATAACAACCCAAAGTAATAAAAATACTGCGGTTGACAAGCCGCTCTTCGAGCGTGTCAACTATAGCAACATCCCCCCCTCCCCCCCTCCCCTCCATCCTTGAGACAATTTATGGGGAGGCCTATGTTCAGCAGCAGACTTTGTTAGTCCGTAATGTATAGATATATAAATAGATTTACCTTAATGATATCGTTGCCACTCTTGTACGTGTAGGATCCCTTGACTTTGCCGGATCCAGCGCGGTCTTCTACTTTTGCGGACTCCGGGGTCTCGTATCCGTAGACGTATGCACCACGGCCGTCCTGGCCATGGTATTGAGAAGCGTCGTATATCTGAAAAAATTATAAGAAATGCTCAAATGTTCCGTAAATACAGCTAAAGGAATTTGTCTACTCGTTTTTATAATATCATAGAGAATGTACTGCAGGCAAACGAATAACAGTCCTACATGTAAATATTTTTGGATACTAGGAATGCTATCAACATTACTAATATTCCATTTAGCTTCTCCTGATAAGCTTAAAATGCTTTGCTAGGAGTGGTACACAAAGGTAGTTAAATAGCGGATTCGAACGCAGGATCGTTTAAGTTCGCGATCCGCACCTTGCCATTGGGCCACTGTCGCTTGTCTTACCTACATATAGTAAACCTACCCGCAGACTGCAAAGGAGTTGACACTGTAAGTTTGTTCTGTATCCATTTTAGTTCTCACGAGCAAACAACAACACATTTTGACTTTTAATTATCAATAATCAAGTGGCACTGTACGTATATAAAACCAATCAGTAATGTGTAGAGAATTCACCCCTTTTTATAGAATTGGGATGACAAACAAGCGTATAGTTCACATAATGGTAAGGGGATGCTGTGGCTCATAGTCATCTACATTTATATTCAATTAAAAGTCAAAATGCAGATACATTGTCAACGCTCAGGACTAATATGAAATGCTTCGTTTACAGTAAAAAGGGTCCCCGGTTCTCTACACTCACCATACGAAACAAAACAGCATCAAGCTGCTATTTTACGCTAGTATTCTGTGAGAGCGTGGTCCTACCCGGTCCAGACGACTAATTCGTGCTACAAGCATTATATAGTTGCAGCGCGACTCTGCCACGTTGAAAAGTATACATGTAGTAGGACGTATAAGAGCAGTACGAGACTTCATCTATTTATATAAAAAAAAAACAATTAAACTATTTTCCGTACTTTTTGAAAAAGGATGTAATACAAATTTAAAAAAGCAAGTACAACTATTAATTGAATAAATACAAGATGAAGACGCAAATTGATGCGTAGTTTTCAAATAATCAAACCGGTTGGAGCGGTAACGTCTTCAAACAAATAATGGATCTGCATAAACAGACAATCGTGATTATATACTTAGTTAATATTTAATAAATGCATTTATTAAATAATATTCATAATTATATATTAAACAGTTATGCTAAATTAAGCCTTGGACAACGTTCATACAAAGTAATTATTGACTGAATACTCGCGTCTTATTTCCGTAATTAATAACCACGAACAAACAGAGAAACGAAGAATATTTGTTGAATATGATTTAAATAAAAATATTTTAATATCAATGAACAATATATTGCACACCTAGTAATACACCTAGTGAGACACAGTAAGCTCATTCGGCGTAGATCGGATTAAAAGTAATAATTAAAAAGCTGAAGGTACTCCAGGTTAACTTTAACATCGGGACGTCAATCACTCGTTGGTTAAGGGTACTCTTAATTTTGCCCATATTTACATTATTTTATTAAACTTTACTAGGTAGGGGGATGAAAAGGAAGAGGAAGAAACAATTACCACACCACTAAGAATGTCTTCCGTATAGTAGAGGCATTTATCATACACATAAGTAGCACATGGAGACCGATCTTCACGATAGCTTTAAGACCACGACAATTTCTGCAGATACGTACAAAAATCCGTGCGGCACGGCACGACGGTGGTCCACAGTGTCGCAGACAAACTCTTAACCATTGTGCCTCAGACAAACTCTTAGCTACCGAGCTTTCATAATTGTAATGTAAAATTACTATTCTACATTTTAACAACGTATCGTATTCCGCCAATATTTGGACAAAATCCGCTCCGGACAAGTAAAAGGCAATATACAAATTTATAAATTTCAAAACATTAAAGTAATTCTGTTAATATATATACCTCTTCGACATAATCTTCTGGGTTCGTGATCTCCTCTCCATTCCTCCAGTAATGACCAAGGGTTGGGCCTGCTTCAGCAGAGCGAAACCTAGGGTCGTCAAACCGGATCTGAATAATTAAAAAATTATGAATTAGTCTATTTATTAGCTTTTGCTCATTCTAGCTCTTCTTCTTTGTCAGACTCTCTTCTCTTTAACAGCTCTTCCACTCATTTCCACTGCTGGACATTAGAGGGCGAGCTATTGTATCCAGGAGTCACACAGATTGCAAGTGGATTGACGATTACAATAGCAGACGTCTCGTACCTTTGAAGCTGCTGTATTTTACCGGTCTGAGTATTTTACGTCAGGCGTAAATGAGGAACGGTCTAACGGTTGTTTTAGTATAATTATACTAGTATTAGTTTGAATAAATCAAACACTACTGTAGCTCTTACTTTTAATATTATTTATTGTATATGTTTTGTTTATATTTCGTTTATATTTTGGTTATATTATGTTTATTTTTGTACATTTATATCAATTATTATTCCACTAACAGTAAGAAGTTGAAAACTTGTACTGGTTGATTAAATAGTTCTTCTACTGGCTGAATAAATAATCGAACAAATCATTTGCTTTTTTAATATAATCAGTGATGCACGCGTACTGTTATACTATAGTTAATTAAGTATACGGGTTTTTTTATAGAATAGGATGACAAACACACATCATACAGTCCACCTGATGGTAAGTAGTTGCTGTGACCTATAGACATCTACATCTCTCGATTACGAATCAAAATGCAGATGCGTTGTCACCCGTGAGGACTAAGATGCAATGCCTCGTTTCCAGCAAAAAGGGTCTCCGATTCTCTACACTCATCATACGAAACACAGCAGCATTAATCTACTATTCTACGATGTATTTCTATGAGAGCGTGGTCCTTCCCTGGTCGAGCCGACCCATTCGTGCTGCAACTATACTACCAATATAACTGCAGCATGGCTCTACCAGGTTAACAACGCTGAGGTGTGCTGACAGAATAACAGCGTTGTAGATTTTCTGCAACACATGCTGAGTCAGAAACCTTTTATTGTCCTTCTTACAATTTTATTTTTGTATTAGGTGGTCTAACTTTTAAATGTTTTGTTACTTTTGGTCAATGTTTAAATATTTATAAAATATTATAATTATATTATACATAGTCGTTTCCTATGGCACACACGGGATGAAATCTATCCAGTACAGCCTATTAAAGTTTATTACTGAACGTAGTGTTTCCCCATAGATTACCTTATAGTAGTGATTTTAACTTAGTGCCCTGGGCAGGTGAGTTGACAAACGAAAAGGGTTGCCTTCCCTTTAAAACATACGGCTCATCTGATGGTAAGTCATACATAAACATCTGCAACACCAGGGGATCGCAGGTGCGTTGTTAGCCCTTTAGAAAGCAGTTTCCTCTTTCTTTGAAGGGATATAGAAAGCCAGTATAATTTACATGCTATGAGGTATTTTATCTTAGTCCTCAGTTTTGGCAACGCATCTGAAGCCTTATAAAGTTAGCTGCAGGTGCCTATGGAGTGCAATAATCACTTACCATCAGGTGAACTGTAATTTCATTTGACAGTTAATTTTTTTTTAATAGTGGTCGTTCACGTATATTACGACCCACCGCTTTGAGCAATTTAAACATTCAGTTCTCAGCGACCAGTCTCATTAATACTCCTAACTGTTCGCAGCTATACTAGGCTGTCGAATTCCTATGTAAAAAACACCGAGCGTAGGCTCCACGCTCACGCGTTTCTCACTCCTTTTGGCAGGAAATTAAATATTATTGATCTTTATATCTCAAATACACAAAAATAAATGCGTTCGAATACTTGAAACTATAAATAATACATATTATATGCCATTCTTATGACACTTGCAATAACTACTACTAACCTACAAACTAATAATAAAATAAGAATATGTATGTATAAACAAAATGTGAAAACCACAAACCAGAGGTAAAACAGCCTTGCGTCCAACCAGCTGAGGCTCGGTGTAAGGTGGGTTGTTAATATAGTTCTGGGCTTCATCAGGATCCAAGTCAAGTTTCAACACGTTGGAGATAGGGTTCGGTGCGGCAGATACATACAGCATCTGAGAACAAAGAGTTAAAACTTCATTACAATATATTAATGAACGGCATAAATACTCTCCATAAAGATCCCCGTAAGTTATGAATAAAGATGTGAACAAATAGTCTAAGATGTATATATAATGATTTAAAAAAATTTAGAACAAGTAATTATAAGAAATATGTTGATTGGTATTTAAATTGCATATTTGCAATGCACTTGATCACATTACACAAGTTAATTACAATATTTCTAGTGACATACTGGAATTAGATTGGAATAAACCAACTTGTTTTGCAGTTTGATCTCTGATTGATTGATAGATGACCCTTTTGAGAATATTTCAGTTACATTCTTATAGTTATTTTCGTTATCGATTATTCAACTGGCACTGGTAACCATTTTAGATTGAACTAGCGATCCAATTTGATTCGCGTGGCTGATTTCTGGATAATGGCGCCACCTTCCATGCCCAATTGTGGATCTAAACCATCCTGGGATTCACTCAAACACACACAAACATTTCATTAAAATTCTGCCATACGTTTAGCGGTGGTTCAGTGACAAACACGCGTACAGAATTATATATATATATATATATATATATATATATATATATATATATATATATATAAATCGATTACCTTAATCAAATTGAGGTTTAATTAGAACCCAAACATTGTAAATAAATGTTCATGTGATTAATTTAAACAAGCAATACGAGGTTCAGAAATATAGCTTATTTGTATATTATAACAATAATTTGCATTATATTAGCTAAAATAATAGCTAAAGTATTTGTGACCTAATACATGTTAGTTATACGTAATCGATCTAGGTCATTACTTTTTAGAGGTCAAGATCATACAACGTCTAAATTATAACCGGATCGAAACTAAACTTGATAAATCGTGTTTGCGTAATCGACTAAATTCTCGAAAAAGTGGCGTCATTCTATAAATAGTAACAGACAGAATTTCGTAGTAATAGTCAGTAATAAGGTTACATAAGTTAAGATGACTAACATTCAATATTTTATATTTCGAAGACATGTGACACTTTACTGCTTTTTTAGTGCTTTTTTGTATTAAAGAACTGGTGTATAAGTAAAAAATGCAGATTAATTATGCGATCGGCTGTGATGAAAACGTCTTGGGGAAACCTGCTTGACTTAAACATTTAAATGTTTAGCAATTAATACGTATTTTAGAAAAACAACTTTTCCCCACAATAAGGCTTACGCTTTATCGTTGTGGTGGTTAAAACTATATAATAATGTCCTCCAGACCGAATTTCGGTCACGGCGGCTAGCCTCAACGAAGACTAGCCAACTGTGCAGAACAGTATTATAGAGCCCAAGTGCACACGCATAGATGCACTCTATATACCCTCACTCCCATAACCCGCTGGAACGGTAATTTGACACGACCCGAGAGAGATCAGCGCAGGATCAACTGCTTTACGTGCTTTTGCTTTGAGGTACTACTGAGAACTTCTTGATATTAAAACTCATTAACTGATTTTGGCCCGACCCTGGATTCGAACGTTCAACAATTCGAGACCTCATGATTAGCAATTGCGCTTACAACGACTAGACCAGCGAGAGCAGTAACCCACATAAATTACTCATAGGTAAGAAACCAGACTCGGAGCAATTATTGGATGGACTTTATCCATACAAATAGTTGATCCGTGCAGTATTTAAACCTGAAAGGCTTGTATGATTAATATAATGTATATAAAATTAAAGTGACAAACAAACCAATAATCCATCTGATGGTAAGCGGCTATAATTAAACCAAGAACCAAGAACAATCACATGAAACTGAATACCAACTATAGCTTGTAAATTATTAGCTTTATTTGAATGTGTGACGATCAATAAAATATTTATATATTTTCTTTAATATCTATAAAATGTTATCTATAAAATATAACTGACATTTATTTTTCTTTACGTTCCATTATGTTACGTATAAAAATTAAAAAAACTTCACATTTTAACTAGTTACCTATTATTTTCCTGTATTTCCATTTCTTGATATTTAATATTCCTTTTTTTGTGAAGTTCTATTCGTAACGAATTTTAAAAACCAGTTCTAGATAGATTTTTTTTATTGTTTTACTAAGCAGGTGAATATTAATTTAAATAGCAGATGATTTAAAAGTCTTACATAAATATTAAAAATAATTTTAAAGAACATCAAAATGTTTTTTTTTTGTATAGAATGAAAATGATAACGGAGCACACAGTTCGCTTAATAAGTCGATGCTGTGAGCAATAGACACCTACATCTATCTACGATTAAGAATCAATACGCAGATACGTAGTCAACATGTCACCCCTGAAGATTAAGATGGAATGCCCGTTTCCAGTAAAAAAGATCTCCGGATCACTACACTCACCATACGAAAGAGCAACATGAAGCTGCTATTTACGCCGATAATCTGTGAAAGGGAAGAGCCCTCCCCGGCCAATCCAACCCATTCGTGCTTCAACCATAATATAGCCGCAACATGGCCATTCCACATATTAAACGGTTCCCACCTAAGAAACAAAAATTTTATTACGTCTATAAAGATGACTGAATTTTAGCATTTTTATTATACCTCATCTTTATTACTAATAAAAATACTAATTTATAATACTTGTTAAAATTTACCTAAACTTATACCATAAGCATATTTGAGCATTACGTGTCTTGAAACCGAACGAGTTGTATAAACAAACAGACAAATAAAAACGAAGAGAGTAAATAAAAGAAACCAACCATAACGATACACACCTTCCCTTTTTTTCTCTTATTTTCGAACATTTTTACCTATAACGTGAATAAATACGCAGAAAATTTTTTACAATGCGCGTTGTTGGACCTTGTTGGATCCTTTGAATTATTTTATTCTTGGACATAAGTAGAGTTCTTTATAGAATGAGGATGATTAATGAGCGCATAGTTCACCTAATGCTAAGTGGATGATGTGGCCCATAGATATCAACATCTATCCTCAATTAAGAACCAAAATGCAGATTTGTTATCATACTTAAAAACTAATATGGAATGCCTCGTTGCCAGTACAAAGGATTTTCGGTTCTCTTTGCAAGGCATACGAAATACATCAGCATTAACCTGCTAGTTTACGCTGGTATTCTGTTAGAGCGTGATCCTTTCCCGGTTGGTTCGTGTTACAACTATAATATATGTATCTGCAGCGTGCTCGTGTGTATCTACTTAATATTACTGCTACGTGGTAAACGCTGCTACTGAATTATAGCCACGGGACAAGTGGCTTCAAGAATTAAAGGAGTTGTGTCAGTCCCTCTCTTTTACACATTACTTATATCTCCAGCGAAATGCTCATATACGGTTACTTAAGTTTATTTTCTATATAGTAAATTGTATCTGTTCTTTGTCATTTTTTTTAAGTAAAGCAATGCTGCCAGCACAAATTAAAGTATATTTTAAATTATGCAAGCATTGAGTGACCCTGTCTTAATTACACTGCGCCCGTGTTAAAGAAAAACGTTTTACACGGACGTTTGTAGAGTTATTGTTAATTTAACACAATGTGAGTCTCCGTAAATAGCAAGGTATACGAGCAACCCGTTCGAGTCTTGATCCCTGTTAACACTAATAAGATAATGTATAATGAGATAGTAATTCACCTGATTGCAAATGGTAGTAGTCCAAATGAAATGTTGCAAATTTTTCACATTATTTGTTATATATAGGCAAGGTATACATACACATGGTATGGAGTATAATATATCGAAAAATAATTTCTAGTATAGTCACTTCAGCCACTGCAGAGTTAACTTCGTTTAATGATGACTTGTTTAGTAGCGAAATCGTTGTCGTACTATCCACGGTGTTGGGTCTTTCCAAATGTAGTGGTGTTAGGATAACTGGTGACGGGGATAGCACACGTAATTTAGTTAACACGGGAGGTGCTTTTCTAACTTGGTAAGACAAGTCGTCTTCATTTTATTTTTACGTGGATCTTAGCTAATTAGTTTTTAACAACTTTTTTAATGGAATTCCGCAAAGTAACGCCTTTATATATTAATTATCTGGAAAAGTACTATCAAAAACTCTTGGAGGTATTACGTTGAGATACATTAGAACAGACAGATTTAATTTGAATCTGAATTTGCTGTAAGCTGTGACAACAGCAAATCCTACAAACTTGTACTTGATCTATATCCATATTTTATCCAAGAGAGAGTTGATTAAATTCTGACACATAACCGTCCAAGTGTTTTCCTTCACATTTAGCACAACATCGTAATCTCAAATAAAGTTAAAAATAGCTATATTTATTCCTGAGTTTATCATAGCTATTCACAACTTTATTTCAAGGATTTACAAATTAAAAGATCGTGATTGGGTTTGATCATGATATTTTGCTATTTTGCTTTTATTCATAATATTATATATAGGTACGATAATTGACCGCTAGGTCAAACATTTCTGTTACACAAACAGTTTTGTTAGCGTTTGTACTTGAATAAACTAAATTACTAGTACCATAACAGCCCATCAAAAATCTACTGCTAAACATATAAACACTCTACCACAGATTGCTTCATTGTAGAGATATTTATAATAGTAGCCTCGTCTAATAAGAGAATTGCCAAACGCAGTTTTTATTTTTATTTTGAGTTGTTAACGCGAATATGCTACTGCCAATCTCCTGTTTAATTTCCATCTGTCACTTTATACGATACTCACGGCATGATATGCGGTAGTGACAGAAATAGATACTTTTTTATTCAATATCGATAATAAACAATACTCTTTGAAAGTCACTGTTATAAAGTGAAAGAGTGAATATTCTTACATTGACGATGTAAGAATATTCACTACACGTTGAAAAGATCATGCCTATTTTGGTGTTATCACTCATTAGGTATAGTATAAGTATAGAAATTGAGTGGCCACTCTCTTCAAGTGTGCAGTGGATATGACGTTTGGCGTGCACACCATACTCTGTATTATTACATCATCTATGCCGCACGTCTGTGTCTATGCTATACGATACATCGAACGATAGGTTTATGAAATGTTTTTAAAGAACTTGAGGAATGCGACCCTGCTTCTTAGATAATAAATTATAATAATATTAATGAGAACGAGGGATGCCGAATCGAATACAACGAATGTTAGTCTTGACTACTGTGGTCCCGATGATGGGAGCCTCTACTGTGTTCACCGAAAATGACTAGAAAACTGTGTCAGCGTTCTAGGTTTTATTCCACGCAAGTGGTATTTACTAAACATTGTTTCAGGGGTGGTCTGCAATATTACATACTAGGTAAGGGTATAAACTATTTATCCTTGTAATGAATCTTTGGCGTTTTAAAGGGCTTTTTTACTAGCAAAGACGCATTTAGTCTTAGTCATCACGGGTGATAACGCATCTACATTTTTCTTCAATCACTTCACTCATAACATTGGCTTATATTTTTGACTTAACTAAATTTATTTAACTTTTAGAGTAACGCTTAGCAAATAGGTAATCAAAGCGATGCTTAGAGGAGCTTTATCTAACTTAGAGATGCAGTTATAAGATCTGTCTTAAGAATTTTCTTGATTTTTTTTAGATTTAATTACATGCCAATAAATACTACTCGATTTTCCGATACCAACTTACAATGTGTTGGCATTTCATTTCATATAACAACATTTTGTGTAATAATTTTTTGCCGTTTTTTAAACAATTGACTAACTTATTTTAATTACTACGGAAGTAGTTATATAAATAACACAGTTTGAATAATTATTAGAAAGTTTCTGTCCAGATTATCCATGTCCTTTATTTAAAAATACCCTTGTACCTAATTCGAAAAATAGCACGAAACAACACGTCTTTGTCATTTAAAGAACAAAACCTAGACACGCACGCGGTTTTGAATAGCCGTCCAAGATACATAAATATCTCATTACTCGATTCGCCACGCCGTCGGTCCGTATAAGCAATATTTACACGTTGAATGACAAGTGGACGGACCGTTTGACTGGCATCCATTACGTTTGTGACATTTGTGTCATCTGATAAATCGGATTTTATGTCTATTTTGAATCGTATTGAATAAAAAGTGAGTTATCTATACATATACATTAAAATTGAAGTATCTATCTGTAATATTGCAGAAACTGGCATCTGTTGAGCTCAGGGGATTATTTGCATGTTATTGTTAGCCGTGGTAGCTCAGATAGTTAGCGCTCGCTGTAAATTTCACGGTATGTACCGTGAAATTTAGAGAGCAACCCGGGTTCGGCCACCGCGTGCAACAATGAAATCGTTACTTGAAATTGTGAGTGCTGATTTACCACCAGCTCGACGGTGAAGGGAAACATCGTAAAAAAAACCTGTATGTCGGAGAAATAAGGAATATTTCGAAGACATAAGAGGTCGCCAACACGTATTGGGGCAGCGCGGCGGACACTTCCTTGCCCTAAAACCCTCTCAGAAATGAGAGAAGGCCCGTGTCATATTTGTATATATGTGTGTTATTTGTAGGCCATACAAATACTTGTTCCGTGCGGGATTCGAACTCGCGGCCCCCAGTGCAGCCCCTCATTGCTAAGCCACCGCGCCATGGAGCCGTCATAGGGCTCATATTATAGGCTGTATGTATGTATTATTATGATATAAATAATTTTTATTTAAATTTTGACAATATGCCCGTTTTCCCGGGCTTATCTATGGAATGGCAGAACTGATTGTGATGAAACTTTATGAACAAATAGAAAGCAATACCAGGAGGGATCTAGGCTATATATTTTATGCGAAAAATTTGGAAATTTAAAAAAAACTAAAAATTGATAAAACAAATGGTCTTTGAATCCAATCAAAGCTACATTAGTAGATAGCTGCTATATTACACTGATATTGGTGATCCAGTCGTGCTACAACTTTTTTTATGAGATAGGGTGACATACGAGCACACAGTCCACTTGATGGCGTTAAGCTGCTATTTTACGCTAGTTTCTGTGAGAGCATGGTCCTTCCCCGGTCGAGCCAAACCATTCGTGCTACAACTATACAACTTATGTAGTTGCAGCATGGTTCTACCACGTGTAAGGTTAATAGCGCTAATAAGACTAATTAGATTGATCGTTTTTCTTTCAGCACCACGACACGGCAATGTCATTACATATTTATTTATTTACCTCACGCATTATTTACATTTATTAATAATAATTACGAAGCATCATCATATTCTCCGTCAAAGATAAACAAAAACCTTTTCGTCACTACGAACATGCGGATTGTACATGTGTACAATCCTATACTATTAAACGAGCAATTCTTATATATATATATATATATATATATATATATATATATATATATATATATATATATATATATATATGTAATCGGGATCTCGGAAACGGCTCCAACGATTTTCGTAAAATTTTGTGTCCAGGGAGTTTCGGGGATAAAAAATCGATCTAGCTAGGATTTATTTTTAGAAAATGTCTTTTTGTCCGTGTTTTCAGGCAATGAAAAACTGCTACAATATCGTTAGAATAAGAAGGTAAATTTTGACAGATTGTTAATGATTATATATAGCTTAATTGGTATAATGGGCGGTCACAAAATCGTAAAACCCCGGTTCGAGCCCAGAGCGACCGACCGAATTTTTTTAATTTTTTTTTTCGAGTTCCTTTCTTTTTTTAAGAAAATCTATTTTTTTGAGCCCTTTTTTTAGTATTTTTTAAAAACACGAAAATTTAAATTACAATAATTGCACTCATGATTTTATATTCAAATAACCAGTTCCGTTTTTTCTGTTATGTCGCCAAGATCAAAAAATATTATTTATATTTCATCAGTATGTAGTGTAAATATAATTTCCAAAAAATTGTATCTAAATATTATTTCCAAAACACACGAATTAAAAAAAATCGAGCGTATAATACCGAGCAAAGCTCGGTCAACCAGGTAGTTATTATTAATGGAAGGTGATTAGCAAATGATTAAAGATGTAACCTCTTATCGTTTGCTCTCTGTTCTTGTTTCTTTCTATTGTTATTTATTGAAAAGAGAGAGAATAACTTAAGGCATTTATTAAAATCAATTTTTTGAGTACTTCATTGTCATTTTAAATTTGTCGTCTTCTTGGCACAGTGGCTTACAATGAATGAGTTTCGACGCTGCTGGGAGCTTTGAGTGTTAAACCCACTCGGGACAAGTATTTGTATGACCTACAAATAATTTCTTTAGGTCTGAATGTCTTTCCTTGTACAATTTATGTTTGTAAACTGCCTCCACGATACAGGAGAAACTCCTAGTCTGTAATTTTTTTAACAAATAAGGAATAGAAATTAGTATTTTAAAATATCTATTAATAAATTCCTTATCGTAAGAGAGTTCACTATATCATGCCATTCTACCTTAAGACTCTTTACTCAAAAGGCAAGCCTTTTATTTCTTTGGTTCAGAAAATAAAATATCAGAATAGTTTCACCACTTTGGAGTGATGGTTAACACTTTAAATAAACGAGGACTTGATGGTACCAGCTCACACCGCCGCCGGTGTTGTTATTTTACGTCTGCCATATACGAGCTTGACCATGTAGTGGCGGTGTGAGAACATCCACTACCGCATATCCCGTGGGTGTCGTAAAGGGTTACAAAGGTAAGCAAATCAGATGATGGTTAGCAGCTTGAAAAAAAACTTGAAATTAAAAAACTGCCGTTGCCAGACCGCCTGCCAACCGCGGCAACGTTCATCAGCAGACTTTGATAGCTGGTAACGGTAATAGTGAACAAGATGGTCGCACTGACATTAATAAAAATTGGCTAGCTTTTTCCAATATATCACTATACTTTTAATTAATTCGAAAGCTATCCCCTTTTTCGATAACGGAGAAGCAAACTTTATATTTATTTGTATAGTGCCAACTCGTTTATAGGATTATAGATGTCGTAACTATTGAAATCAGCCGGAAAGATATTATGAATGTAAATTCCAAGATTCAAGCAGCTTAAATTATTGCAAAACATTTTCAATGGGACCTTGAATAATTTCGAGACACGTATAATATGCAATTGCGACATTGGATATCATTGCGTTTAATTCTTTTGTTAAGGTATGAATCTTTATCGTTCGTCCATCGTCATTGTGAAAGGAATCGATATAGGTATTATTCTTAATGATATTTTAACATATTATTTTAAAAGATAAAACCCGGGTTACCCACATAGCCCAACGGATTAGTAAGCTGAAGTGGCAATGAGCCGGCCATATAGCTCAAAAAACCGATACCTGCCAACCATGGTAGAAGAAAATATTATCCATGCTAGCTGGCGCATTGTTCTTTTCACTATTAGTACCTGGACGATCGAGCTTTGCTAGAATTTATAAGATAAATTTTTAACTTTCGCATTGATGACACACATCTAGATAATTTGGTGAAGTTACCGAAGGTGATAAAGCGCAATTATCTACTTAGCTCAACAAAGGCTTATGCACACTTGCATTACTGGCACATTATTCCACTTCATTGCTTCGTTTTTTCTTCTTTTCAAAAAAAAACCGTAGGGGTAACGTTTAACACAAAGATTTCTCCTGTGTCGTGGAGGCAGTTTACATAAATTTTACAAGGACGAACATCCAGACCCGGTACAATTATTAGTAGGCCATACAAATGCTTGTTCCGTGCGGGATTCGAACCCGCGCTCCCCAGCGCCGTAACTCATTGCTAAGCCACTGCCCAACGGAGCCGTCAAATTACTGTACGCAATATGAATACATGAATCACGAAGCAAATAGTTTGGTTTGAATACGTAGTATATCGACACTAAAAGAGTGGAGACAGGCCGACTACATGGTTGTCTGGCCATGAAAGCGGAAGGGAGAAAAAAAGTCATGTAATTCCTGCTCACACTTCGTGGAAATTGGTAAGCACTATAACTACTACTATCTTTTTATACTTAAAGATGATTCTCTTTTGATGATGATTCTCGTTCTATATAATCGTTAATAAAGCACAAATGAATCGGCAGATATATCATAATCTATCTTTATAAAGCAAACTACGTATCAGTTACATAGAAATCGAATTCCGGTTCTCCGTCTTGAAAACAACCACTTTGTCAACTAACCCAAAAAGTGGCCTTTGACCAATACGTAGGAGGTGACGCAACGCATTCTAACGAATTAACATCGACTACTCTTTAAAAATTGCTTTTAATACTATCGTGCATCTTGAATTTTCCTCCATTACCGTCTTCTATATGTCGTAGTCCGATCGTTAGAATTGAGAGTAAAAAGTAATGTAAAGTTACAGCCTATATACGTCCCACTGCTGGACACAGGCAAGGAAGTGTCCGCCGCGCTGCCCCAATGCGTGTTGGCGAACTCCACATGTCTTCGAAATATTTTTTTCTTATTCCTCAGACATGCAGGTTTCCTCACGATGTTTTCCTTCACCGCCGAGCACGTGGTATATCAGCACTTAAAATTGCAATTAACAATTTCATTGGTTCCGGCGGGGATCGAACCCGGGTTACTCGCGTTCTGTTATTTTTACAGCGAGCGTTAACCATCTGAGCTACCACGGTTAGAATTGGGCAGATCATAGTCTGCTTGGACATTTCATGATAATTTGGCGGATAAATATGATAGATGAGAGAAACAATCATAATTCACAATCATAATCAATATATATATATATATATATATATATATATATATATATATATATATATATATATATATATATATATATATATATATATATATATATATATTAGCCGCTACTTGCTTTGCTCCTCACCTTGGCATAATATTGTTTTTATGTTGTAGTTCTGTTTAGAAGCACAACATGACAAACAAGAATGTTGCCACAAGTAAGCTGACCTAAGCCCCTCTTAGTGTCAACGATGACACTATGAAACAAGTCACTAATCCTCTATGAAACAAATAAAAATGATGTAAAGTAATTCGAGTTAGATATTGTTATGTTTGAATACCATGTCCATGAAGATTGAAGATTTTGATTTTAAAGAGGTTTAGCGAGGATAAAAAATTGTTCTTTTGTTATATGCTCGCTTAACAAAATCGTATCGTATCATTTTCACAATTATAAATCTCCTATTGTCGAAAATAAATAATTTCCCTGCTATAATATGATAATTTTCTATTGCCATAACGTTTTTGTGTGTACACACGTAACAGGATATAACATAAAAGCAAATGTTTTGCTGTTTTTTTCGCTACTTAATCTTTTTTTTACCTTTGTCCTTATACAATCTATGAAAAAACCTACTAACCTCGTGTGAAAATATACTTGAACTTATGTTGACCGCTAAGGTTGTGGATGAGTTAGCCAATTATATGCACACGTCACGTATAACTTAACAGGTTTTGTGCCTTCATAAGTCTATGGAGCGTGTATTTTACATTGATAATTATTAAACTATCAACAGTTTGTTTACTTCAAAGATAACACGATCACACGATACTTAATAACAAATAAACAAATAACTTGTTATTAAGTATCATGTGATGTCTAACTTTTTGTATGAAATTAAAGTGACTGACAAACTTACAGTCCACCTGATGGTTAGCGGTTTCTGCAGTCTATAAATACTTACAACCAACTTTAAAGAAAGACGGCTACAGATACGTTTAAACGTGGTAGAGCCACGGTGCAGCTATATTATGGTTGTAGCACGAGTGGGTCGGCTGGACTGGGAGAGAACCACGCTCTCACAGAATACCAGTGTAATATAGCAGCTTAATACTGTTGTGTTTCGTATGATGTGTGTAGAGATCCAGAGACGCTTTTTTACTGGAAACGAGGCATTCCAACTTAATCCTCAAGGGTGGCAACGCATCTGCGCTATGATTTTTAATCGAGGATGAAGATGTCTACGGGCCACAGCATCCACTTACTATCAGGTGGACTGTGTGCTCGTTTGTTACCCTTAGTCTATAAAAAACGTTGTCACCATTGAAGTCCGAGATGAAATTCCTCATAGCCTGCAAGTATACCAGCATCCCGTCAGGTAGAAGCAGAAATAGATAAGATGGTGAACTTACCCAGACCGACTTATGAATAGAAGAGGAATCCTATCTCATGGTAAATAATTTTACATGACTCATCCATTTAATATATATGGCTATTCATAGTCATTATATGTACTAATTATGTATGTATTTAACTATGAATATATTATTTGTATTGCATAGTATTACATTTATATATATATATATATATATATATATATATATATATATATATATATATATATATATATAGTTTATTTATGAATAGTATGCAGAGTTTTGTGTTCTTTTATTCTATATTGTCAAATTCTCACCACTCCATGGGTTGACTGGTAGAGAATGCCTCAAGGCATTAAGTCCGCCCTTTGTATTCTTTTGTTTTAAGTATGCATAAATAATACAAATAAAACATCTTTTAAAAAATGTTGTTCAATTCAAGACAATTATAAGTATATTTTGTGTGTACGCGTAGGCATGAAGGAGCAAGAAAAGTGGGTCGGGATCGTGCCAAATGGAAGTTCGTAGTCTCTACCTCTCCCTCTGGGTTCACAAACACAGGTATAATCTTTATTCCTTCACTCTTATAGTTCGATAGCACTTCGTCCGACACGACCAGGTAGAAACCAGGACTAACGATTTTTATGTGTTTTTGTTTTGTTTGCATTTTTGCGTGCGTGGTGTATGGTATAAACAGGCGAAATTTTTAAAAATTATGTTTTTTTAATATACGACTTGTTGAAGCTAGTTTAAAAATCAGTTACCTAATTCCTCCCGAACAGACACACACACGAAAGCAAAATAATAAAAACGTGGTAATAAAAATCGATTATAATACAATCAACTACTGTTGTACTGTATTCACTGTTGCATGTTTCGTAATAAAAAGGTAATAAAATTTACATCCAAAAGTGTTTCATAATTAAAAAATTTAAAGAACAAACTCAAAAAGTTTTTAGGAAATCGATTCAATACTCCAAACCCAATCAGAAAGTTAAGCAAAATATAGCAAAAACAGTCAATTTTAGGCGTCGTGGATCACTTTAATGACATAATGGCCTAATTTTAACGTCTGACGAACCAAACTCATGCAAATTGTGTTGAGTAAATAAAGGTAGTCACACATTGCAAGACAAAAAGTAAACAGTTTGTTTTATATCATCATTTGAACAGCTGTTGACTTTAAATATTTTGGTCGATCTCCGATGAGAATACAACTGAATTTTTTTGCTGAATTGCAATTTTGAGTTCTCAATGTACTCATAAAAACCGTTAGAATGGCTACTACATTTTCAAGATATATAAATTATATTTCGAAATTGTTAAAGCTCTGCAAACTTTCGCTGGAGCAGCATGTTGGGCTCTCTGCTCCACAGCCGGAAAATGAGAAGAAGCCTATGCTATTCAGAAGAGTTATGAGTCTATTTAACGCTTTAAAAGTAAATAAGACATTATGATATAGAACTGTTATATAGACTCGAATTTAGTTATAAAAACCGAACAACTATGTTACTATCATGACTATACAATAAAAATTATACTTTAGCAGATATATACCTAAAGCACATACATAAAGCTTATTCATAATAAAACTGTTAGAGTGTGTATACACCTTAACCGTGTATATGTCAACTCTGAATATGTCTCATCGCAATCACTGACCACACCCAAATGTGCAAATTCCTGCGCGTTTTCTGACTTGACTTGTCAGATTATATCTGAACGAAAGTATCATGCGACACTTATAAAGAAAAGATTTAATTCAGCCGGTGTTTTAACACAACACCTTCTAGTCCTAGATTCACGTGTCTTTTAACGTTCAGCTGTGATCCTTCAGACCAGACAGAGTCGAGCCAACCCATTATGATACAACCATATTTTTATAGGTGCAGCACGGCTCTATCACGTAAGATATTATTTAAATTGGATAAGGTCAAGTAAATATTCATGTAATGTTACACATTTTGACGTTATAGTGATTAAATAAGTTTGTAAATAAAAATAAATTAATCTAGAGATACTAATCAAGCCCGCCTTAATCTTTGTACTACTCCAACAATTTTCGAATGTATTTTTTTGTAGAATCAGCAAGAATGGATGGCTCGACTGCTCGAAGGACCACGCACTTACTTAATATCAGCGTAAAATTGCAGTTTTTGCTGTTGGATACCGTACTCGTATGGCGAGTAACGAGAACTTATAACTAGTGCGTTCCACCCTAGTCCTGAGAAGTAACACATCTGTATTTTGATTCTTTATCTAGAATATATGTAGAATTCTACGGGCCACAGCATCTACTTACCATCAGTTGAGATTTCATCAATTTTTTTTTATAGAAGAAAGAGTGACTCTTTCCATAAAATCTTTAAAATTCACTCAGTGGGTATGATAAACAGCGACTTACGAAAAGAGCAAGACGATCTTACAGCTTCTAAAACATTACTGCGATAACATCTTTTGTTTAAATTCACAGTTGCGCCCTGGATAGATCTCTTGGCTCGTTCCTCCATATAATAGTTAAAAAAAAACCCAGCCACAAACTGGGAGCAACATCAAAGGTGCAAGACAACTGGAACCAGCCTATCATTCAAGTTTGGTGAATACAAGTCCTACCTACAATGGAAAAGACTCATGGCCAGTTACTGCTAGACTATGAATATTACTTTAGGACTATGAATTTTAAGTTATAGTATGATACGTATTTTACTTTGTACACACATATTTTTCCCCTTTTTTAGTACCAAACAATTATACTATACAAACAATTACATTGACCAGCAGTGATCTGTAATCAGTTTGTTATTGGCTAGAACTTTTAATTATACTCAAAAAAATAGGGGTCATAGTCCATACGTATACTCATTCAAAATGGCGGTTAATTCATCCTATACCTCACACGAACTAAATAAAAAACATCTATTCAGTTAATATGATTGATGATATAGTATTAATTTAAGTATAGTTAAATATTTAATAAAGACGAGATGTATCAGTATTACGGGTATACCGTATTATTATACTGGTATAGTAAAAAATCTGATATTGTATGACTTCATACTTATATGTATTCATTGGGTAGAATCACCGTCAAATTGTAGATCGAACAATTGATCATAATTAAGTGCTTTATCCCGTGATTAGAAAAAACTCATACTATTTTTGTTTTTCACAAATTTTAAGTGTTCTACACTATTTTAGGTTAGGTGTTTCTGTACCAGAACTCCTATTATGCCTAAGAAACTGTCTGATAATGTGCCACCCTCTTATCAATATACTGTCACCAAACAGCATGTTGTGAGATGTGTTCTGGTCTGAAGCATTTTTTTATAGGATGAAGGAGACAAACGAGCACACAGTCCACCTGATGGTAAGTGGATGCTGTGGCCCATAGACATCTACATTTGATTAAGAATCGAAATGCAGATGCGTTGTCACCCCTAAGGACGAAGATGGAATGCCTCGATTCCAGTAAAACGGGTCTCTGGTTCTCTACACTCACTATACGAAACATAGCAGCATTAAGCTGCTATTTCACGCTGGTTTTCTGTGAGAACGTGGTCCTTCCCCAGTCGAGCCGACCCATTAATGCTACAACCATAACATAGCTGCAACGTGGCTCCGGAGATTCTTTTTAACGAGGCATTCTATCTGAGTCCTAAGGGGTGACAATGCATCTGCGTTTTGATTCCTAATCGAGGATAAATGTAGATGTCTATGGGCCACAGCATCCACTTACCATCAGGTGGACTGTGTGCTCGTTTGTCACCCTTATTCTATAAAAAAATCTAGACTCTACGCTCAATCGAATTTGATGAATTTTTTGTGTGTATTTAAGTGGGTACCTGGATGATTTAAAATTTCGATTAGACCCGGTAGGTGGCGCTGTTTTCGAGATTAAGGCGGACCACTAGTATGTAATAAAAATAAATATTTACATAAAATAAAATTTGTTTAGTATTAAAGCAAATCGGAACAAACATCCAAACAAACGATTAAGAAGAACTAGACTTTTCAATGACATTTTTGTTTATGCAAAAGTTTAAAAACATGTTTGATATTCAATCATTATCGTATTCGTTTTTCAATTCTTGTTTATTTTAAAGTTAAGAATTAAAAAAGAAATAAATTTATTGTATCCGGCATGCGTTATTAAAAAAAGAAAATATTTTATTTTTAAATCCATAATGTCAGAATAATGAGCGAAGAGACGTTATAGGATAAAGTTAAATAACAAAAGAACATGTTATTCGAACAGAATCGTTATTGATGCAAAAAATTGATAAAGTCTTTTACAGCCTTTTAATACGAAATAATTCATAAGTAACCAAGGAAAATTAAAGAGCAATTTATTCATGGAAGCAATTAGCATTGATATGTACTGTAAACGACCCTTGGCTGCATCTGGTAAACTTGTATCTGAATATTCGTATAGCATTTTTCAAAAAAAAAAAACAATATTAACATTAAAAACAAATAAATACAACCATTAAAAAATAACGAGTTTGTTTTTAAACAGCGAAGGTGTTTTGAAAGTAAAAATTCATTTAATAGTATTTTAATGCAAAGGATATATGTCATATCGGCTTAGTCCTATCGTTATCCATCCCAGCTTAGTCATATCGGAATGTAGTCCTTAGTATATGTCATTAGGCTGATAGGTTATGCGTCATATCAGCCTAAGCACTTGATGGTTGTTATACCTCATTGAGGCAAAACACGTGTTATACAGTTAATAGATACAAATATTATTTCAAAACATGCATTCATTGATATAGTTATAAACCAGTTTGGCTGCTTATTGAATAAAACTATTATTTACGGATTTTATCGCGTTTATTTACCACTTTAATTTATTTTTATTATCCCGACGTTTCGGGTGCTTTACAGCACTCATGGTCACGGGGGGACTGAGATGTTTGACGTCCCAATGTCATAGTTAGTCCGGCTGTCTTCAGTTTTTGAACATTAATTTTTGTTCCGATTTACGCAAAACGAGCTTATAGTAAGACTTCATGTCTTGCAGTGGTGTGCATGGGTTTGGGTTTAATTTTGTTAATTATAGGATCCCAAGCAGATGGCAGCGCACATCAATCTTCTCTATTGAAATTAGGATGTTTTTTTTAATTTCAATAGCCTCGCGTATCATCCTTAGTAAGAATCGGTGTTCTTTTGAGAGGGTTTGTGGTTTATCAAACCTAATGTAATGGTGGAGACGATCTTGAACATGTTTGCAGACTGTTGTTGTTGGCTATTTAGTTGGTCTAGTGGTCGTAAATGCGACTGCTCAGCGGTCAGGTCAAAATCAGTTATTAAGTTTTCTGTCAAGAAATACTCAGTAGCAGCCTGGAATCAGGGAGTTGGCGATTGCTTCCCCCGTGACTCGGTCAAAGCACGTAAAGCCGATGTTCTTGCACGTGATCTCTCTCCGTTCGTGACGGATTGCCGCCTTATTGAACTATGAGAGAGAGAATAGAGAGTGCACTTGTGCTTGCGCATACTCTTGTACTATATTTCTATAGTCCTGTCCTGCACAGATGGCCAGCCTCTATTAATCCCGGCCGCTTTGACTAAAATTCGTTCCGGAAAATATAATTATCCGGTTTATTCAGTTAACTTCCACTATCTAGAACCGTTACCTAATCAGCCAATAAGCTCACCACTGAACTATTCGATCGTCATGTGGCATAATAATATATGATACAGAGATATTACAAAAGAAGTAATTAAATCAATTGTAAACGTCATATTCTGAAGCTAAACTTAGACTAAAAAAACGCTTGTGAGTTGTTACTGATTTAAAACAGTCTCTAAGTTATATTGTATCCGACCACCAAGTTCAAATTAGAACTGTGCTTAATATTCGTGAAATAGTCATTTAAATAAAATTAATTTTTACAGATCGCGTTGCGTATAATTTTCATCTATTCTTTGTGATTTAAAATAATTCAAATTGCAAACACTAGTCGACAAAAAAGAATTATTAAGCCTTTATAATATAATAAATATTGTATTTATTGTTTATATATTTATTATATTGTATACAACGTGTAATTAGTGGTGGCGTTAGAATATCCGCTACCTTTTATCGTCCCGTGCGTATCGTAAGAGGCGACAGAGGGAGATTGAAACAGATGACGGGCCGCAGCATCTTCCTGATAACAACCCAAAATAACGAAAAAATACTACGGTTGACAACCCGCTCGCTAAGCGTGGACTTTTCTCTTGTCGTTAACAATCATAGAAAGTAGAATTGGCTAGCCCTGCGGGTGTCAATTTAAAAATAATGATTTTAATATTCTCTTTATACTGTATCCGCTACAACATATTATCATCCAGTAGTTCAAGTAAGAGGAGATAGAGGGAAACTGAAATAGTAGATGGGCTGCAGCATCTTCGTAATAACAAGTGAAAATAATAGAAACTGCAGCGCCCGCCCGGCCTCCTAAGCGTCTTAACATATTTTATCCTATACCTTTATACGAGCAATTCTTGTATATATATATATATATATATATATATATATATATATATATATATATATATATATATATATATATATATATATATATATATATATATATATATATAATAGGAATCTCGGAAACGGCTCCAACGATTTCCATAAAATTTAGTTTCCAGGGTTTCGGGGCAATAAATCGATCTAGCTAGGATTTATTCTTAGAAAATGTCGTTTTATCCGTGTTTTCAGGCAATGAAAAACTGCTACAATATCGTTAGAATAAGAAGGTAAATTTTGATATTGTATTAATGATTATAAATAACTAGGATATCAGGCGGTCACAAAATCGTAGTACCCTGGTTCGAGTCTTATCTTAAGTTTTTTTCAAGTTCCCTTCTTTTTTGAGAAAATCTTTTAAAACCACGAAAATTTAAATTAAACTAATTTCATCAGTATGTAATTTGTATCTAAAAATAATTTCCAAAACACCAACCAGGTACTTATATTTAATTTGAATTGGATTTTTGAAAATCTATTATTATTCATGACCTTTAAAAAATCAATATTTTTCCTTTCAAATGCGGTAAACATTACATAACAGAAATGGAAAACCCGATGTTTCATCTATAACACCTTGACCTCTTTAGACATTTCGAGATGAAAATTTTAGTGAATTTTGTCAGAAGTGTCATATTAAACAATAGCTCAAAACATGGCTAGTTTATCGGACAAATTATTGTGAATTTGATGACTAATTGTGTACGAAGATTCTAAAAGGTATGTTTATTGACTTTATATTAACCATGTTTGTATATACCCTAATAATACGGTAACGTGGTAGATCCAAAAATTGCGGCACATTGTTCGTTACAAAGATTTGCTACATTAATTACGTGAAATAAAAAGGAGTTTATTTTAATATTGCAACATTGTAATAATTGAGATTTTATCCTATGTTAATACAAAACATTCGATAAAACTTATTTCACAGATTAAGAGGCAATACTCGAAACTACGGAACTTTATGTAAGGATTTACTTTACATATAGTTTCGAAGTTTCGAGTATGCTTTAACACCTGCTTGCGCTTGCTAACATAAAAGTCTCATTCAAAATTATAAATATATTAAAAACTTCTAATTAATCGTGTATCATCGTTATAAGGGGTTTAATTTGACCTTTTGGACTATGCTTCCTGTTTTGCCGCTAACGTAATCCGAGGTTTTAATTACACAAATTATTGTGTTAAAGAAGCTAAGCATTATATCTTAATCCTGCACAACGAATCTACATTTTGATACTAATGGAGGAAAGACGTAGGTGTCTATGAGCCACATCTTGTACTTACCATCAAGTGGACTGTGCTTGATTGTTCCACTTTTTCTATGCAAAGGAACTGAAATTTTTGTCTAATATTTTTATTAAATATATGACTAACGTGGTAAAATGGGTTTAAAGATTCTCTTACGCCTCAAACACATGGCTACTTATCGTTATCATCATCATCATCACCACAGCCTTTCACAAGTCTACTGCTAAACATAGGCATTATCTAAGAGATGTATCCATCTGTATCCAGCGACTATCTGCATGTCTTACTCTAGTGGGGGGCTGCCTACACTTCCCGCACCGGTACGAGGCAGCCACTCGAGAACCTTGTTCCCCATAGTTTGTCGTTTCTTCAAGCCACTTTAGCTGACTAATTCGTTGGGCTATGTTAGTTACTCTGGTTTTATTGCGGATATCTTCATTTCTAAGATTATCACATATAGAAACTCAAAGTATAGCCTATCGTTATATTTTGTGTTAATGTTTTTCAAGGTAAAATCATAATTTATAATAACGTAATAACATACAATCGGTATTACGTGGACTTTGGCTGTGAGATCTGGTACTTTACGTAATATTTTATCAACACAATATTTGCATAACAATTTTAACAACATATTGTTGAGCGCGAGGTAAACTTTCGCAAACAGAAAACTAAAACAACACTGAATCCTATCATTTACTATAAACTATCCGATCGGATGATGTTGTACTACTTTTCCGGTGAGTGGCAGTGGTGACTCCGAAACCATTTCAGAATTTAATTATTAATAACTCGAGCGCAGCGCCACCTTTCAGGTCCGTATTTGGTGATAGTTCTTTTTGGCACTAAACCAGCTTAAATTATATATATATATTCTTTTTTTGTACAGTGAGTGTAGAGAACCGGAGACCCTTTTTACTTGAAACGAGGCATTCCACCTTAGTCCTCATTCCTCAATGGGTGAAAACACATCTGCATTATGTTTGTTAATCGAGGATAGATGTAGATGTCTATGGGCCAGAGCAACCACTTACCATCAGGTATGATGTATTCTCGTTTATCATCATTACTCTATAAAGAACTACAGATGGCACCACGGCACAGTCGCTTAGCATTGAGTTGCGGCACTGCAGCCGCGGGTACGAATGCCACAAGTAATTATTCCCGCTTTGGATGTTTGTCCTTGTGCAATTTATGAATGTAAACTGCCTCCACAATACAGGAGAAAATCCTAGTATGGGGGGGGGGGGGTTCACTCTTACTTTTATAAAGAAGGAATGTCACTTAATCATCGGGAGGAGTCTTCAGTTTCCGTCCTGGGAACATACAAAACAAAGCCGTTATGCTGCTATTTTACGCTGGTGTTCTGTGAGAGTATGCTTCTTAACCGGTCGACTTATGTAGCTGTATTACTGCTGCACTGGCTCTACTACTTAATACTTCCGGGTTCGGTTGTTTAACCGTATGCAATTAATTTAAATAAAATGCATCTACGAAAAGTTAAATGCAAAGTAGTCGCCGGTTGTTTATGACCCCTAAATAACGAGACTGTCTCGTCTTATAATTACTGACCAATTTGGTTATGTTAATTAACCATTATAATAGCTTCAACAAGAAAACCCGTAAAGGTTAAAATGTCTAAAACCGGTCTGACTTTAATAGTCTCTGATTAAATTATACATTTTTTTATTTATACATATATTAACGAATAATAATTTAACCCTGGCTTTGAACGTGATGAGACGTTCTTGATTTTTGTTTTGGAAGTGACACGAGTGTACAGTCGACTTGATAGTATAGCGAATGCTATGGCCTATAGCCAAAACCTATCCTCGTAGGAATCAGAATCGGCAAAGCCCTTAGGGACGGCAACGCATCTGGACTAATGCAGGGCTTCTATATTTATAACCGTTTAGTTTTATTTTACGAGCCGTTTTGCAATGATTACATGAAAACGCATTTTTAAAACAAAAGACCATATCGAGTATTTATGAAGAAAGACTTTTCATTTTAAGTCATCCTAAGTTGCTGAATTTGTAATATAAACTGTTTTTAAATGCGCTTCGAACGTAACAAAAAGGATCGTTACGGAGTACGAAACGTTTCTCGAATACAGGTATCGGGCGTAAGGTGGAATGTCACTCATAGTACAAAAAGTGGAATTATGCTGCTAGTTCACGCTTGTTATTCGACGTATTTGTGCTGTAGCCATGATACAATACAACAGTGTAACGATTTCGTATTCGTATTTATACATGAGTCATGAGTAGGAGTGGTCGTTACAAAACGTAAATAGTTACTGAAACTATCTATTCACACAATAGCGGGTAGCGGGTTATTGCAGTGGAACGAAACTATCTATTACAGTAGACGTTTTACTCAGTAACACGATTCACGTTTCACGAATCACGAACGAGCGATCAGTAACAAAACGTTTATTCGGATATTTTCGCGACGCATCGGCGACGGCTTCGGCTGTTGAACTAAAAGCACTTGAGTAGACGTTAATACCTGTAGAATAGAGTAGATGGCGGCGGAAAATATTCTATAAAAACATCAATGCATGTATTCATTTGATTTATTACATAAAAATGTAGGCTTGAGATGGCTAAAAGTAAGCATTGTATTGTAATAATTATTTGCTATAAAATCAAACTTACATATATTCAATATTTTATGCTGAACTTGTGGGTGAATTTATCATAATCATAATTATTAAATAAATTGTTTGCCGTTAAATCTTTTCAAGTGATATTTTTATCAAACCGTGCGAAATTATTTAACAAATAAATAAATTTAACCATTAACACCGTGTCTAATTCTATACGAAACGGTAACAAACAAGTTTTCTCGTGAAATGGACATCGTTTCATTCGCAACGTTTTTCAATTAAATACGTCGTGAAACGCTGTATTGAAGCCGCTATTAAAATAGAGTGTTTTAAAACCCTCTATTAAAATAGAGTGTTTCAAAAGCTGCTATTGATATTCGATAGATAGTTTCGTTTCGTTACGCAAAAAAGCCGCTACTACCCACCGCTAGTCATGAGTCATAGACTTAAATCTTTATTTTTATAAGCCCTACGGACGTAGCGCATCAAAAATTGAGTAAGACTCATTTGAGTGTTCCCCTCCACGGAAATCTTTAGTAAAAGGCGAAAGATTTATACGTTTTTAGGGAAACCAGAGTGAATGACAATGGTCAGTAAATTGTTATATACATGCTGATTGTGAACGAAACCATAGCGTGTTGTATTTCAATTATTATCACTCGTAAAGCGACATCTAGTGAAATAACTCAGAAACTCGCAGTGCACTGCTGTGTTCCTGTCTGAGGAGTAAAGAAAGTCAATTAATCTTACGTTCACCAGATGTCGCTAGTTGACAATTAGGTGAAGTTTTTTGTTACACAATTTGTTGAAGTTTTGAATAACAATTTATCAGTTTCTATAGAGTATTATATTAATACACAGAACAATACCTTAATGGACTGCTCTTTAATTTTTTGCACATTTTACCCTTTTTTTAATTTTTTACTTTTTGAATATTCTGTTTTGGTCTGTTTATTTTTAATGTAATAATTATAAAATATAAGTAATCATCATCATCATTATAGTCTATCAAAGTCCACTACTGAACATAGGCCTCCCCCATAGATTGCCTCTTAGTGTGGCCATAATTGTCCCGCTTGGCGAGCGGGTTGGCAACTGCAGCTTTTTTTCTAGTTGACTTTAGGAGTACGCTGCTGCACATAACCTGGTTTGTTTCCCTCTGTCGCCACTTACGACACCCACGAGATGATATGGGATGGTAGGTATTCTTACACCGTCACTACATAGTATTGTGTATATATAATTATAATTATTTTCATTCGTAAG